>JAVLUZ010000157.1:17906253-18287613 GCA_036768485.1 Mermis nigrescens
GGGGCTAAAATTTTGAAGTCAGATATATCAGCAACTACTTCAGACAAAAATAATGGTCTTCATGAGTATTTCTCAATGAGCCTTACATAATAGACGAGAAAAAAATTTGAAAAATCCAAGAATTCGAAACAGTTCCGGGGCCTATTAGCTCAAAAAGCATGCTAAAATCTATATTGGCGGTCTTAAAAATACGCTTCTATAATACCCTTGTTAAAAATACTCGAACCAGCAACCCGCTTATTATCTCCCCATAGCTACGTTCCTGCACAATTTGCCTCTGAAATGGACAGTTGATTCATATAAAGCTGGAGAATTTCAACGCTTCAATATGAAGAGAGGTTAGTTCTCAAGGAAATTTCTTAGACATTGGCTTCGTTCCTCACCCTTGGTTTAGAACTGTCAGAATACAGGAAAACATGAATTTTTTCAATTCTAGCCTTAAGTAATTGAGTAGTTTTAGGCTATATACCCATTTTAACTGATAATAACTGATTATAATTCGATTACAACTATACGTGAGCAGCGAAAGAATTCCGGAGGTGTAAGATTTTCGTAAGTCAAATTATGGCTCTTACAAAATGGTGGTATGCAATAAAAACACCATTATTCGACGTGTCTCATCAAGCACTGTCCATTGAGCATCAAAAATTGCGGAAAATACGAGCAAAAAATTCCAAAAATTGAATTCTGATTCTGGAGACCTAACGAACTGTCGATGCCGATGTCGTATTGCACTCAAAAACAAACAGTTCGGCAACAGAACAGACGATACTTACATAACAAGGGCCCAAGCGAAGACTGCATTTATGCTGGCAAATATGGGCTTCATATCCATGGTACATTCTATAAATGGATGCATGCTGTAAGAGCAGCGAGAAGTAAGTTAAGAATATGGTACTTTCAGGATACTATGAAATAAACTTCAGAAGAGCGGATTTTTTCGCTCAGTACTTAGAATATGTTGGAGGAAAGCGCGGAAAAAAATATTCATCCGTCTATGATCAATATTACAAAAGCTATTTGTTTCGTTAATTAGCCTCTTCTCGACCTGCGCAAGCATCTACTCGACTTAAGTATTTGAAGATTCAAGAGCTGAATGCAGAATCACATGTAGATACCCAATTTACGTCGATATAAGCATTTATACATCGACCTAAGCATCTATACATCGACCTAAGCATCTATACATCGACCTAAGCAAGCATCTATACATTGACCTGAGCGGGAGCGACATCGACCTAAGCAACTTAGAACACCTTCTTCAGATATACTAAGCCTAAGCCTAAGTATATTAGAAGCAAAAACTTAGATTTTCCTTTATCTTTTCGAGTAAAACGGAAAAAACATGCAAAAAAATGAAAATTTTTTAAAGTTTTTTTTGAAATTTCAAACAGCTTTCCGTGCCTTTTTTCTTTTTTCTCCTTCATTGCTATGCTTCCTTCGATAATTTCAGCCCATATTATTTATTTCTGACAAATGTGTAAGTCCTTGATCGAGCCGTTTAATCGTCCCAACCCAACACTCAAATCGACAGTTGCCTGCAACTTTGCAAGTATGGCTCGGATTTTTCACCAAATTTTTTTTCGCGCTTCAATTTATCATATTCTACCAGTATGGCACAAAATTTTGGCATTCCGCTTTCGTTTTGCTCCTTTTCTAAAAGTTCCATATTCTTTACTTTATCCGAGCAGCGAATAGTGCCAAGTATATTTGGATTATCAATGACTGTCGCAAAATTCTTCGCGGTTTAACAATGGCATCTCGAGAATCTTCTGACGGTGCATGGCGTTCTAAAATCGTACCAGCTTAGGATATACATTAGCTCCATGGACAACTAGTTTGGCGCAACCTAAACAGATAGCTGAGACTGATTAAAAATCGATCTACCTAATGTGTGAACATTCAGAATCTCGTATGTTCACACCGTATTCGTTGTTGCCGTGAAGTCTGTTTACACGACCTTGCGGGGGTTTTATTTTATGAATTTTCGCGGACATACTGACGGCTTGTAGTACATAAATATAAACAAGCCAATTTAACACATTACGAAAAATTGTAGGTTTATCAGAAAAGGGACGAAGTATAGTCTGTTTCACGAAACTTTATGCAAGAATCACAATCTTTGAGTCGATGTAAATCAAATACAAAAATAGTATGCTTCCGAGAAACCAGTTTCGTAGCTGCTCGCAAGTTCGCTAAAAATTGATTTCCATGCAAGAGGTGCCGTGAAATATGCTATAATTACTTCATGCTAATATAAAAAACAAGTCAAGAATGGCTTCCAACAAGCGATGACTGTTCGCTTTCAGATTCTGAAAACGTAAGCATGCTGATCGCAAAACGCGCTTGCTTGGGAAAGTCTAAAGTTGACCTGCTGTGCACGTTGCATAGTTGACACGATGACTAGTCCTTCTTACGTACTATTTATAATTTTAATACGATTAGCAATTGAACAACCAACACTGGAATATAAATAGGCAAAGTAGACAAGTGGCCTAGGAAAAGGGATTTATTTATTTAGAGAGATAGTTTTTTTGTTTCAAGGGTTTCACTCATTTTGTGATATAATTACTGAATTTTTTTGGAGAAACTTTGAGCAGAAACTGTGACTTAACGTAATTTTCACGCTTTTTAGCATTTATAATAATTTTTGAGGTTATTTCGGCCTTAGCTCACTAAATTACTGTCCCAAAGGTCAGCCATTGTGCTTCTGTGGTGATGCGTACTTGCTCGTATTTTTCAGAAAATCACACGATTTCCGCAATGAACGAACTTATTGAAATGAAACATAGGTTGTTCCTATATTTTGCCACATGAAAATGTCCTCGGAAGTATTTAATTTCCATACTTGCGCTATCAACTTTGGTAAAAATATGCAACTTGGTTAGATGCGGCCTCGTTTTGGAATAGCTCAAAGCAACAGATGGATTTAATTAGAAATCTTTCATAAGAAGCTGATTTTATGTTTAGCACGACTTACTAATCCAACATTATCAGGATTTGTATGTTGCTTTTTATTATTTTAGTGTGTATTGATATCGAATTCAAATGAACCAAGGTGTTTCATGCACGAAAAGTGGAGAAACCATTTTTTCTTCGAAAAAGATGTAAGCTTTCGTCCGATGTTTGTCCTGACGTGAATTGCTTCATTCTGTATTGTAATGACATAAAAAATTTTAATTAATCAAATAATGTAACATAAATATGAAAAATTAGCTTATGTATGTATTTTGACCTTTCTATAAAACACTTTTCTGTCCACTAGCTTTGAATGAATACGTTACATATCGAGCTAAACTATTATTGTTCCCCACTTAAGTTACAAATTCAGGCGGGCAGAGCCCTGATCCCTACACGCACTGAGATGGAGGAGCCATCATAAAAAGAAACTGCAAGCTTTCGACATTCACACCACATGCACTTAAATTATGTTATCACTGATAAGTAAATAACCTAATCAACTGCCTTTGGAAGCAAAATTATTGTTTCCTTAAATCAGAGTTGGTTTCCAAGTATGTTCCTGTGTTTAAAATAGTATTATTATGAAAAATGTTTTGATAATGGTTGAATTCAAAGCGTTGTTACTAAAAGAAGAACAATTTTCCCTAAATTTACTTTTTCATTGAGAAAGCGGCTACTGTAAAATATAAAAAGGGTTCCTATTTTATTCACGTGATGCTGCCTTTAAAAATCATGCATTTTTAGCATAAGCCCAAAATACTCTTTTTAAGCTTTATTCACTGGCATCAAGAAAGTAAGAAAAGCTATCAGAAAAAAACATGACGGTGTCCACCGAAAATTTCTTGGTTTTCTAAGGTTTCAGTGGCATCATAAAGTTTCAAATTCTCAAAATGAAACTTAAGTGGTCTTATAATAAGAATTCAACATTTTCGACTAATTGTCTTTTCTAAGTTCGTAATAGATCGCTTCAATTTTATATCTTTTGCAGAATATATCAGGTTACAAAAATTGGTAAAGGCGTACTCCGAGTAGCCAACGTTCCCAAATGGGAACATACATATGCATACCCTAACAGGGCGAAGAGCTTTTGCTTTGGATTTCTGCACACAGTCTTATATTTTCTGAAGTGAAACAAGGGCATTATTGTCAGTACATCGTCCAT
Source organism: Mermis nigrescens (assembly GCA_036768485.1). Classification (NCBI taxonomy): domain Eukaryota; kingdom Metazoa; phylum Nematoda; class Enoplea; order Mermithida; family Mermithidae; genus Mermis; species Mermis nigrescens. The sequence continues at coordinate 17,910,377 of JAVLUZ010000157.1, forward strand.
CATAGAACGCACTCAGAAAGATTAAGTTTGCGCCTGAATTATATTGTAACAACACGTTAATTATTATGCGAGATTTGAGGTATTTAAAGAAAATATACTTCCGCGCTCACTACCATCATCCAGGCAAATTACTAAGTGTAAAAACAGTTTTTTGCTGAAATTTCGAAGCATGAAACAAATTCTGAATTTATAACAATTAAAATTCTAAATTCATTTTTCTGTTTTCTTATTAATATTTATATTCCACAAATGAGCAATTTTCCTAAAAGTTCTATGATAATTTTGTTTTTCATGAGACCACTATCTGATTAAACGCTACGAAAACTTTTATGATTTAATTAATCGTTTCCAGCACAAAACAGCAAGTAAAAATGTTATTTTGTTTAACATTAAACAGAAAAATGTTATTTTGTTATTCTACTCCTTTATTTAAACTAATTGTTTAATTTTAATTCTAATTGATTTTTAGCACAAATTAAAGGCACATCGCAATTTTTGTGAATTTAAAGCATGTCTTTTACCAATAGATACGCTGCGAAAGCCGAATAAACACCGACTTGAGCACTTGAAAACTATTTTTCGACCGAAAATCGTACGGGAAAAGGTGGCGACTTTGCTAGAAACATTTTCTAAGACTTGGTATCCAAGTCAAAAAAGTTAAGAGCAAACAAACTGACTCTTTAGAGAATGCGAAAGCACTTAGAATTTCCAAGCCTTGGATGGAACTTGAAAAAGCCATGGATTAAATGAACTAAGACAATTGTATCATAGTCGAATTTCCACTTGACACATTAAAGGCACAAAATTCGTCCTAGATATATTTTCACTCATAAAATTTCTTATTTTCTAAAAAAATCGTGGAAAACGTGGTGTTTCAAGCATTTCAAGCGATTCTTTTTTGCTTATCTATGTCAGATTTTACGCGTTGTTTCTTCAATATATTTTGCTGAATTTACTCGATTTTTTTAAATATTTTTGGCTAGATTTTTATATTTTCATATTTTAGAAAGAAATAAAATTGTCAGAAATATCTATAAATGGTAGTTTTAGCACATATCCATGGTTTCTAAGTCGAGAAAACACGCTTCAGAAATAATTTCTGATGTCAATACCGAAAATTCCAATGCGCATGTATTCAGGGGAAGCCTCCGGTGATATAAAAATAATTCTTGGACCGAACAAGGGTTCCCCGGATGAAAAATTGAAAATTTTCGAAGTTGGTCTGAAACAGCGCGATAACAGGTTTCTAGAGTACTTTTGAGCAATTGGAAACGCAAAATTTTCCGGCGCTCGTATTTACTGTAGTTTTGGTCTTCAATCCCGCTCAGAATCGCTCAAATTTGTGATAGTTATGTAGAACATGCCAAATTTTTGGGGCGCAAATGATTCATTTTCTGTATTAGTTTGCACAACACACAGAGAGTAAGTGCAAAAGCAGAAAGTTAAGAAATTGGGGGATTTAATGATGTGAAATAAGTTGTATCGACTGTTTCAACGTTCGTTTGAGTAAGAAATGAAGTGAAAATTTTATGCAATTTTTCTTCGAACATTATGTTCACCAATAAATAGAGCTCGCCGAGATACGCTCAAAAATGCCTTTATTTTTGCCTATTTTCTGATGGTTCTGGAGATATTTGACCTTAAAATTTTCGCCCCTTCCGAAATAAAGTCATGGATACGGCCTGATCACAACACAGGGTGCCTTAAATCATAAGTTATTAGCACTTCGACGACTGTACATATATACAGGGTAGCCCATAAAAAAGGCTACATTTTTTTAAAACGTCATAACATCGGCTGATCTTAAAATAAAATTTTAAGACTAGCTGCATTAGATAGGTGAACATGTCTTTATGTGATCAACGTTAAGAATTTTGGCCAGCTTTTAGCGGTACCTGCAATACGGCAATTTGTTTACACCTCACTGTACAAACCCTATGGTTTCCACATTGTATTACATTACTGTGTATGTTGATGTCCTTTTTTGACATTTGTACAATATATCCCGTCACAAAAATTAATAGGCACATTTTTAAATCTCCAGAATAGATGCGCGTCCTACCGAGAGCAAAAATTTCAGGATATCGTCAAAAGAGGGTGCAAATTGATGAGAATTAATTATAGAGAATTAAACGAACTTTCCAAAAAACTAAATATGCGAGGGTTCAAACCTCACAATTCGAGTAAAAATTGATTTACGAGGAAATTTCCCGTAAATTCTAGCGTTTTTATCAACTTACTAATTTATTCAACTTTTACCAGCATACTGCATTTAAAATCCAAGATACAGGGCATTTCATACGAATTAAATCTTTTTAAAGTTTTAATGATATATTCTAGTTTAAAATCTCAAAAAGTTTTGCGTCCGGGCGAATCTGCTTTAAAGAATTAAGCGTTTCTGACTTCTCAGATCATTTCTATGCGTTTTAAGGCATTAGAATATTTAGACATTGCATTTTTGCTAGAATTTAATCATTTGAATGCATTTTCTGTCGCTGATATAACAAAATTTGCGAATTTATTCATTTTAGCATTTCCATGCACTTTCCTTCTCAAAATACTGGCGCTCCTGCGGATTCAATCATTCTGATGCCTTTTTTCACAGAAAGCCGGAAGGATCATGTGAAAATAATGGTTGATTCGCTACAAAATCCATACTTTCAATCAAGCTTTTCACCGCTCACATGTAAGTGCTCTTTTGTTCGCGGACGGTACCAGTGCACGGGCACAGATTCCAAAACTATTATAGATGCTAAACAGCTTTATAGTTTTAGTCCAAGCAACCTCAACGTCCCAACAGCCCCACCGTTCCAACAGCCCCACCGCCCCAACAGCCCCACAGTGCGAGGGTGCATGGCCCCCACACGCTTGCCCCCACCCATCCTAATTGCATGAGTGGATGAATCCTGTTTTTTTTACTGTTTTAAAACGTTTTCTAAGATCCTGCTGCGTCTGCATTTTTCCTAAGCTCATTAAAAGATTGTGTCCCGGGTGACCGACAGTCCCGGGTGACCGACAAATGCTTCTAAAAATAGATCTGTCAATCAAAAAATTTCCGTCTGGCCGACAATCCCTGGTGGCCGGCTATACCGGGTGGACGACTGTATCGGGTAACCGACAGTCCCTTGTGGCCGACAGTCCCTTGTGGCCGACTGTACCGGGTGACCGACAGTCCCGGGTGACTGACAAGTGGTATAATAATAGGTTTGTCATAAAAATTCCTACCTGACTAATGATTTCGGAATTAATGCTTTTTCAAGTAGGTACCTACATATTTATGCACATAAATAAATTTACCAATGCAATAACATTGCTCATATGAATTCATAGCAAATTTAAAACATGCAGGATTTTGTAAAAAAGGCCTATTATTTACAATGCGTAATATTTTAGTGCTATCCTACTTAAACTTATTGTGGCTATCCTACTTAAACTTATTGTTTAGTGCTATCCTACTTAAACTTATTTAGTGCTATCCTACTTAAACTTATTTAGTGCTATCCTATGTACATAGACTTATTGTTAAGTGCTATCCTACTTAAACTTATTGTGACAAAAATGAATCTTCGATACAAAATTTTAGTTTTGATAGTTCATATTAAATATATACATTTAATAAGTTTATATACAATATGTACATGTAATAAGTCCATATTCACATGTGTGCCAGTGAAAACTTTATTGCTATTCTAAGAGAATGAAAAAATTACGTATTTCGATTTTGAAAAAATGTACATACGTGCATACATACATATGTACATATATTCATAGTAATAGTACAACCGGGTCATTTGGGAATTTTTATTCCATCTATCGATCACCCGGTAGAGTGTCGGCCACCCGGTAAAGTCGGCCAATTGGGACTGTCGGCCACCCCGTGCAGTCGGCCACCCGGGATTGTCGGCCACCCGGTACAGTCGGCCACCTGGGACTGTCGGCCACTCGGAACAGTCGGCCAGTATATACTGTCGGTCACTCGGGAATTTTTTGATTGACAGATCTATTTTTATACTATTGGTTAATGACCCGGGACTGTCGGTCACCCGGGACTGTCGGTCACCGGGGACTGTCAGTCACCCGAGACTGTCGGTCACCCGGGACTGTCGGTCACCCGAGACGTTACCCATTAAAATGTTTTCTAGACCGATTTGCGTTCTCTTTTACATGGCGATTAAATGAAATAAAAAAGGATGTACTCATATATTCCGCCATGTGTTATTCAACATTTTCACATATTGTTTAAGTATTATCAGAAGTACATGTTACTTTATATAATAAAGTCAGGCATTGCTAATTTTTTATGGAAGAAATTTTTTGATTATTTCTCGACTTCGTATATTTCATCAAGACCATACACGAGCGTGTAGGTTTATATTTTTAGAATAACTCTACCTGAGAAACTGGTAGACCAGCTAGAATTGAAAATTCAGCATTTTTGCGCAATCCGGGATTTTGCCTCATTCGAGTCATCTCGCAAGATTAGATTCCGGCGCATTATGGTCTAGTCTAGACGGTCAGAAAAAAATGAAAAATCGTTCTAGTGAAAAAAGGAAAGATAAGTGTTAAAATTTAATGAAAATCAAAACTTTCACGCTAATCTGCTTCAAAATAGCCAGAAAATGTGGATTAGTGTAGTTTTTACGCTATTTTAACATTCATATCAGTTTTGAGGTCATTCTTGGCTCAAAACTCCTTCTCGAGACCGGCCGTGCTGTGCATCTATGATTGTAACAGTGGGCCAGTTGGAACGAACATTTGCACATTTACAGCGAACAAATTCTGTGGGTCTGGTGGGGTGAAGTGACCGAGAAATGTGCTAAAAATAGAATTCTGGGGGTGTACCATAATTTGGGGGATTTCCAGAATTTCGGGTTGGGGGTTAAACTCTAAACATCCCGTCCCCCCACGCTTATGTGTGGTTGAGAGAGTGCGACGGTTGGAACGGTAGGACTGCTGAAACGGTGGAACTGCTGGGATTGGTGGGGCTCTTGGGACTGGTGGGGCTGTTGGGATCATTGGTGGGGCTGTTAAGACGGTGGGGCTCTTGGGACGGTGGGGTTGTTGGGACGGTGGGGCTGTTGGGATTGGTGGGGATGTTGGGATTGGTGGGGCTGTTGGGATTATTGGTGGGGCTGTTGAGACGGTGGGACAGGTGGGGCTTTTGGGATTTTTGTTGGGGCTGTTGGGATGGTGGGGCTGTTGGGACTGTGTGGGACTGTTGAGACACAATCGTTTGGATCGGGTTCGTCCACGTTATTGAGGAACGCATGCAATTGGCCTTCGTAGGTACTTCATTTATAATTTATGTGCCTTCGCGCGCATGTGAGTATTTGTCAGCCACGTAGTTATCTGCATAGTATGTGCATGTGTATAATGCGGCTTTATTTTTATTCGCTTACCTCCCATGCCACCCGCTGGGTGTATTATGCTCGTAGGTAAAACGATACTCATGTATGTACCCACGTAAAATACGGATGTAGTATGACCTTCAGTAGGAACTAGACGCTACATACATATGTACCTAGTTTTATTCTTATACATAATAAGTACCTATTGGCTTCAACCCAATTTCGTTCAAGAACGGTTCACCTCAAGTTCTGTTGCAAATATCAAAAACTTTGTTTTCTAAGAAGTCGGAATTTATATAGGATAGCTGGCCTTCGGAATTTTAAGGTGATTAAATTTTCGAAGTCGAAGGAGATGGGCAGAAATAATGGTGTTTTTGAGCATTTGTTGACGAGCTCACGATAGAGGAGGAAAATTGCACAAAACATGTGAAAAAATTTGCCTGCTTTATTATAAGAAAAATTAATCGTTCATTCCTGACACATTTCATCCGGATCTGAAAAAGTTTATTTCTTGCTTTTCTAAACAACAAAAAATGATACCTAAAAAACAATTAAAAATTCGGCTTAAAGCGCTAGAAAATTTTGACAATTTCAGCAGATCTTACCAAATCTTGAGGTATTTTAAAGGATAATTAAAGGACAATAAATACGGCGCAAACACAAAAAACTCAAAGTAAAGCTAATAATTAATTTTACAGGTCTTTTAAATGCGCTTCCTGAGTTTTTAGTTTTTTCCTTTTAAGTACTCTAGCAAGAAATACATATTTGAATTTTCGAAATTTTAGGGGGATTAAATAGTGTGCCCCCAATCCCCCACAGCCATAGATCGGGAGCACACCTGGGCGTGGGGAGTTTGGGGGTATGCACTCCCTTCCCAGAGAAATCAAAATACCCCCCAGAATTCAATTTTTAAATTTTTTTTGTTTTTTTCGCAATTTTTCGATGCCAATGGATAGTGCTCGATGAGAAACGTTGAAAACTGGTGTTTTTTCTCCATACCACAATTTTTAAGGTAATTTTTTGACCTTTGAAAAGTCTTGCAACCTTCCTTGAATTTTGGTGCTGCCCACATATGGTAGGCAGCAACAAAATTCTGGGGGTGTAAGGTTTTTCAAAGAACAAAAAATTGACATAAAAATGGTGGTACGCACAGGTGGGTGGCACCAAAGTTCTGGGGGAAGGTGTGCAAGAGTTTTTCATGGGTCAAAAAATGACCTTAAAAATGGTGGTATGGCGAAAAAACCATTTTTCAACGTCTCTCATCGAGCATTATCCATCGGCATCAAAAAATTGCGAAGAAACAAAAAATAATCAAAAATTGAATTCTAGGGGTATTTTTGTTTCTGAATGGGGTATTCGATGTTCTGGTGGCTGGGTGCATACCCCTCCAAACCCCTCCACGCCCACATGTGCCCACAGCTACATCAATCCCTGCGCAAAATGCGATCAAATCTAGTAGGTTTTTGGTGCAGTCTAGATAAATTTATTTAAATATCTCATTTTTACTCGGAATAATTGTGTCCGTCCAAAAGGGCAAAGACGTCAAAATTTTTCGGCAGTTCGCACCGAGTCATTATTTATTGATGTTATTAAATAGATCCAAAAGCTTGAATCAGCTAAAATAATCCAGCATTTCACATCACTTTAGTGACTTAATGCACTGTTTGTTCGTTGAATGAAACTGCGTATGCTTGTTGAGCATAATAGTAAAAGTGCGAAAATGATTGTGTACCTACCAGTTTGTCTATTCTCTGTTTTGTTTGTCTTTCTTTACAATGACACAGTCTTATTCTAAATGAGGAATGGTCGAATTTTCTTGGGTTTTTGCCCATTTTTTTGTTTTCTGAACTACTTCTTGTTAATAAGCAGGCCACAAATGGGCCTGAACACCGTTGGAACGAAATTTTATTGATACTTCTTCATATTAGCAGCGACCGTTGCTGCGCTATATACTTAGCAGAGATCGAAAACGCATTTCAGCTCAGAACTTTTGTGCAACGTAGGAGTTCATCAATTTTAAGTGTTTTTGTGCTTAATTCAGAATCGAGATTTGGCCGATTTTGCGAAAATTTTAACGATGCTACTTAACATTTTTTTTGCAAAATTTTTCGGGGCTATGCTCCGACCCCTTTAGGAGGCGGGCGCTTGAGCGCGCCACCTTTAATCCCCCAGCTGTAGAATCTTGTTGTACATGAACAACGAGATTTTTGGGAGGACAAAAACGATGAAAGGGTTAAGAATTTATAAAAAATTTCCGGCGCTTCGCGCCAGAATTAGTTTGTCTGTTCTGTTTGATTTAAGCCGTATGAATGGAGTTTAAAGAGCAAAAACGTCGAAATTTTGTGGCGCATAGCGCCGCCTATTTCTTTTTGTAAAGCTCCAGCATTGCGTTTAAGAGCCTGAATCATTCAAAATATCTTCATTCGCAGTTTTCTTGTAAGAAGCTTGAACTGTCAAAATTGTTTTGTATAAATCTGGTAATTTTCTGCTCTGCCAGACTAAAAGGTGTATAAAATATCTAGGGCGGTAAAAAACAAATAAATTTCTCGGTGCCTTGAGCCGCTTATGATTTCCAAACTGTTTGTCAATAAAAAGACCGTAAATTCTACATGAAAACGGTAAAAATATTAAAAATTTTCCGGCCCATTTGGTCTTGAAAAATTTTGTGTATGCCTTCCGAACCAACGCCTCTGCTCAGTATAAGATACGAAATCATTGATCTGTACAAAAACTCTTCCTATGTAACCATCAGGCTTTTTGGGCGGTAAGAAAATCAACAATTGTCTGATTACCACTTTAGCGCAAAATGCTCAATTTAGATTGCTGAAATTACACATTTTATTGCACCTTATATTGTTTGGCGACCAGGGGCGGCCGCCCTCCACCTTCCCCTCAATTCGTTCTTTCGTGAAGTGGCTAAAATCATCACAATACACCTCTACACATTGATGGAAGCTTCGCATCGAAGGTAAAAAGCAATAGACGCATTATAGAAACAAATGGGCTTAGACCAGCTGAAATCCGTAAATGAAATCAGCGAGCTTGTGCGAGCAGAAATATGCATAGGTACTTAAAAACGATGGCTTCATATGACCGCCCCCACATTGGCCAAAAATATTTGGCGAGATAAAGGATGGATATGAAATTTGCAATGATTTTTGGCCGACAGAGATCATAATTTCTCAAATTTTTCCGGCGCTTCGCGCCAACTAATACTTTTAATGACATTTATTTACTTTCTTTACGATCTGGAAGCCATTTTTCGCTCAATAGCTTCCCGAACAATTTCAAGAGCAGAAACAGCTATTTTCAGCATAGATCTCTTTCTTCCATTTTCGAGCATAACGTAAAAAGTTTTCGACGTCCGGCGTCAAATGCTACAACTACAGGGAATCGAGCAGTAAAGTAAGCTTCTACACGTCCTTCAGCCTAAAATTCACAAATATTCCGCCGGCTTTCCACTGAAGTCAAAGAAATTTAATGATTTTTTCGCACAAAATTGTCGAAAATTTGAAAACTTTTCGAAAAAATAATGCGTCAAAACTGATTTTAAACAAAAGTAGACAATGTAAAACGCCGAAAAAATGCTAATGCGCACCTGAAGAGCAAATTTCTGGACCTATTTTTGGCTGTTTTTGGAAAGGTTGGGGTAGCGCCCCTTTAGGGAAATCCTAGATCCGCCACTGAACCCTGGGTTTATCAATTTCCTTAAATACTTATTTAACTGAAACATAATAACAATACAGTCAGGATTACGAATCTGAGCGTAGGTCTTCTTTACACCCAATATTTGCGTTAATATCGTTTTCTGCGTTCTTGGACTGCTGTTATTACTGTGGCATGTGTTTACTGACTGATTTACTCAAATCGTGCTGATTAAAAGTAGGGTACTGGCAAAGAAAAATGCTCCGATCAAACAAAAAAGACGAATATACTTGAAATTGTGGATTATTAAGTTTGTAAAAGGAGGGGACTAGGAAAAGCTACCTAGGTATGTATACGCCCAACGTCGCAAAATCCGTTAAAAATCAGACTTTCGCAAAGCAACGCAAAAAATCACAGTATATTCTGCGGCCTCTGATAAATGTAACCTTCTTAAATTAATTTTCAATGCTTCACGTAAGAGTTTACAAACATATTCTTAAATGTATACTTTTTGTAAACTGCTTGCATGTTGCAATCATAGGTGGGCGGCACCAAAGTTCTAAGGGAGGTGCAAGATTTTTTCAAAGGTCAATAAATGGCCTTAAAAATGGTGGTATGGCGAAGAAACACCATTCTTCAATGTTTCTCATCGAGCACTATCCATTGGCATCAAAAAATTGCGAAAAAGAATTTCAAGAATTGAATTCGGGGTGGGGGCATTTTGGTTTTTGGGAAGTATTTTGGTTTCCCCAAACCCCCAACGCCCAGATATGGTTGCAATTCTGACCCGCTTCGTATCGTGATTGATTGAAAGTCAACCGCAATTGTATTTGAAGGCGTTTTATTTTGTTATCATGAGCATTATATCAAGCAAACCTGGCGTCCATTGATTAGTGCACACAATCGTTGCGGGCATACAAGTGTACCTACATTTAGTCTGTTTCACGTAAGCTTGCGCGTTTCCTACTGCCCTAAACCAACAATTTCTTTGATTGCCTTGAATTCATCCGTGTTTGCTATTTCTTTCAATTGGCTTGCAAAGTCTCCTTGTCTACTCCATCAACTTTCCTATATCTGTTGCATAGCTAACTAGCTGATTTTTCAAATGTTTGTTTGGCTCAATATGAACATTATTTCGATCTGTAGGCCGCAGAATATACTTCGATTTTTTGCGTTGCTTAGCGAAAGTCTGATTTTTTACAGATTTTGCAACTTTAGGGCACACATAGGTAGCTTTTTCCTAGTCCTCTCCGTTAACATCCTTAATAATCCACAATCCCAAGTATACTCGTCTTTTTTGTTCCATCGGTGCATTTTTCTTTGCTAGTTTTTAGATAATTAGGAAATGCTTTTCGCAAGTTAAACTTCGTTGGATTTAATTTCTTTTAAAAAGCGAAAGAAAACGGAAAAACGAATAAGGGAAGAGTATGGGTTGGATCTTTATATGAAAAAATATCATAAGTCAGTATTTCAGTGTAATATAGCAAACAAATACTACACTGAAATGTTGTTTTGATGACTAACCAAAAAATTTATCTCCAATCACGTCTAATTAGAATAACAGGACAACATGTTTACAAATAATGCAAAAACCTTATCTTTGATCGCTTTTGCTTTTCTGAGATTGTTGTTTTTCATTGCTAATATAGAATCATAAATTCGCTGTATAATAATCATAGGAAGCGCGTTAGCGCGTACCTATAATATATTTGGGTACCCCTTAAAAGCGACTCCCCCTGCAGCTATAACGGGACACTTCTGTATTGTGCGGTTTTTTAGAGATGGATAATGAAAAATTCGCCGTCCGTTTTTTTGTTTTTCTTTATACTCAATACTCTACTTGTAATAAGTGTATAAAGTTTTGGCATAATGTTATAACATAGACAAACTTTTGACGGATTTATTGGGCAGCGCGTACACAATTCAGTGTAAAAGACTCATACAATTCAATAGCATACAATTGTAGAAAAGGAAATTTACTAAAAAGGGAATTTTTGTTTTCGAATTTCGCAATATTTCTCGAGATGAAGTGTAAAGAGTGTAAAAATCTGTCAGTGTAATGACAGATTTGGTTGTGTTTTAGACATCTTTATGTCTGCTAACAACTCCGGTTATGAGTCCCAAAAATTTTTTTTTGATAGAAATGTACTACGATACAATGACTACTTTCCATTACCAGCGAAGTTTTTACGCTCAATACAGAGTTAGATCTGGAGGTTCAAAGTTTACAATCTAGTGGATCGTGTAAAAACCATGATTTTGTCTCAGATTTTTCCGCCAACTTCTCCGGTTATAAGTCTGTACCACACGTGGGTGTGGGGATGGGGTATGCACCCCAGAATTTCGAATACCCCCCAGAAACCAAAATATCCCTCCCAGAATTCAATTTTTCAATTTTTTTAGTTTTTTTTCGCAATTTTTGATGCCAATAGATAGTGAGTGCTCGATTGCAAACCTTGAAAAATTGTGTTTTTTCGCCACACCCCTATTTTTAAGACCATTTTTTTGACCTTTGAAAAATTGCACACACTCCACCCAGAATTTTGATGCTGCCCTCCTTTGGTCGGTACAAGTTAAATAAAGTAAAAATAAAGTACGCTTCAAGGGCTACACATCGCAGCAAACCGCGCTTAAAAAACCTGATATTGAGTTAGTTGTGGAGGTGTAAAGTTCGAAATCAGGGGTCCCAAACTTTTTTCCACTCATCGGGGAGTTAGCTTCAGATTTTAAAAGTTTACACAATGCCGATGCGCGAAAAAACACGTTTTTCTACCATTTTTAGTTTGCCAACTTCGCCGGTTATAAATGAAGAGTCGCAAACTTTACTGAAAATAAAGAAATATGTGTCGGCCGGCGGTTACAAATCGCACCTAGTCTTGATTCGCTACACTAAATATGAAGTTATTTCTGGAGGTGTATAGTACCAGCTCTATCGTTAAAAAGCAGTTTTGCATTTATCCTGTTTGCTAAGTTCTCCGGCTATGAATCAGTATGTCCGGACCAATGTACAAAATAAAAAACGTCCGAAAGGTAAGTAATCGCAGATTGATGAGTCCCTTCACACACAACATAGGGTACGTCTTGGTGGTGTAAAGTTTAAATTCTGATCGAAAAACACGTTTCTGCGTCAGCTTTGCATTTTAAGTTCTTCCATTATGAATTGTGACATGATCTCACTCTGAGAATGCTTTATGCTTAAGGGTCTCATATTCTACTGGATGAATTAGTTTGCACGAACTGGAGGTGTAAAGTACTTAACACTAAAGGTTCATTTTGTTCCCTTGGTGTTTTGGTAGGTCAATTCTTTTATAAAATGTTTTTCGGAACATCAGGATTATGAATGAGATTTCAGACATTATTTACACTCATCGATTGTATCAAAAACTAACTTTTGCTACAGTGCATTGCCGAATGTAATTTTTCTAAATGTGCTCCAAAACATGAGGATTTCCCCGTACTATCAGGATTACGAACTTGACTGCAATTTTCTTTCCACCCGCTACTTGTGCAAACTTTATACTTCAGGTTATTTCATCCCGGAGGTTGTAGGTTGTACAAGCTAAGTTTCTTACAAACTGTTCACCGTAAAATCAGGATTACGAATCTAACTTTGTTTTTTGTGACTCAATGGCTGTGTAAAGTTTAAACAGGAAATCAATTTTAATTTCAAATTGTTAGAGAAGGTAACTTTTTAAAATTCTCTTCACAATAGCATCATGACGACGAATTAGTAAAGAAGTCTCGTTTGCAATGTAATGTTGATGTGAATGAGTAACCTTGTTTTTAGTCTTATTCAAGTATTATATTTCATTCAGCGATTTACCTACGAGTTTACTGATCGATTTTACTTTAACTAATCTAATTAAAAATTGGGTTCTAGCAATGAAAAATGCTGTGATGTAACAAAAATTAATAACATACTTGGAATATCATATTATTTAAGATATAGAAGGAGGGGACTAGGAAAAAGTCACGTATGTGCGCAAAAAATCATTAAAATCTGCTGGAAATCAGACTATTCTAAGCTACACAAAACTCGAAGTATATTCTGCGGCCTATAGAAGGTAGTTGTGGCCAAAGATGCACAGCATGGCTAATCTGGGGAGGGGGACAGCCGGTCTGGGGGCGGGGTCAAAAATTGAGCTTTTTGGGGCCCAAAACGACCTCAAAACTGGTTTTAGCGCTAAAATAGCGTTAAAACAACATTATACTACAGTTCTAGTCAATTTGAAGCAATTTTGAAAAAAATTTGAATTTTTTATTCATTTTTGGCTTTCGTGTTGCCTCATTCTCCTCGCAAAATTTCCCATTTTTTTCCATTCTGGGGTCTACACCATACATGGGCAGCGAGAAAATTCTGAAGGGGGAATCGCCAGAAATTGCCAAAATGTTACTAAAAAAAGAATTCTGTGGTCTGCAGTAATCTGGGGGTGTTCAACTTCAGGGGTGTGCAAACCCCTAAACTCCCCCCACGCCCATGTGAGGTCTGCACCTTTCCAACCCCCCTACTCGTGCATATATAGTCAAGGCCTCTAAAAAACCACTTTTCGTGTTTTTTGCATATTATTAATTGTGCAAGCACCCCAGTCTAGAAACTTATATAATCAGAGCAATCTCCCGTCGATGCTCCATCTTTTGCCACTCAGTTAACTCAGTTAATTTCACAGATTCCTTTAGTCTTTGGAGAAAATATCGATCAAAGTCAAAAATGAAAAAAAAACCAGCAAATCCCATTTGGGAAGTGAAAAAAACTATGGAAAATAAAAAACCACCCCAAAATGTTATGCGAAGTGCGTGGTTTGCAGCGTAAATTAATCAGTCGACCTTACATGATCATATTTTTTGAAAAAAATTCATTTTTTCCGATATTCCCGTTCCTATTTATCACATTTATATAAGAATCAATATTTTTTTGAATTTTATTAAAAGTTTTTCAAATTTCTACCAATGAAGTCTTCAAATGATAAAAACAACTTTAGGTAAGTCTCTCCTAAATCCTCTGCAAGAAATCAGTGCAAAATTATGCAACTTGATGAAAAGTAATTTCGTGGCCATGGCAACGTATACTTAGCATTGGTCTTTTTTTAGGTTAAAGTGGTTTTCTCTTAGGTTACAATCGAACTTTTTAGCAGTTTTTGGGGTGATTCCCATTATTTGTGAAAAATAAATATCAGGCATCATGTAAGGTGCTACGAGGCACATTCCTGCTAAGTTTTGCAGAAAATTGGCGCTGGTTTTTTTAGGTCACAACTGATTTTTTTAGGTTTGACTTTGAAGGTATACTGTAGCTATGTGGATGACATAGGACAAGTAAATTTTGTTCTGACATTAGTTTGCAAGGTAGTCTAATTAATGTGAAAACATAATAGATTCCAACAAATATGAATACGGGTAGAAATACTGACCCTCAAAAATGCTTTAAAAAATCATAAAAAAGGCAATTTTTTTGGAACTTTTCGACAAATTTATATCTCAAGTTTTTGAATGATCCGGAAAGAGATCAGGGGTCAGTTGTAATCTTCACGGCATAGATTGTTCGCCAGTATAATATCATCAGTCATCTCCTTTTGGTTACGGAAAAAAGGGGTGGTTTTTTCAGATTACAAATCGACTGGTTTTTTTAGAGGCTCCAATTTAAGAAACAAATAGCACAGCACTTTATTCTTTAAAAGAACTGATCGGTCTGAATTAAAGCACACGACAAATCACTTTGTTTACCAACCTTAACTGAACATAAATTCGAATGACAACTGTAAGGTGCAGCAAGGTACTAAACATGCACGGACAAGTTAACATCAAAGAATTTAGGACTTGGCACAGGAATAATGAGGCGAAATAAATATGCAAATAAATACAGCGCAAAATGATAGACTGGAAATTTCAGTAGCTCGTATATGTTGAATGCCCAAGCAGTAAATGTACCTACCTATATCATCTTATCGTGCTAGCATAATACGTGTAACTCTAGCCTTATTAAGAAGCATGATGTGAATGTTATAATTTATCTATTGTGCATTTTAACTGAGTATTCATTTTATATTGTCATAGAAATGCGATGACTGATGTCCAACTCAGTCGGCTATTTGGCACAGGTCAAATTTTCCTTCTAAGCTCTCTACGCTACCAGTTAGAAATGTTTTGAAGACACCTACTTTTTTAGAGCCTCAAAATATAGTTCGACTTTTGTATTGCTTAGAGAAAGTCTGATATTTAGCAGATTTTAATGATTTTGTGCGCGTATAGGTGACAATGTCCTAGTCCCTCCTTTTATATCTTTAATAGTCCGATATTCCAAGTATATTTGTCCTTTTTTACCATCGGAGCAATTTTCTTTGCTAGTACCCTACTTTTAATTGAATGATTTGAGTGAATCAATCAATAAACTCGGAGATAACTTGCCGAATAAAATACTCAAACAATACAAGAACAGTCTTTTAAAAAAGTTTCCTCCTACAACGTTTAGTAAATAGAATTAATTTTCCGTTCAAATTTTACGCAGCCAATGATTCACAAAAAAGCAAAGTTAAATTCATAATCCTGATTTTCCAAAGAACAGTTTGTAATGAAACTTTGCTCCAACAACGTACAACCTCACACTTATGAGGTTAACCCGAAGCCTTATGTTTCGGAGAACTTTTAAAAAACTTCACCTTCGGCAATGCTTTGTAGCTGAAGTTAATTTTTAGTGTAAACTTTTCACAACTGCTGATTTTAAAGAATGATTTGTAATCCTGATGTTCCGGATAATATTTCACCTAAAAGCGACCCTCCACAACACTCTGAGAGGAAAGTAAACCATTAGTGTAAACTACATTACACCTCATTGAGTGCAAAATAATTCGTCAAGTAGAATGTATGACCCTTAAGCGCAAAGTGTTCTTGGAGTTGAGATCATGCCCCACTCATAACGGTAGATCATGAACAGAACCTATGCTGGAACGTGTCTTTCACTCAAGAATTAAAACTTTACACCTCCAGAACTAACTATATTGAGCGTAAAGAAATGCCTCTTACTGCGATATGTAAACCTTAAGACGTTGTCTATTTTTTCATAAGTGCGGACATACCAGTTCGTACGCGGGAACTTAGCAGACAGAATAATTGCAATAGCGTTTTTTCACAACAGCTGGTACATTACGCCTGCAGAAATAACTCACTTTTGAGTGTAAAGTATTCTGACTAAGTGTGGTTCGTACCCACAGACACGTACCTTGTTTTAAGAATAGTCCGCAGAATCTGATTCATAACCGAAGAAAATGGTTGACAGAAAATCAGCAAAAAAATGTGTTTTTTACCTCAGAGTTTAAACTTTACACCTTCATGTTTAATTCAATATTGAGTTCGAAGAAACGCGTCTGAATGTGATATGTAATCCTTTTAGCTGTTATTTATTTTTAGTATAGTTTGCACGTCTTCATTTATAACCAATGGAGTTGGCAAACTAGAATAAGATAAAGAAACGTATTTTCTCGTGCACCGGCAGAGTGTAAACTAACTCCCTATTGAGTGTAAAGAAATTCGGTCCAGGCCAGTTTGTAGCATTTGCTTGTAGTACGCTTATGTGTGGAGAACTTCAGTTCCACGTCCTATTTGAGACATTGACCAATCAAAAAAGGGAAGAAAACACGTTCTTTCACCCCGTGTGACACTGCTGATTACACTTCAAGAAGCAACTCAATGTTGCATTTTTCAACGCAATTTGCTGCGTCATGCAGCCCTTTAGACGCACTTTATTTTTATTTCATTTGATTTGTCCCGACTTATAAGTGGAGAAGTCGGTGGAGAAATCTGAGACAAAACCTGGTTTTTATACTGTTCATCTACATTGCGAACCTTAAACCCTTGGGTCTAACTCCGCACTGAGTGCACAAAAATTTGCAGGTGGGAAGGAAGAAGTCCTTGAGTCTAAGCTCCCTCCCGCTTAGGGGTATCGCCCCTTCCCCCTAGGAAAATCCTGGATCCGCCACTGCTTCTACAGAATAATTTATATTATTTATTTCTCAAACTCCACAACTACCTTCTGTAGGCCGCAGACTTCGGTTTTTTAGTTGCTTGAAAAAGTCTAATTTTCCACAGATTCTTGTGATTTGTTTGGCGCATAGGTAACTTTTTTCTAGTCCCCTTGTTTTATAGTATTGATCATGCGTTAGTTGAAGTATATTCGTCCTTTTTGTTCCGTCGGCGCATTTTTCTTTGCTAGTATTGAAACATTTACCTGAAGATTTAAGTCCGTAATTTTTATTTCTACCTATGATGCAATGAATCATTTAAATGCTATTCAAATCGTACCGAATTTTGTATTAGTGTTATATTATCTATTTATTTGTGTACGGTTTGAAATTACCGATTTTGTTGCGCTAACGGAAAATTCGTTTGATGTTGCGCCTGAAACCTGATTTTTATCGCTAATATGTTAGTTTTTATGAAAAAAGGTTGAAAAGTGAGTGAATTATATAAAAAATATCCAGCTAATAATCCTTAAGACGTTCAAGAATTCAGCTGATGACGCCTTTTTTAGTACAAATGCGTGAAAAAGTTCAGAAGTTGCATGCTTAGCTCATAAAGGTGTGTTGTACGATGAAAGCAATTCTTGGGACACTACAAAAGATGTGCACACCATATCATTTAGATAAGGTTTTTTGATTGTGACGTATGGCTGGTCCAAGGTTTGTCGAAAAGATGAGTTTTTTAGTAGCGTTAACACCGTTTGCTGGGTTAGCATTTTTGACCAATTTAAGTCATTTTACTATGTTAGGCGTGTGACTCGATATTCGAATAAACAATAATGTTTGCATAAACATTTCGGCATTCAAATGGCACCTTTTCATGCTTATGTTCGAAATTTGGCTTAACGTTTGATTCATTTTTCCTTTTTCAGTTTGGAATGTAAAACAATGAAGCCGAAAACGCGCACCTTAGCTTAGAGTAGATGTAGACGTGCTCAGGCAACCATAATTCAAAATTCCGTCTTGAGATTTTTCGAAATTTTTGATTGGGAACTCGTACTGACTTTAAAAAATTTTTACAATCTTTAAAAAGTCCTCCGACGCCAAAAACAATCTATTGAAGCGAAAATCTAGATATAAGTGTCGCAAAATATTTATGAAATCGATAGGTACTTTTAGGGCAAGAAATCAGCAAAGGCGCTTCAAAAACAACAACTTTCCTCACGTTTTCTGAAAAATGGTGTACAAAACACGATATCCATTCATCAAAAATTCTTCAAAAAACTGAAAAGGATTTCCACGCAAGATTTCTTCACTGAATTTTTTAAGTTCGGAAAAATTTTATAAGCCGTTTTAACCGCGGAGTGCCTCAGCTTCTATATTACTGAATTGCTTTTTTTGTGCGCATTGGTAGCATTTTCCGATTCGCCTAATTTTTAACGTATTATTCGTCAAAATAATGAGAACGACAAGAAGGGTTTGCGAAAAAAATCGTAAAATCCTGTTCAGGACGCTTCATCCTTAATATTTGAAAATCTAGTCCGAATACACGTATGGGGATTTAGAGAGTTTTGGCTCCCGTCTCCCCCTGAATTGTCGACGTCCAGAAAAATCTTAGAAAGTGTGTTTTTATAGGCGTTTTTAGCCAACTTTCGATTCGAAAATGTTGAATTTTGGCGCTTAGCGCCATATAGTTATTTTTTGACGACCTATATTCTTTTCAATTCATTCAAATTTTTTCGATTTTTTTGAAATTTTCCCGTGTTTTTTTCGTTTTAGAAAGAACGAGCATTGCTCGAAACGTCCGAAAAAACAGTGTCTTTGCCATTTGATCATCATTTTTAGCTAAAAGAGCACTTTTTAAAATTTTTTGTGGCCAGTCCCAGAATTCCCATGATGTACTTGTATGGTCAGAAAGCCAACAGATGTATACTCTGCGATGATATTGCCGCATGCATTTGTCGGACAACATTGCAAAGCGACTTATTTGCGTTAGTGAAGCTAGAATTTTTCACTTTTCACTTTTGAAAATTTTTGATAAGGTGCTTTTTTAAGATATTAATTATATTAGCTATTATTAACTATTCGAGTACCGAAGCTACATATAAGCTAAAAATAATATAAGCTTGAGATTTCTTGATATTACGTCGTATTTCAACCTTATTATGATTTGTGTAGGCGTTTGATTGATGAACATTGAGCCAGGAAATGGAATGCTTCTTTAGCCAGCTTATTTTCGCTGATCGCCCGTTATTCGTCAAATGCCAGCTAAGGGAAAAGCAGCTTCTTGCGGTTTATTTGCATGCTAGCAGCTTATAGCACGCATAAGCAATGACGTATATATAATATACCCGTACCCTAAATGTTTCGACTTTTTCGCCAGGTTGGCTTATACGAATGTAAGCACCAGCTGGCAAGTCATTTATAGGCTAGCTTATATGTACGTACCTCGCGTGAAATAAATTTCGAGCTTGTAAGAAGCTTGTCCGGTGTTTTAAGCTGCCGAATATCGATTGAATTCCGTGTGCTATTGCCCTTTCCTCTTGGCTGCCTGTCCTTTTCGCTTATGCGAATGTTTAGCTAGCATCGACGAGCTTAGCTTTATTTACACGCACATGCTAACGCTAAATAGGCTTTTTATCTGCTACGAAGCTTATACCTAGCTAACGGTTAACACTTCGATAGCTTGGACCAATTTTTGACGGAATTGAATGTGGTGTTTGAATGCACGTGTTTTCCGAACCCTTTTCCACCCGATGCATCCCCAACCGGTCTTTTAACTACCTGTTCTTCGGATGCATCGGATTTTGGCCCTTTTTTCAAAACTACAAACTCGTATTGAAGAGTGCTCAAAATGGTCTGTGGCGTGAAAAACCGGTTTTTTGGCCGAGGAAAGAACGATTACACGTCTAGTATAATAATCCGCTGTGGGCGAAAATTTGAACGGAAACTCTTAGCGCCATATTGCTCTTCTTGCTCCCGATATCATACATTTGTGTTTGATATCAGAAAGTTTTCAATTTTTTTCTCCATAAACCGCTAAATTACGGTTTCTTTCCTACCTCGAATGCACTTGTCTTTAGATTATTCATCAAAGAATCAATATTTTTATTGAAATTTTACAACTACGGCGATCTACATGTTATCCGCCGTGAGTTTGATTACGTCCACGATCGATAATGTCCGCCAGTACATAAGTCCAGCCGCGTTGTCGGTAAGTTTATGGGCTAAATTCTTCATATTTTTCCTGTATGGCCCCTCGTAAATGCACACACGGTCAGAAGTTCTGAGAGGGGCGAACTGAGTTTCCGGGGGGGGGTAAGTGAATGGTAATTTTGTTACTTAATGTCAAATTTTGATACTTAATTGTTATATTTTATTATTCATGATTTCTTCTGTTTGAATTTGCATGAAAACAAATAAAAATAAGCATAATGGAATGACCTGTGACGTCAAATGTAAACCAAATAATGGCAGAATAATGTCTGAATGAACGAATGAACATTTTGCTGCTTCAAAAATAAGTATTTATACTTGAAATTATACTCTTAGACGTCGTTTGACGGTTTTTCATGGTTCGAGCGATAAATTTGGTCCCAAAACGGCTTCGAGCGATAAATTTGGTCCCAAAACGGCCTGAGGGGGTATGCCTTTCCAAAGTGTGCTTGTATGTTTAACCTCCTCCCCAAATTTTGATGATAAGTAACTTTTTATTAATTTTTTTATGCCATATTTCCAATATCCAATTTTCTTCGATTTCGTTACAGAGTATTATTGACAAGTTTAGACGTTTTCTCTACAAATTTTATGTTTTTCAAAAAGTTAGAAACTTATGAAAAATTTAAAGAAAAGTTGTCGAGAATTACTCTATGACCTAAAAAGTATTTTTTCGACTCTACGAGCTTGTTCGCAATGAAGCGATGTTCGATGACGTATATAAATTCCGTTAATTAATCGTTTATCTTTCAATAATTTATTAATTTGATATTTGTACGAGGTCTTTAAATTATTTCAATTAATTATGTGCAAATTCAGTCCTCGAAATTTCGTTGATGGTCCATCCAGCCTTAAAGAAAAGCTGAAGTTAGAATGCGTGAAGCATTATAAATGCCAAAACAGTTTGAAGGCCGTTTTTAGGTCGTATTATCTGACAAGCATTGTTCTACCTATTAGTCGTTTAGGAGAAATGTAGTCAATAATTATTGCATAATAAGTAAATAGAGTTTTCACTACCCAGTTTCCCACAATTGCGCTGCTAGAAATCTGAAAATACTGAAAATGGTCACTTGTGCGCAATGAATCGCACGGAAAAAAATGTGCTAAAACGCGTATTTGATCAATTTTTTTATTAAATACATTATGATTATTGAAATTTATTTGAATCCTTTGTTTAAGTTTTTTATTCTGTCTTGTGTAAATTTAGGTGACTGGCCTTTTGAGAAATTTAGGTCGATAAATTTGTAAATTGAATAGAACTCAATTTCCGATTCCTCTCCGGGAGCAATCGTTCTTCTGAATTTATTTTTCTCCTCCTATTTCGCCGAAAATTTGTTGGTCTTAAATTTTCTGTATAAAAATAGGGTAAATTCCGTCGGTTCCTTAAAAATCCGGTGATGTCATTCAAATATTCAATCGGAATCAAAGGTTCACTTGGCCTCAACGATTGGCTCCTAAAATTTTTTATTCTGACCATTGTTATCATCCAGGATTTTTCGGCATATGTTGAATATTGATCTGCTACTCCTTTTTTCGAGCCAAATTCTAAAAACCTGTTTTTTAAAATGTTTTTCGCCTATACTTTTAACAAATTTTTATGAACTACCTGTTTTCTAACTGTTTTTTCATTATCAGTGGAGAGCAATAAATGCGTTTCATCGAGAGACTTATATATTTGTCTAATTTATTCTCAAACATCAGCTAAAATTGTTTGCAAAATCGTTATATAGCCTTTTTGATAAGCTCAAATTTTCCGTTAATTCCCGTTTTCTCACCAAATCCCATTCTTGATGGAAAAAGTACGGAAGACAAAGTGTGAAGTCGGTTGGAAACAAATTTTCTTCTGAATTTCTGACTCTAAAAGGACCAGTACGTAATCGAAAACTCCACTTTCAGAATATTTCTCCAGCGAGAATTTTCTAAAAAGCTAAAAACACTATATATTTTTAGGTTTCTTTTCTGAAATTATAACACATGCGGGTCAGCAGCTATCGCAGGACGGGAAGTTTGGAGGGTCTGAACCATAGATGCACAATCATGGCCGACCTGGGGGGTCAGCCGGTCTGGGAGTCATGAATCGGGCTGTTTTAGGCCAAAATGACCTCAAAAACTTGTACGAGCGCTAGAAAAGCATTGAAACTACGTTATTGAACAATTTCTGGTCAATTTTAGGACCTTCTTGAGAAAATTTTAAATTTTTACCCGTTTTGCCTTTATTTTGCCTCGCTTTTTCAAAGAAATTTCCTATTTTTCTATTCTGAGGGTCTAGACCGACCAAACCCCCCTCCCCAAGCGCACTGTCTAGTCTGAACTCTCACCAAAATGGAAAAGTGGCAAATTTTCTGGAAAAAAATCGGGCAAAATAAAGACTAATGATTAAAACGAGAAATTTTTATCGATTAGCGCTTGAAATTGACCAGAATCTGCAGGTTAACATGCGTTTTAAGCTATTTTCATTTATACCGTGAAGTCATTTTGGCCCAAGATCGCTCAACCTCCTCCCACTGCTGACCATATGACCCCACGAGACCGGCTATGCTTGCATCTATGATCATGACTCGATTGAAAAGGAAAATAAATAGCATATTCAAAAACGCCGCTTTATTTGAGTAAAATTCAATAAAATCCAGCACTTTGTTCGATTTCTAGTCGTAATAATAACGTAGGAATGAGTCGTGTGGCTAAAAAGTAGATTGCGCTGTCCCAATCGCGCATTTATAACGTTTATAATGTCCAAACTTTTTGCCGAAAAATCCATTTCTTTCTACGTGTGCCTAATTGCTTTCGTAACCAATGTTTATGAGGCATATTTTTACTAGAGAAAATGAATTTTGGGTAGGCTACGTATGATATACAATTACTAGCGTGCAAAACTGGTAGACAGATTTAATAATAGGGCACTTCAACCCATGATAATAAATCATAAAATTCTCATTCAATAAATAGTTCTTGTTTTTCAATTTATTTTATTTTATTTTATGTTTTTACCAATTTTTATTCTTATTTCATTATTTTCCGAATTTATCTGACATTCAGGTTAACTGATATCACACACACGAAATCGTAGAAACCCATCGAATGGCTGGAACGGATAGTGTAATGCCTCAGTGTTCACTGTAGCACTTTTTTCCTTTAGCGATTTCTTTCTGTCTTGTCTCTCGCCTCACTTTTTCACGCACTCCTATCCGCATGAACCCTTAGCATCTTGTGTGCTGCACTTTGTAGTAGTACACTTTTAGCACTGATGGTAGTATGAATATAAAAATCGATATCATAATATCAAAATTTTTATGTACACGTTGGTCAAAAAATATTGCTATTATATCAACATTAGAAAAAATGATTGGCCGTTATCATCAGACATACACATGGGGGTCTGGGGGTTTTAGGCCCCCAGAACGGAAAAATGGGAAGTTTTCTGGGGAAAACGAGGCTAAACGAATGTCAAAGAGATAATCCAAAATTTTTTTTCAAGTGTTTGAAATTGATCACGTGATTTTGAGGCTATTTCAGCATTCACTACCAGTTTTCCGAGTTATTTTGAGCCAGAAATGTACGCTAACTGACCCCCAGACCATCTACCCCTGCCAAGATTGGATACGCAGTGCATCTACGGATATCAGCGCCATTTGTGAGCGTGGAAGTTTGGGGTTAGACCCCCGGAGAATCCGGCAGATCCCTCTCCGAAAAAGTTGATAGACCCCAGAATTGAATTTCCGGGCACATTCTTTCCCGATTTTTTTCGACTTCTGGCCATTTCCAGATCCAACCCAGAATTTGGTCTATCCGAGGAGTTGTCAGTCTTTTTCTTATTTTTTACTACTTTAGAATTTTTGTTTTAAGCCCTAGATACCCTTAATTCGAAAGACCTCGAGAATTCAATTTTTACTTTTTTCTCGTTTTACCGCCTTCAGACTCCCGATTTCGGTTGTTGCCCAAAGATTAATACTCTGGCATTTCACGTTATTAATATGGGGTTTTCGAGCGATGTATTCACAATAGCGAATAAGGTCTTAGAATTTTGATTTCTAGTATTTTAATGTAATTAAAAAAAAATTTTAAAAAACCTTTCTGCCGACCGACAAATCGTTGGAAAAAGAACTCAAACGGAAAAAATATGCACGGCGAACCTAACTTTGGCATTTTACCAAAAAAAAAGCGCGAGTCTTGCTTCTTTAAAACTACCCTATTGACTAAGAAATTCTCCGGCCAATGATGTTCTGGAATAAATTAAGAGATAAATACAATTAATTCAAAAATTGTAATGCCATGATCTAGATTAATTAGCTCAATAGGTATATGCGTCTAATTTCAATAGCTCCTTGAAGGAATTTTTCTGTTGCTTTATGGGTATGTTTATTTATTTTTTAATTTTTCAATTTATTTTTATTTATGTTCTTGCTGTACGTCTATTTATTGACCAATTACTTAATTTTTTGTCTATCGATCCGCCTATCAATTTACTTGTGATTTATTTTTGCATTAACTCATTAGTGTTGCCAGCCGTGAGTTTTTCTCACAACTTGAGTTTTTCAGCTTTGAGTTTCTCTTTGAGTTCCTTGAGCTTTTTCGGGATTCTTCATCCAGAGTTTGAACTTTTTCGCTGATAATGAGTTTTTGTTTTATGTAATTTTAGATGTATTTTCACGAAAAACGGCAGAAGAAACACCTACAAAGTGCCTAAAAACGCAAGTTTTCTTCCAAAAATCAATGACTCGATAGTTCGAGTTCAGTGTCGAGTTAGGTGATTAAGATTGTAAATAGTGTGCCTTTTTAGGCGTTTTTAGCTCATTTTTGGCTCAAATAATCTCAAATTTCCGGCGCTTCGCACCATATTCTAGATTTGTTCACTATATTTTGTTCAATTTAATCAATTTCTCAAATTTTTTTCGAGATTTCTTTGGCAGTTTTATGTTCTATAAAGAGCGAGCATTGTCTGAAACGTCAGAAAACAGTGTTTTTCACGTGTATCCATAGTTTTTTAGCCCAAAACAGGCGCTTTTTAAACAAATTTTTGGGCCTGACCCCCTGAATTCCCATGCTGTACATGTATGGTTTCGAGTTGGTATAGATAGATGTCTGAGGAAAGTGAGAATTCTTGCTTCGATATTTAGAAAAATTCATTTCTTTAATGTTTTAACGTTTGACTGGCATGTTTGAGATTTTTTTGCAAGTTTTGAATTCTTTTAAATTTTTTTTGTAGCTGGAGGATGGCAACAATGTTACTCACCCTTTAGTCTTATTTGTAGCCTTTTTATATTTATTAATCTCTTTATTCATTCTTTTGCCCATTTATTGAATTATTTGGCTGCTTTTCTTCACACACTATTTATTTTTTAACTATATGGTCCATTTATTAATTTCTTTGTTTTTTGTCTATTTACTCAATTATTTATATGATTTACTGTTAAATATTTTCTACATCATGATTTATTTATTTATATATTTTGTAATCTCGTTTACATAAATATTTTTCTATTTGTTTATCCTTTATTTAGTCATTTTCAATTATTGAGATCGAAAGACCATAAGATCTCTGCGAAGTGCGTTACCTGCAATTTTTATGATTGCAATCGCATTATTATGCTTTCCCGTGTCTAGCTACCAGTTTCGTGGCATTAATGGCTAGATTTCAATCCTAAATGTGCTCAGTATAGGATCCAGGATTTTCCTAAGGGGGGGCGGTACCCTTAAGGGGCGGGGCGGAACCCTGACTTGGACGGAAAAATTAGTCGTTTTAACCAGAAAATCGCTAAAAATCGCTCGAAAATCCCTAATTTTGCGTACTATTTTAGGCAAATGGGGGGGAGCGGCGGCCACCCCTAAATCCGCCCCTGAATGTGCTTGCATAATATTGAATGTATAAAATTATTTCAGTTCGTAATTTGTGGTTTCTGGCCTGCTAATCTCGAAATAGCGACTTCGGTTTTTTTAATTCGCTAATTAAAATTAATCATTAACATGAGTTTAATATAACTTCCTATAAGTTTATTTTTTTCTATAATATAAGTTTATATCCTTTTCCATCGATTTCCGGTGTTGCCAAATTTTGCATGTGCGTTTATCCACAGTGTTAATGCCGATTTTTTAGCACACCCTAGCATGCTTATGTTTGATGGAGATTTCTCTATTTGCCGTACGCAATATTTTAAAATTCTGATCGATTGATCATCCTTTTTTTCAGGGGTTAAACCCTTCAATTTTGGCTCGGAAACGACAGAAACGATCAGAAAATATTTTCAAAAAATAAGATTTTGTCCAAAATTTTCAAGGTGGTAAAGTTTCAAGCATTGAACTGAAGCAAGTTGGTATAGGTGCATAAAGATCTTTAGGGTTAGGGGTTTCAATCTCCAAAAAGACATTCACATTCCCATACATGCAGCGACTTAAAATTTGATTTGTGGGTCCCTAGCCATTTTTACGTAGGTGACTTAAACGATATTCAATATTTTGGTCAGAAACGGCTAAAAACACCTAAAAATGGCCCAAAATCGCATTTTTCAAATTGGATGGGGGTAGGGTTCACAAATTTTCTGGCTGCAGGGATGCCGGCGGGACGACCAGCGTTTAAGAGATCCTCTATCCCCTTGTTAAATGTATGCCCTTATCAAGCTTTTTTCACCCCATTTCAGAATTTTCAATGTTCAAAAAAATTAATAGAAAATGTGCTGTTTTGAGCTTGTTTTAGCAACCTATTTGCCCAAAAGTGTATAACTTTTGGCGCTTCGCGCCATATCCTCATTTGTTGCCTATATTTGTGCAATTGACCGAGTTTTTCTCGTGTTATTTCGAAATTTTCTATTTCTTTTACGCTCTAGAGGAATAGATAGAGCATCGTCAGAAAAGCCGAAAAAAGGCGTTTAGACGCGTTACCACCGTTTTGAGTTCAAAAAGGCAGTTTGAAATTTTGACATCCCCAGAATTTCCATACTGTGCATTTCTGGTTAGGGTCTCCATGTAGCTTTGGATGTAAGCTGACTATTATATTTATTTCGTTAGTTAGAGGAAGTGTTGTCGGACCTGTCGCTTAACAACGATGTGCTTAAACGAGTTATGGCCGAGATGACCAATCAAATGAACCTCGGTTTGATCTACGGATTAGAAAAGTCGAGCATATCTATGTTGCCATCCTTCGTGCCTGGTTTTTTCGACAAAAGTGACGAAAGTAAACGATTTTATAGAGGCCTTTACCTTTATTTATTTTATATTTATTTATTTATTTATTTATTTATTTATTTATTTATTTATTCATTTATTTATTTATTTATTTATTTATTTAGTCAATCCATTTATTTGACTACTCGTTTATTTTGGTTTGTCTTGACAAACTTATCCTCTTTTCTTCATTTTTATAAATTTTATATTTTTTTCAATTTTCACACATATTTTTATGACGTGCTTGAAAATCTATTTGGAGAAAATGGGCCATGAGATATTCCTTAATTTTTTCGGAAAAACTAGTAACAAGGCGAATTTTGTGTTCTAGCTCGAATTTTTTGGCCTAAACTGCTAGACTGATTCAAAGTTTTTTCTGGGTAATGATAAAGTGTATGCTTGACGTATTTGGAACAAATTTGACGTATTTTGTGAGTAAAGTAGCCTCTTTTACTAAGCTTCATTTGATAATTTTGTCGATCAATCGGTTTCAGTATATAAAAAACCGATAAAAATATCAATCGATCAATCGATCGCACAATAGAACCGAAAAGTTAAGACTTCTTAAGGCCGGATCTATTAATTTTAACAGATAGCCACAATACATGTACAGCATGGGAATTCTGGAGGGAGGGAGAGAGTGGCCAGGCCCAACAAATTTTTAAAAAGTGTCTTTTTGGGCTAAAAACGAAGGGTACACGTCAAAGACACTGTTTCTTGACGTTTCAGACAGAGCTCGTTCTTTCTAGGGCTTAAAAACGTTAAAAAATTCAGGAAAAATTTGAAAAAAATGAGTAAATTGAACAAAATATAGTCAAAATTTTGAATATGGTGCGAAGCGCCGAAAATTTGAGATTTTTGAGCCAAAAATGAGCTAAGAACGATTAAAATGGCACACTTTTTGCAAATTTTACGAAAAATCGACAATTTTGGGGCGTCACAGCCATTTTGCGGGAGGGCTGAGTTGTCATTTTGGAGGGGGATGAGTTGTCATTCTGGGGGGTCTAACCTCCCATCCAACCCCCAGAACACGTCTGATAGCCACCGTGTTTTCTTTTGAATTTTGACTTAATTATTTCGCGAATTATGTAATAAAGTCTAGGATAAACGCAAAAATATCGGGGAATAAGAAATAGCTCAGATGATAGACAGAGAACAAAGTTATCTAACAATTTTGCCAGCAAGCAGTTTAATTGTCCAATTCAGTAAAAAGTCGCATTCGGAAAGCTGATTTTCTAAATTCGGGTATAATCATAAAAGCGTGCGAATATCGACCTTGAAACTTTAGTAAACTTGAACTATTTTTGAGTTATCAGCGTTCTTTCCGGAGAAGCGGGCCAAAAAATGTCAAAAATGTGCCAAAATCCAAAACTTACGAGCTGAGTGGTTAAATGTGTTTAGTTTTGTCCAGAATCGTACGTACATGTTGCTTCGAGTCATTAAGACGAGTAATTCTTTTTGCAACCTCCGAAGAATTAATATTTTAGCTGAAAGTCTTCAATTGTTTTTGATTTTGAGCAGATTTCTCCCGATTATCCAGTTTCCAGCTGCGCCTTAAGTTAATTGGATTAAATACGGTGTCATCTGGAAGCTCATTCAACGGCGAATCTGAAAAGCATAATTTTCACACACCCACTAGATAATAGTTGCGTAATAATCCGCGTTGATGACTTATTTTTAAAGACGTAAGAAAAAACATTTAGCCATCGTACGAGTACATTATATTAAAAATCGTTACATTTTTTAAAGCCTTTTTGCAGGGGCGGATTTAGGGGGGCGCGGTGGCGGCCGCCCTACCCCCATTGGCCAAAAATAGTGCGCAAAATTAAGGATTTTTGAGCGATTTTTTTAGCGATTTTCGGGTTAAAACGACTAATTTTTCCGCTAAAGTCAGGATTCCGCCCCCCACCCTTAGGGGTACCGCCCCCCCCTTAGGAAAATCCTGGATCCGACACTGCCTTTTTGTTATATTTTCTATCTCAGCATTTTATTAAAATTTTTTACTCAAATTTGGATTTTTCATCAGCACTTAGGCGATATCTAGCTTTGGATCTTGGGGGCACCAACTTGCGGGTGCTCCTACTGGAAATCGGTAGATCGGATGGCGAATTAGAAGCAATAAGTAGAAATTTCCGTATTCCCAACGCCGTTATGATTGGCAGCGCCGATGACGTAAGAAATATTTAATAATTTTTTTGTTATTCTTTGGCTTTAGTTGTATTGCTTTTATCTTTGTAAGTTTAGCCTAAAGCGGATTTGTTAATCGTTCGTATCTTGACTTAGTCTAGAGTCAGCTTAATGTCGCTGTATCTCGACATAGTCTAAAGTGAGCTTAGTGTACGCAGATTGGTGTACGCCGTATTAGCTTTTAAGGAACACATTTCAGCTAAAGCTAAATAAATTTAAGCTTCGATTAATATAAAATAAATTAGAATTCATCATATTAAATTACTTAACATCGCATAAAATATATACACATTCTTATCTTATCCTACCCTGGTCCTAAGTTAGGTCCGAATAAACCAGCGTTAGCCTCAAATAAAAAAATAGCTCTGCCCCAAGAAATTCAATGCCTATGTTGAAATGAAAGATGCTCGTTGTATGCATTGAAGGGAAAACTGTAGGAATAAAAAAAATGACCAAGGTTCTAAAAAAGAGGTTTAAATTAAAAAATTAGTGAATAACATTAGGTTAAAAAAATTAATTACTTTAGCACGAACTTGAGCCGTTTCAGGCTTCTATTTTCAGTCGCTTCCGAATCTTCACTCAAAATAGGTCCTATTTTATAGGTGTCCCACATAGTTAGGCAGCGCCAAAATTCTGGAGGAGGAGTTGTTGGGATGCTTTTTAAACGTCAAAAAATGGTCTTAAAATTGGCAGTATGGCGAAAAAACACCAGTTTTCAACGTTTCTAATCGAGCACTATCCACAGGCATCAAAACTCTGGCGAAAAACTGGAAAAAATTTTAAAAAATTGAATTTTGGGGATATTTTTGTTTTTGGGAGAGTATTCGGCCTTCTGGGGGTGCATACCCTAAACTTTTCCCTCCCTCGCCCACGTGTGGTGTCCCATCGAAAAGGCTAGAGTAAATTCAGGTTCATTGTAGTATTCAGGCCTGGTACTCCTTTAACTGAAGACGTAAATCTGAAATTCTCATTTTGGACTTTGTAATTAGAATTGAGCTATGTATTTGCCACATAATGATTTTTTTACCGCACATAATTTGATGAAATAAAATTTATCTGATTTCCTATAGTTAGCATGATGAATCTAAGTCCTTTAGGGCTGTAGGCACAGATGAACAGCATGGCCGATCCTAGGCGGTTAGTCGGTATAGAGGGTAAGAACTTTAGCTTTTGTGGGTCATGATGACCTCAAAAGCTAGTATAAATGCTAAAATAGCGTCAAAACTAGCGTATTCCGAAGTTTTTCATCAATTTCATGCACTTTTGAAGAAAATCTCAAATTTTCATTCATCTATAGCCTTCATTTTAATTTTAAAAATTCATAAAATCCCTAATTTTCCATTCTGAATAGTGGAGTCTTGACTTCCAATGCCCCCGGTCCCACATGCATATCTGGCTGTGAATGCATATTTTCCACATGTAGTATGTGCCTGAATGTAGATTTTACAAAAACCCGTGGAAAAGAGGATGCATTGTTGCTATACGTGTGCTTGCTATTCACACGCTTGTTTATGGGTTTGGACGACATTAAAAATCTGAATTAAAATTACCTTCGTATGATAAATTTAGCCTGATTTTTCCAATTCTTGATTATTCGTAAATTAGCTTAATTAGATAAATTCTGTAATACATAAAGTCATTCCCAATAATTTTAGCTTCGAATTTTTTCAATATTTACGCGAAGATTTTCAATTTCCTCTAAATATCGCGTTTTTTTTTCAATTTTACCGCCAAATTTGGTATTATTTAACAGGAGGCGAATTTTGTCAATCGCTCTCTATAAATGGCAAGTCTTATATCTAGACCAGAACGGCGCATTAGTTAATATTAGTGTTAAATGTACAGGCACGTATCTCTGGGGGAATGGGGGTTTCAGATCCTCCAAAATTCAGAAAATCGGAAAAATATGACTTTTTAAAATTTTGTACTATTTTTGGCCTTTTTGGGCTTAGTGCCCCCCCCCCAAAATTGGTGTTAGTTTCACCAAAATAGGACGGCCAGCTGCGTGCCTGTACATGTAACGGCTCGGAATTTTCAGTAGTAGTCCCTCCAGCTATTTTTAGGTAGGGGATAAATGCAGGCACGTAGCTGGCCGTCCTATTTTTTAGGGGGGACCAACACGAATTTGGGGGGGCTAAGCCTAAAAAAGGCCAAAAATAGAACAAAATAACGTTTAAAAAGAGTTATCTTCCCGATTTTTCTGAATTTTGGGGGGTCCGGACCCCCATTCCCCAGAGCTACGTGCCTGGATAAATGACCTGGAATTTTGAGCAAAAAATGACAAACAAACACCATGAAATGGCCAAAAAACGCGGCTTTTCGTCAAAAATCGGGAAGAGTCGAAAATTTCTCTGATTTTAAGGGTAATGCGCAAGACCGACTTGAATGGGGGTCCCTCTCTCTCCTATTGTCGCATGATATGAGCATTGTTTCCGAATTGTATAGTCCACCAGAATTCGAGGAGCCGTGCCGCATTGGACTTAAAATTTTGGAAGGATTCGGATAGGCGGTCACATTCAAGGGGACTGGGTTAGTAAATGACGCTATATTTTTGGCCAAAAGTGGCAAAGTGTGACCCAACCTCTTTCCCTTATTTTCCCCAAAAACTGTCCAATCAAAAATGTTCGTTTTCGCAGCTTTTCGGCTTCATCGTCGGTTGCATGGAAAAATTCTTAGACGAGAAGCAGTTGATAGATACGCCTTTGAATCTCGGCTTCACATTCAGCTACCCGTGCCAGCAAAAGGGTCTCAATTCGTCCATTTTGATCCGGTGGACAAAGGGCTTCAATGTGAACGGGGTCGAAGGTCAAGATGTTGTCAAAATGCTGCAGGAAGCCATCGATCGAAACGGGGTTAGGAAAAATGAAACATTGTCTAAAATATAAATGAATCAATAAGCAATTAAATAAATAAATAAATAAATAAATAAATAAATAAATAAATAAATAATCAAATAAATAAATAAAAACCAAATGAATAAATAACCGAATGAACAAATGCAATGATTAATCAATTAATAAGTTAATAAATAAGTATACAATATTATTGATATGTTTATAATGAATGAAATAATTAAATAAAAATAACAAAGGCATACAGAAATCAATAAATAAATAAATGAATAAAATAAATAAATAAATGAATAAGACAAATATAAATTAATATAAATACCCATCTATCTATTGACATAGCTGGATTAGGTTCTCGTCTGCGTATCCTGGTGGAACTCGGTTTGTTTTAAACTTTGATATTCCGATTTCTGTATTACTCGTAGCTTGATTTAATTTCTAATTTAATTTGGGTTTATTTGTTTTTAATTTTGTATAATTTTTCCATGACCTGAAAAAAATTATACAAAAAAATTATGCAAAATAAATGTTCTTTTTTCAAATTTTCATTGTATCGTCTTTCAACTGCGACGCCAAAAATGTCAAAAATCGTACAGCGTTCTGTTGAATAGTCGATCTTGCCTTCTTTAAATTTTGATGCGAATATTTCGCGCCTAATTTGAGTTTATTGACGAAATATCAGACGGTTTTTAATATTTCTTATACGACTTTTGCTTAAAAATTAGCTTTTTTCCACAGTTTTATTGCGAGTTTTTAATTTGAAAATTGGAAATTTTTCGTTACACTCAAATGGTCTGTTTTTTTAGACACAGCACTTATAAAAATCTGGGTTCTTAATAAATACTTTTCGCAAATTCCACGATATACATAAATTTTCTTGTGATTTTTTGTGAAAAGAATCTAGTTATTTTTTAATTTTGTTACCTCAATTTCATTTCATAAATTTTTCAATTTCTATTAAATTTGTTTTTTGTTATCAAAAACTGGAACATGATTACTTTTATAGTAATTTGCCCATTCGATTGGAATTTACAGAAAAATTATATTTATTTGAAAATTCCCTTTCTTATTTTATTGATAAAAATTAATTCGGACCTAAACCGCCATATTAGTAGATAATAAGTCTCCTTCACGGTAAAAAAGCGGAAAGACCATCTTTTTTAAATTGCCGAATAATTGGCTCATTTTTTACGAGAAATTTGAAACGTCGAAAAATTGTGGAAACAGCTTTTTGTTTACGAATTATACTTGAAATTGTATGAAATTGCAGTTTTGGCAAAAAATCAAAGTTGTCTTGGGCTGTTGGCCTAGGGACCCTTCCACATAATTTTCAATTTTCAAAGCAAAATTCCATAAAATGTTCTGTTTAAAATGTTTTCTGGTAATTTGTGTTCGATTTACGCGATTTCTTTCAATTTTCGCAAAATCTTTTAAATTTTAATGATATAAAAAAGAACAAGCATCGTCATAAATGTCAAAAATATTGGTTTTGACGCATACCCATTGTTTTTGAGCTCAAACAAGGCACTTTTTAAAAATTTCCGCAATTGACTCAGCCTTCAAAATCCGATGCAGCGCATGTTTGTTTAGCCTACCCAATTAATCCTCAATCGATAAATTAAGAAAAAAGATATTGCAATGCACTAACCGAACAATGACTACTTTTGACTCAGTCTATTTTTCCAAAGCATTTGACACTATCATGCTTAGTTTAAAAAATACTGAGATTAAGTGGTAGAAGTGATCGAACTGTGCCCTAGAACATGCTTATCCTCAGGCCCCTATCCAGGATTTTATTTCGAAGGAGGGAGCAAGAATTTTGAGGTCAGATATCTCGAAAACCAGGGCGGATTTAGGGGGGCGGGAGGGGGGGGGCCGCTGCCTCCCCCCAACGGCCCAAAATAGTGCGCAAAATTAAGGATTTTTGAGCGATTTTTAGCGATTTTTAGCGATTTTCGTGTTAAAACGGCTAATTTTTCTGCGCAAGTCAGGGTTCCGACCCCCCCCCCTCAGGAAAATTCTGGATCCGCCACTGTCGAAAACCATTGGGAAATAGATAAAAACAAAGGAATTCTGAGCGTATCTCGACGTAAAAAATAGATTTAGTATCTCGACGAGCTCAATGCAACGGTAAAGAAAAATTTCGAGTAAAAATTTCAAAAATTTTCACTTCATTCCATACTCATACAAATATATCGTTTAAATAAACTGCACAACTGATTTCTCATCATTCAATAGACAAATACATCTCCTAGCTTCTGTATCTGTGTTTAATCTTTGTGATTTGCAAAGAAAAATAATACAGAAAATGAATGATTTGGCGGTAGAGAGGACAAAAACTATAGATAAACAATAAATCCGGCGCGAAGCGGAGGAAAATTTTGAGTTTAGTAGCTCAAAAGTACGCTAAAAACCTGTTTTGGTGGTTTTAGACCTAATTATACTTCGAGAATTTTTGTCTTTCCCTTTGGGGGACACTACGTGTTTCAAAAGTTATTTTTCATTTCCGGGGAAGGGGGAAGGGACGCCCCCGACCCCTGAATACGGTCCTTCTTACGCTCATATCGGAAAATTAAATTCAAAAAATGATATGAAAATAAAGCTTACCACTTTTTAAAGTGTTAAATTTAAAATATATTTTTCGTACGTCGAGCTTCTGATTAATATGATTTTCCAGATTTTCCAGCAGTATTATTATATTTACTTATTGCTTATTGCACGCTCTCAGCTCTTCATGTACAGTACGAACGAACTTGCTGTTTGTTACCGTAACATGCACCGGGGGGGGCTTAGAGCGTCCCTAAAACAACTCCCCCCAGAATGGAGAAATGGTAATTTCTAGGAAAAATGAGGCGACGTTAGGGCCAAAAATAGCTAAAAATTGAGAATTTTCCTAAAGTGCTTGAAATTAATCAAAAACTGCGAAATATTGTAGTTTTAACGCTATTTAATCAAAAAGCTTGTCCAAATATCTCTGTCTCTCTGTTTATTGTTCACGTGATCGCTTTATTAAACTTTTTATACTTTTCATCTTAGTTTTTTAAGTAAAGCCATAAGTTGCAATTTTGCCAGTTTTGCTTTTATCTTTTGATAAATATTAACACGCTATTTTTTACATTTCGTTTTGGCCTCCAATTTTTTTCTCTTCATAGAGGATCAAGGTACGCGTAATCGCATTAATGAACGACACCGTCGGAACCCAAATCGCAACTGCGTTTGATCATAAAAAATGCGACTTGGCCGTCGTCGTAGGTATACTGTATTATTGTAATACATTATCATAGGTAGCGCGTTAGCAGGCACGTAGCTGGCCGTCCTATTTTGGGTGGACCAACACCGATTTGGGCGGTCCGGGTCCATCAAGGCCAAAAATAGCACAAAATAACGTTTAAAAAGTCCTATTTTTCCGGTTTTTTCTGAATTTTGGGGCAATTCAGGAAAACCGGAAAAATAGGACTTTTCACACGTTATTTTGTGCCATTTCTGGCTTGGACCCCCCAAAATTGGTGTTGGTCCCCCAAATAGGAGGGTCAGCTACGTGCCTGCGCGTTAGCGCCTATCTATAATATACTTGGGTATTCCCCCCTACAGCAACACTGGGACATTTCTGGAAAGTGCGGATTTTTTAAAGATAGATAATAAAAAAATTCGAAGGAGGTTATAGAATTTTTGTTTACTTCTAATACCGAGTTTGTAATGAGCGTGTAAAGTTTTGGCGTAATATTATAACGTATTCAAACCTGGGATGATTTTATCGGAGGGCTTAGCATACGTGCATCATACAATTTAATAGTATAGAATTGTGGAGGATGGAATTCTCCGGGTGGTCTATTTTTTATTTGTTTGAATTTCGCATTAGTTCTCGAGGGGGAGTGTAAAGAGTGTTAAAATCTGTGAGTAAAAACACATGTTGGTCGGCTGTTCGCATTTTTTACGTCTGCCAACAACTCCGGTTATGAGTCATAAAAAAATTTATCCCGACTGAAATATACTGCGCCTCAAGGGCTACTTTATGCTTACCTGCAAATTTTTTTACACTCAATACGGACGTAGATCTAGGGGTTTAAACTTTGCACTCTACTTCATGGTGTAAAGAACAAGTTTTGTCTACGATCTCTCCGCCTACTCCGCCGGTTATAAGTCGGGATGAATTAGATAGAACAAAAATAAAGTATGTTTCAAGGGCTGCACGTCACAGCAAATCTTGTTTAAAAAACTCAATATTGAGTTACTTATGGAGGTGTAAAGTTCGAAATCAGGGCGTGATATTGAACGAAAACCAGCCCCCCATCGTCAAAAAAATATTTAGGCACAATGAAGAATGATGTGATTTTTCGATGATTTTAGCCATTTTTATCATGATTTTTCAAATTTTTTCCGGCGCTCCGCGTCGGGATAGTACCCATTAATTACATTACAGACCCTCTAGACGCTTTCAAATACTTAAATTTTGTGTAGAAGATTAGTTTTTGTACAGAATGAAGATTTTGTAGCTCCTATAATAATTTCTCCTTTTTCGACCTTTTTTGTCGATTTCTGCATTGCGGGATTTTCATGAGAAAAACTTCGGAAGATATCGAAGATTTTCTAGTTTTTTAAATATAAATAATTCTGCCTATCAGAAAACACTAAAAAACGAACGATACTTTTAGCTTTATATGCGAATTTCCGGACAATTTTTACTCTTTTAGGATAATTTTGGATTCAGCCCGACCTGTCAGAAAATCCTGGGTCCGCCACTGCCTTTTTTGATTGATTAATATTTCAAATATTCTGCGGAACAGAAGATTTCCACACAAAAATGTACTACGATTTAAAAGCTGCAACCTAGTCCAAACCGAATTTCTTTATACTCAATGAAGAGTTAAGTTCAGATTTTTAAAGTTTACAATATGGTGGATGGTGGAAAAATACGTTTTTTCCCCTTTTTTGTTCGTCACTTTCTCCGATTAGAAGTCAGGATAAGTTGGAAAGAATAAAAATAAAGTACTTTCTAAGGGGTACACGTCACAGCTAATTGTGTTCATTTAAATCAATATTTAGGTTTTTTTGTCGGGAGATGTAAAGTCAAAAATCGGGGTTGTTAAACGTCTTCTCGCGTTGCTTTTTTTCTGCCAACTTATCCGCTTATGGGTCTGGACATGATCATGAGTCAAAAAATGTATCAAGGGCCAAACGTCATACGTCAGTCGGACACATTTGTTCACGTTCAAGAATGTTGTAAAGTGGTTTACATCTTCTATTTATTTGTCTTCAGCCATTTTGAAGAAATAATTTTTCATAAATATTGTTCGTTATACCAGAGTAATATCAGAATTACGAGTTCGACTTAAATCTTTACACTCAGTGGTTGTGAAAAGCTTGCACTGAAAACTAACTTTAGTTCTAGAGCCTTGCGGACGCTTAATTTTATCCAAAATGTTCTATGTTACGTCAGAATTACGAATCTGACTGTTAGTTCCCTCTAAACCCTGTAGTTATGCAAAGTTTATACTATTCATTTACTATTGACTTGTAGTTTACACTACAAATTTATTTTACTTGCAGAGCGTTGCAAAACGTGATTTTTTTCAAAATATCTTCCGTAAGGTCAGGATTACGAATCTGACTGTACGCTTATTTTACAACCTGTATTTATGATAAGTTTACACTGGAAGCTAAAGCTCAATTCTTCTAAAATGCTTCATGAACTGCTAGGATTAATGAATCTGAGCACAAGTGTTCTTTACACCCAGTAGTTGCGTAAGGTCGGGCACGTAGCTGTGGGAGGGGGCTGGGAGGTTCGAACCCCCCAAAATTCAGAAAAAACCGGAAAAATAGGACTGTTTACACGTTATTTTGTGGTATTTTCGGCTTAGACCCCCCAAATTGGTGTTGTCCCCCCCAAAATAGAAGGGCCAGCTAAGTGCCTGCGTAAGGTATAGGCTTAAAATATTTTATTTCTTTGTATAAGGTTGGGTGGTCCTGTTTCAAAAAAGTTGATTCACACAAATTATGCTAATTATAAGTCAGTAGGGTACTAGCAAAGAAGAATGCTCCGCTAAAACAAAAAGGACGAATATACTTGGAATTACTTATCATTAAGGACACAAAAGGAGAGGACTTGGAAAACGTAACCGACGCGCACAACAAAATATAAGAATCTGCTAAAAATCATACTTTATCTAAGCAACACAAAAATCAATGTATATTCTGCGGCCTCTGCAAAAGAAGGGGTCCTCGTATTAATCCGCCAGAAATATAATTGTATTCAATGTGAACTCGTTTTTATTGCTTATTCATTATTTATTAATCTATCGAGTTATTTATTTTCGGCCTCGAGCAGAATTTGTTCAACTCATTTATAATTATTAATGTCATTGTCTTGTCTTATTAATTCAATTATTTATGTGATGATTTATTAATTCCGTAATTCGCTTTTTGTTTCTGGCAACTCGTGGAATATTGATTGATTTAATTTTTTCCGCTGATTTAATTTATAAAAATTGTCAACCTCCTAGCTTAATCTAGCTTAAATCACTTTATAAATACGTTTAATTTACTTTCCGTAGAAGAAAATCGAAAAATAATTTTAATATGTGATTTTTTACGATTCTGATTAAATTCTATTCAAAAATTTGTTTTAATTTTTATAAACTCGCTTGACTAAGGCTGCAATTTAAATTAGTTCTAGTCTTTTAGCAACCGGTACTAACGCGTCGTACGTAGAAAAAACAGTCAATATACCAAAAATCCAGGATTCCGATTATCCTTATGAACAGGTACGTAAGAAAAGTTTAATTACATAGGTGTTCTTAATTATTAATCTAATAATATTGAAAGAACTAGATGGTTATTAATGATAATTTATTGATGAATTAATAATATATAATATCTGAATATCAAATGTTATTTAATTAGTAGATTTTAATTTTAATTATCAGTAGCTAGTCGTTAATTAATTTTAGTTATGAACGCAGAAAAATTATCCCGCTTCAAAATTACGGAATTTTAAGACGATGAGTGGAGTGCAAACCGATTTAACTACGTTACGAACTTTTAGCTATGGAATTATTAGTTTAATTTTGATTATGTACGGTTTACACTATGTTAGAGGAAGAGTGTAAAATCTTATTTATTATTACATGTACGAGATTAATACGTTTACCAGTGATAAAAACTGAAATTTGAAGAAAATTCTGGTTCCTATAGAACCGAAAACGCATGCTTGCATTTTTTCATAAATTTCTTCAAATTAAAATAAATTTAAACCTAAAAATGCAGTTTAAACTTAAACAACATGAACGCTTTTGCTTACATTCACAGATTTTTAATCTTGCTCTAGTGACATTATATTCAGTTTGTTAGAAACTGGCTCCGGTCTTTTATATTTTTCATATGTTTTATTATGTTTTTGATTATTTGCACATCTATACTTTTGTTTATTTTCTCAACATAAATTTTTCGTTCCCATTTTTCGAGTAATTTCGTTATTTCTTCTATTTTATTTTTTCTCTGCTTTCCGGTTTTGAAATTCTTACGATCAATTTTCCTACATACATTTTTCCATATTTTCCATATACATTTTACAAAACATTTCTTCTTTAATTTTTTGTTTTTATTTTATTTTTGCTTGTCTTGAACCTTTTTCATGACTTAAATTTAAACTTAAGGTAGTTTCCTCGTAATAAAAGTCTCAGCAGTAAGTTTTTCACTGCCTCTCGAGTTTATGTTTATTTAATCTTTTGTTTTTCACTTAACTTTGCTTCCTGTTTTGCACTCTAGTTTTTATTATGTTTGCATTTAGAGTTATTTGCAGTGTTATTAACTAATTACCAAATGTTATCTTTATTCAGACGCATGTTTTTATTTTTTGGCGTCGATACTTTAGTTGTGTTTCCTATTTTCATTTCTCTGGAAAAAATATCATTTATTTGCGAATGCGCGCAATTTATTTAATTATTTTTATGATTATGTATCAACTATACTTATTATAATTTATACTTTAAACATTTTTCAATCAATTATCTTTTATTATCTAATTTTTTCATGTTTAATTTATGAGGAAAGATATTTTCATTTCCTATTTCAAGAATTCGTGTCAACTAAAACATTTAGCTAAGATAATTTAGTCATAAGTGTAAGTAATTTGAACTAAAACTTTTTATCGATTTTAATATAAGTTTGTTTTTCAAAGATGGTCTCCAAAAGTCTTTGTACCTTTTGAACCTGCAAATTTTTGTGTACTTTGTATAGTACAGTAGCGATTTTAGTGTGGTAAAAACAGGGATTTCTATCTTTGGTAGTTTATTTTAGCTAATTTCTAGTTTTTGACGCCAAAAATTAATAAAAATTGTCTCAAAACGGCGCGAAGCTCCGAAAAATTTGACATTTTTCCATTCTAAATGCAAATTCTGCCATTTTAAAAATATATAGGACAAACAATTACTCATTTCGGCGCGAAGCGCTGAAAATTGTTGGGAATTTTGCACCTTTTTACAGTATTTGTCTTCCCAAAACTCCTCGTACATTTTGTACACACAAATTTTTGGGTACTATAATATGGTACATTAGCGATTTTAGTGTGGTAAAAACAGAGTTGTTCGACTTTTGGAAGTGTATTTTAGCTAATTTCTGGGTCTCTAAGGGCAAAAATCACTAAGATAATAACGAGAAAGTCATAAATATGATATAAAAAATAATATAAAATAAAATAAATAAATGAATAAATAAATAAATAGATGGTAAATAAATTAGGCATGCTGTTAGTATAATAAATTAGGCATGCTGTTTGTATAGAATCGTCTCAAAACGGCGAGAAGTTTTAAGAATTTTAGACCATCTCTGCAATTTTTGTCTTCCCAAAAATCTTTGTACATGTACAAAGACGGTCCCGAAATGTCTTTGTACATCGAGAAAAATCTTAGCCGAGTAGAGTACAAAAAACACTGCATACGTATGTATAGTTCAAAATTCATTTTCAAAGTACTATAATTTGCATTTTGAACCGTTTGGTATGATTTTTTTGGAGAAGAAGCCGTTTTTTGAATGCAATTAGAATTAGAATTGAGCTAAATTTTATTATATTTGCTATTTTGCGCGTCGTTCGAACGCCGTTTTACTATAAGTTGTCATCGTGATGCTCTTCGATTAAGCTTTATGAAATCTACCTAGAAATAAGTGATGCCTAGGGTCTACTGCCTAGTTTTGGATAATTTGAAATCTCTCTTAAGATCATAAATGCTTAACAAGTGGGTGGGGGGTCATCCGGGTGGGGGTCCGTTAGTGAGCGTTAATAAGTGAAGATAACCTCAGAAACTGGAATAAATGCTAAAACTGGCGTTAAAACTACGTTTTTTGTACTCCTCGCTAATTTTTTTCATTTTCTAATTTTTACTTAATTTTATTTTGTTCGAATTTTACCAGAAATTTCTCACTCTTTCGTTTTGGTGGTCTAGAAACCGCTGTGGATGTCAGGGCTTACGGCTGTGTGAACCTGTCGATTATAATTTATTTCGATCGGGACTTTACAACGAGCATCTATTTGATTTTTTTGGCCAGGTTTAAACTTGTTCTGTTTACACTAAAACCAAATTTTCTAATCTGGAAAACTTTACACCGGTCATTTTCTACAGTTCAAACTAATGTTTTTTATTGTTGTCGGCATTATAAATCACTTAATCGAGTTTCATCTTATTAGTTTTCTTCAGCTTTATACAAAGAATCCGAACTTTCAAAATTTATTGCAATCAGGGCCTTATTTAGGGCGGATGGGGTGCCGCCCTCCCACTATTGGCCGGCAAAAAGTTTTGAAAGGTAAGATTCTGCACGGATAGATGGAAAAATAGCATGCCCTTATCTCAAAATAATCAAATTTTCGGCGCTCCGCGCTGGATTTAAGATATTTTCCATAATTTTGCCTTTAGCGCGATCGAACAAATGACGTGTTTTATTGCCTGAAAAATCTTCCTGTGATCTTAATGGATGGAGTTTGTCGGAAAACCAGGCACGTAGCTGGCCGTCCTATTTTGGGGGAGACCAACACAAATTTTTGGGGGAACTAAAGCCCAAATAGGCCAAAAATAGCACAAAACAACGTTTAAAAAGTCCAATTTTTCTGATTTTCTCCGAATTTCGGGAAAGGGGGTCCGAAACCCCCATTCCTATAGAGGTACGTGCCTCCAAAAAACGTCGAAAAACTGCGGTTCTTTAGAGCTATCCTTACGAATTTTCCGAAATATAGACCAAATTATGTTTTGTCAGCCCCCCTCCCCCATTATCTGAATTATAGACACGGACCTGAATACAATTATTATCCGAGAATGTTGACGTTTTTACGCAACATGATACTTGTACTTATTTTCTTAATTTTATTTCTTCTCACTTTTACATAATATTTTTTGATTACGTCTATTGATTCATATCTAAGATGATAATCGACACCGAATGGGGAGGCTTTGGCGACCACGGCGAAATCGATTACGTTAAAACCGAATTCGATCGAACTGTCGACGCCAATTCGGTTCATCCTGGTGTCCAGTCGTAAGTAGAAAAATCGAATTTTGCATTTTATTAAAATTTTTCAAAGTCATTTTATTCAGATTTAAGCCATTTTTTACTTTTGTATGTACTGATTTATTATGACCATAAAAGGGAAGCGCCAAAATTCTGGGGGTGCAAGATTTTCCAAAGGTCAAAAAATTGTAATATGGCGTAAAAACGCCATTTTTCAACGTTTCTCATCGAGCATTATTCCACTGGCATCAAAAATTGCGGAAAAACACAAACATGTTCAACAATTGAATTTGGGAAGGGGTATTTTTGTTCCTGGGTGGGAGTAATCGGCTATCTAGGGGCGTAGCCCCCAGGCTCCTCCCACATGCCACGTGTAATTATAACCCGCTTATTTAAATCCAAGGCGAAATTTGGAGCCTTTACACACTGATATTGCTAGAATTAGCACGACAGCTATAAAAATGGAAGAGCGAGCTGCGAAATTAAGAAGAAAAGCGCTAGAATAAAATAAAAATCGAAAAATTTAAGAATAATATTTTTAATTACGTAAAATATTTAAAAAATTAATTATCAAAAAGAGGGAAGTGCTCAAAGTTATTAAAAGACTATAAAAACAAGACTAAACG
Organism: Mermis nigrescens; assembly: GCA_036768485.1. Taxonomy (NCBI): domain Eukaryota; kingdom Metazoa; phylum Nematoda; class Enoplea; order Mermithida; family Mermithidae; genus Mermis; species Mermis nigrescens. The sequence goes on from JAVLUZ010000157.1 coordinate 17,953,843, forward strand.
TTCTAAATTATATATATATATAAATATATATATATATATATAATCATATATATATATAATATATATATATATATATATATATATATATATATATAATATATATAAAAAAATGTAAAATATACACAATATTTGAAAACAAGATATATATTACATCATATAGTTATATATACTATATATAGGTGATATATATATAAGCTATATATATATATACTATAGTATATCATGAATAAATTTGATTAATATGTCAATGTGCACGTACATAATTAATTTGTTTAATATTAACTATACCAATTACGTGTACTGTGTCAAGCCGATAAATTTAACTTTCATCAAAGAAAAGCATAGGTAAGCAGTTTTTTTCTAATATGAATTAGTCAAATTCAAATATATATTAGCATTTGTCGATAATTTATAAAAATTTTCATAATTATCAATCTTTTACTATTTCTTCGGTTTTCACTTTTATTATTTTGTTGTCTCACGTAACGTTACTGATATATGACCACTACATATGATCTTGGGGGCTTGAGGGGGTAACCCAGGTAAAAAGTACTTCGCCACCCCGGTAAAGTATTTTTAAGTCCCCTTCTGAATTCGCGATTTACCAGAAAATTCGTTGAAGATGTCCTGGTATAAGAGATTTTATTTATATCTCATCACACTACTTTTGTATGATGCCTGCCTTTTATTTTTTTTAATTCATGCAAATCAAAACTTCTATCTTTTCGCATTCTCATCGTCCGCATAGTTATTATTTTTTCATTAATTCTTGCTCTTATCGCATTCCTTCAACACACTTTATCTCTACCTTACTGTACATATAATTTAATTTGATTATTAAGTGTTATTTTATATCTTTATTTAAATCTTGTCATTTGCAATCGTCGTTTAGTAGCCTCTTTCATTTTTCGAACCGGTATAATTCATGCTATTATACATCTTTATCATGCACCAAAATTTCCATTCGCTATTCCAGCCTGCAGCTTGTCAACTTCTAATAAAATATTAAATATAATGTTAAGTAGGTTAAATTTATTCTAATATGCACTCAGTGGCGGATCCAGGATTTTCTTAAGGGGGCGGTACCCCTTAAGGGCGTGACGGAACCCTGACTTGCGTGGAAAAATTAGCCGTTTTAACCCGAGAATCGCTAAAAATCGCTCAAAAATCCGTAATTTTGCGCACGATTTTAGGGCCAGTGGGGTGGGGGGGGGGGGTTGGCGGCCGCCCCCTCTTAAGTCCGCCCACGTATGCACTAACACATATATTTGCATTCAGTTCGATTTTATTTTCATTATTAAATTTTATTTTTATTTATTCTTGATTTTTCTTTAATTATCCTCTTATACATATTACTTGATTTTTTGGCGTACTTGCGTGACCTTTGTCTACTTTACACTTGGTCTGGCATTTCTACGCTCGTTTCCTTTTACCAATGATGCATAATAAGAAATGATAAGATTACGGGTTATAAAGGGCGTACAGTATTTCTGTACGCAATGGCTTAGACTTCGCAGGATTCTTACTCTTTGATACCGCTATTGATAAAACCTAATTGAATAAGTAGAAATCGATTCCTGTACTCTAGTGTAACAAGATGCACATTCTTTCATCTGAAAACAATTGATTTGATAAATATTCAAAACAAGTCTCAGGAGGGAATTATGATGGTGCTCTAGAAGCATTTTCCGATCAATACTCTCCATATGAAAATGTCAAAAAATATAATATGTAAATAATAAGAAAGTACAGAAAAAATTCAGAAAACTACTTTGAAGAAACGCTTGCAAGCCGATAACGACGAATATGTATTCGATTATTTATGGAAGCTTTTGATTAGTTTTTCGATGATAATGATCTGAGGGTTATTTGAGAGAATTTATGCTTAGCAAGTAGTTCTCCGGAGAATAAAAGAAACTGCTCTAAAATTACTTATGCGATTTTAAAGCCAATTTTTAATTTTTCGGATAAAAAAAATGAAACGCCACGAGACATAGCTCCGACGTTAAGTTAGAAACGAATTAAAACTGGCCGAAAATTGAATTAAAAGTTGAAATAAAAATTAAGTACGTATGTCAAATCCTAAAAGATAAATTTTTTTGTATCCGTGCGACTTAATTCAAAAAAATTATCGCGTTTTATCGAATATATAGTTCGAAATTTATTTAGATAAAATATACATTTCTCCACTTTATTTATTATTTAAGATTTCTTTCTATTGAAGTTTATTTTCTGTTTTTACTTTATTTTCTAATTTTTTATTATTATCCGCAAGATTCGACAAACTAGTCGGCGGCATGTGCATGGGCGAAGTGGCCAGATTGGTATTAGTTAAATTGATCAAGCATCGGCTAATATTCGCAAACTGTCATTTCGGACTATTGTTGACCACTTCGTCGTTCCCAACGAAATTCATTTCTGAAATTTTGAGGTAAATCGCGGGAAATACTGGTCTGCGATGCAACACTTTTATTTTGGATTGGTTAACAAATGGATGAATGAATTAATTAATTGAAATAAATTGCAGTATTTATATAACTATATAGCTCTAGTTAGGGCCACGTTAGATCAGGGGCGGATTTTGGCGGGGGGCGGGGGCGGCCGCCCCCCTTGGCCCAAAATAGTGCGAAAATTAGGGATTTTTGAGCGATTTTAGCGATTTTCGAGTTGAAACGGTTGATTTTTCCGCCCAAGTCAGAGTTCCGCCCACCCTCCCCCCTTAGGGGTACCGCCCCCACCCCTTTAGTAAAATCCTGGATCCGCCACTGCGTTAGATAATGATCCATTCTTTCGTTAAAACGGCTTTTTTATAACATATGTCAGACGGGTTGCTAAGATCGGACGAAATACAATCGATTATGATCGACTGAATTTTTGTTCTATTTTCTGTACGTTTTGGACATTTGGGTTCGACCTTTGACCTTTGATTTTGGAGTCTTTGTTCTTAGTAATCTGCTGCTTACAAACCGACTGCGTGTTATATCGAGTTTTATAGAGTGTGAAAAAATTGAATATTATTGTAAATTTATACCAATTTAAACTTTGATGAAAAAAATTAATAAACTTCGATGAAATTTTAGTAAAATATATTAAAATAAGATGAATTTCAAACTGTCGGACCACTTTAGGCCCTGAATTATTATTCTTATTATCCTTATTCCCTATTTTTTGATTTTTGATTTTTATTATTGATACTTCATTTACTGACCAATGAACCATTTTTATTATTATAATTTTAATTACACATATAATAAAGCTTCCGACTAGTAAATAACTTGATTTTTCTTCTTTTGCGCTGCATTTTAATATCTAAAAATTTAAATTTCATCATTTATTTATATTTAAATACTGTTTTTTATTGTTTTTATTTTATAATGTCTATGCTAAGAATTAAATTAAAATGTTTTACATGGATAGCTTCTCGATTGAATTTCGAAATTTGAGAAGTTGTATGTTCGGTGCACGACCTTTGACCTCCAACCTCTGACCTTGCAATGCATAAATACTCCTGCATTTTGACCGCAACTGCACTTTGACATAGTTCAAATGGCGAAAATTTAAATTATATGTATGTGTACACAGTAATAAATTGTGTAAATAATTGACTTCATAGCCGTCGTGCTGTACTGCTATCATTTGTTATAAATTATTAGCTTAATTTTTCACTCTTATTTTATATCTTATTTGCACCCCAATCTTAGTACTATATAAAGATTAAAATTGCACTAGCTGCACTAGCTGATTGAAATCATATATTAATGCCTTATTAACGAAGAGTAAAATTACAATAAAATGATATACCTAATATGAGTAAAAAATCTAAATGTTTTAAAAATCACTTAATTCAAAGAAAAAATTTAAAAGATTAAAAAAAATTTTTTGTAGCGACGAAGGAGGCCGATTGTATAACACGAGGCAAATTTTGGAGGAATTGGGCGTCGACGGCTTCGTTTATTCGGATTTGATTTTATTGCGAGAAATTGTGGCTTGCGTTTCAAGGCGATCGGCTAACTTAGCAGCCGCCGGTTAAAAAACTATTCATTTTAATCATGAAACTAAAAACAATACAAATATAAATAAATGTAATAATTAATTATTAATTTTCAATAAATTGCGGTTTTAATAAGAATTTGATTGAATCTTACTCACACATGGGCGTGGGGGGGAATTTGGAGGGGTATGCACCCCCCAGAAGTTGAAATACCCCCCCCCACAAATCAAAATAACCCCCAGAATTCAAATGTTGATTTTTTTGCTTTTTTAGCGATTTTTTGATGTCATTGGATAGTGCTCGATGAGAAACGTCGAAAAATGGTGTTTTTTCCGCCATACAACCACTTTTAAGACCATTTTTTGACCTTTGAAAACTTTTTCACCCCCAGAATTTCGGTGCTGCCCACCTATGGATCTTACTAGTAATTTTTTTATCAACGTGCTAGCAATGATGTCGAACGATTTTTGAAACATAAATCAATAATGTCAAACTGGAACAATGAAATCTGGGTGGAAACGCTGGAAATATCTGAGTAAAATGGAATAAAGTGGTAAAACAAGCATAATTTGCGCTCAATCGGATAATGCAATCCGGAAGAATTCTTTTCAGTGTAATCATCTTTATCTTCAATTGCGCAGAGATATCGAAATTTTTATGAAAATATTTTTAGGGTTATAACTTTTTAAAGTTCAGCTTGCTTGTGAGATACTACCAGAAGAGCACTGGCGGATTTAGAGGTGGAGTGGGGGGAACCGACTCCTGCCGTCAAAAAAATATTTGGGCGCAATGAAAAATAGATGTATATTTTTCGATGATTTTAGCCATTTTTTGCACGATTTTTCAACTTTTTCCGGCGCTTTGCGCCGGGAGTAGAACTCTTTTATGACATTTTTTGACTCTCTTGGCGCTCAATCAAGAAACCACTAAAATTTACTGCGGAAGGTAAGTTTTTGCACAGAACACGGATTTATAGCTCTTACTTATAATTTCTCGAGTGTTTTTCTGCGATTTCAGTCGATTTCCGCATCAATTTTTGCGAGTTTGCTTACAAGAAAACTCCTGGAAAATTTCGGAACATTTGTCAGTTTTTTTGTATCAGAAATAATTCTGCTCATTGAAAGACAGCGAAAAGCCGGTACTTTAAGCTATGATATACGAATTTGTGGACGATATATGTCACATTCAACGAAATGCTGGGTTACGCCTCTCCTCCCACTCATACATGTTAGAGTTGAGAGGGAAAGGGCGATCCCATTAACAGGCCTGGTCTTAGGCATTTGGGTGCCCTATGCGAGGTACCTTTTTGGTACTTATTGCAAGCATTTGTATAGTGCATGTGGGGCCTGGGGCCCCTTGGGGCTCTGAGCTCAGTGCGGCCGCACAGTCCGCACGTGCCTAAGACCGGGCCTGCCCATTAATCGAAGTCGGCCGTCCCTCACCCATCTGCGCTTCAAGGCCGAAAATGTTTTGACCCCCTCATTTTGGGGAAAAATTGAATTTTCTGATCGTCTTTGAGCCAAAAATTGGAGGTCATTACCCTCCCTCTAAAAATAGCCGGGACCCCTCCAAACTTCCGAGCCGTTACATGTATGCCTTCACTCGTGTCAGAAAATCCTGGATCCGCCATTGTAGAAGGGCATGTGTGATACTGTTAAAGTTCCTGACAGTAGATAAAATACTAGCAGACATTGATAAATGTAAATAAGTACGAAAAAACAAGTAAAATTCTTCAAAACATATGTAGAATATAAGAAACGCAGTATAAAGAATTTACAAATAATATTAGTAATATACTTTCGCTGTCTTGAATTTCTGTTCATTCAATGACCTCAATTAAATTTTTTCTAAACAATTAAACGCTTTGCTTGCTAATTTCTATTTTATTTGTATTTTTTATCATTTTAATATGTTTATTTCATATTTCTCTTCTTATTATTTCATTTGGTATATATTTTATGTCACTGCATGATATTACTAAAATAACAAGTGACTTATGCTCCTCGAGAACGAACTTTTTACTGCATTTAAGTCTATTAAATACTACATTTTTCTTCACAAAAAAAAGATCGCGTCAATTTAATTGGATCAAGCACCAAATAACGTTCCATCACTTGGATGAGTGGCATACTCCAAGCATGGCCAAAACAATTAGGCGCTTTTTCGTCATACATGCATATTGAAGAAAATCACTAATTTGTTGCTTTTGTTCTTTGGCAGTAATAGCAAATTAGGCGGCACTCGCAATAAGAGAATAAATTTTTTCTTATCCCTCAATGGCTTTTTTATGTAAAGCTCAATTGGCGTTCTGAATAACATGAATTACGTATAGCTCAATTGGCGTTCTAAATAATATAATTTTATTCTTGTCAGAATACGTCAATTGCAATTTAATGGATCAAACACCAAATAACGTTCCATCACTTGGATGTGTGGCATACTCCAAGCATGGCCAAAACAATTAGACGCTTTTTCGTCAACATGCATATTGAAGAAAATCACTAATTTGTCGCTTTTTCTTCTTTGGCAGTAACGGCAAATTAGGCGGCACTCGCAGTAAGGGAATAAATTTTTTCTTATCCTTTGACAGCTTTTTTATGTATAGCTCAATTGGCGTTCTGAATAACGTGAATTACATATAGCTCAATTGGCGTTCTGAATCATTTAATTTTATTCTTGTCAGAATACGTCAATTGCAATTTAATGGATCAAACACCAAATAACGTTCCATCACTTGGATGAGTGGCATACTCCAAGCATGGCCAAAACAATTAGGCGCTTTTTCGTCAACATGCATATTGAAGAAAATCACTAATTTGTTGCTTTTGTTCTTTGGCAGTAATGGCAAATTAGGCGGCACTCGCAATAAGAGAATAAATTTTTTCTTATCCCTCAACGGCTTTTTTACGTAAAGCTCAATTGGCGTTCTGAATAACATGAATTACGTATAGCTCGAATTGGCGTTCTAAATAATGTAATTTTATTCTTGTCAGAATATGTCAATTGCAATTTAGTGGATCAAACACCAAATAACGTTCCATCACTTGGATGAGTGGCATACTCCAAGCATGGCCAAAACAATTAGGCGCTTTTTCGTCAACATGCATATTGAAGAAAATCACTAATTTGTTGCTTTTGTTCTTTGGCAGTAATGGCAAATTATGCGGCACTCGCAATAAGAGAATAAATTTTTTCTTATCCCTTGACGGCTTTTTTACGTAAAGCTCAATTGGCGTTCTGAATAACATGAATTACGTATAGCTCAATTGGCGTTCTAAATAATATAATTTTATTCTTGTCAGAATACGTCAATTGCAATTTAATGGATCAAACACCAAATAACGTTCCATCACTTGGATGAGTGGCATACTCCAAGCATGGCCAAAACAATTAGGCGCTTTTTGTCAACATGCATATTGAAGAAAATCACTAATTTGTCGCTTTTGTTCTTTGGCAGTAATGGCAAATTAGGCGGCACTTGCGATAAGAGAATAAATTTTTTCTTATCCTTCAACGGCTTTTTTACGTATAGCTCAATTGGCGTTCTGAATAACATGAATTACGTATAGCTCAATTGGCGTTCTAAATAATATAATTTTATTCTTGTCGGAATATGTCAATTGCAATTTAATGGATCAAACACCAAATAACGTTCCATCACTTGGATGAGTGGCATACTCCAAGCATGGCCAAAACAATTAGGCGCTTTTTTGTCAACATGCATATTGAAGAAAATCACTAATTTGTCGCTTTTTCTTCTTTGGCAGTAACGGCAAATTAGGCGGCACTCGCAATAAGGGAATAAATTTTTTCTTATCCTTTGACAGCTTTTTTATGTATAGCTCTATTGGCGTTCTGAATAACGTGAATTACATATAGCTCAATTGGCGTTCTGAATCATTTAATTTTATTCTTGTCAGAATACGTCAATTGCAATTTAATGGATCAAACACCAAATAACGTTCCATCACTTGGATGAGTGGCATACTACAAGCATGGCCAAAACAATTAGGCGCTTTTTCGTCAAGATGCATATTGAAGAAAATCACTAATTTGTTGCTTTTGTTCTTTGGCAGTAATTGAAAATTAGGCGGCACTCGCAATAAGAGAATAAATTTTTTCTTATCCCTCGACGGCTTTTTTACGTAAAGCTCAATTGGCGTTCTGAATAACATGAATTACGTATAGCTCGAATTGGCGTTCTAAATAATATAATTTTATTCTTGTCAGAATACGTCAATTGCAATTTAATGGATCAAACACCAAATAACGTTCCATCACTTGGATGAGTGGCATACTCCAAGCATGGCCAAAACAATTAGGCGCTTTTTCGTCAACATGCATATTGAAGAAAATCACTAATTTGTTGCTTTTGTTCTTTGGCAGTAATAGCAAATTAGGCGGCACTCGCAATAAGAGAATAAATTTTTTCTTATCCCTCGACGGCTTTTTTACGTAAAGCTCAATTGGCGTTCTGAATAACATGAATTACGTATAGCTCAATTGGCGTTCTAAATAATATAATTTTATTCTTGTCAGAATACGTCAATTGCAATTTAATGGATCAAACACCAAATAACGTTCCATCACTTGGATGAGTGGCATACTCCAAGCATGGCCAAAACAATTAGGCGCTTTTTCGTCAACATGCATATTGAAGAAAATCACTAATTTGTCGCTTTTGTTCTTTGGCAGTAATGGCAAATTAGGCGGCACTCTGCAATAAGAGAATAAATTTTTTCTTATCCTTCGACGGCTTTTTTACGTATAGCTCAATTGGCGTTCTGAATAACATGAATTACGTATAGCTCAATTGGCGTTCTAAATAATATAATTTTATTCTTGTCAGAATACGTCAATTGCAATTTAATGGATCAAACACCAAATAACGTTCCATCACTTGGATGAGTGGCATACTCCAAGCATGGCCAAAACAATTAGGCGCTTTTTCGTCAACATGCATATTGAAGAAAATCACTAATTTGTTGCTTTTGTTCTTTGGCAGTAATGGCAAATTAGGCGGCACTCGCAATAAGAGAATAAATTTTTTCTTATCCCTCAACGGCTTTTTTATGTAAAGCTCAATTGGCGTTCTGAATAACATGAATTACGTATAGCTCAATTGGCGTTCTAAATAATATAATTTTATTCTTGTCAGAATACGTCAATTGCAATTTAATGGATCAAACACCAAATAACGTTCCATCACTTGGATGAGTGGCATACTCCAAGCATGGCCAAAACAATTAGGCGCTTTTTCGTCAACATGCATATTGAAGAAAATCACTAATTTGTTGCTTTTGTTCTTTGGCAGTAATAGCAAATTAGGCGGCACTCGCAATAAGAGAATAAATTTTTTCTTATCCCTCGACGGCTTTTTTACGTAAAGCTCAATTGGCGTTCTGAATAACATGAATTACGTATAGCTCAATTGGCGTTCTAAATAATATAATTTTATTCTTGTCAGAATACGTCAATTGCAATTTAATGGATCAAACACCAAATAACGTTCCATCACTTGGATGAGTGGCATACTCCAAGCATGGCCAAAACAATTAGGCGCTTTTTCGTCAACATGCATATTGAAGAAAATCACTAATTTGTCGCTTTTGCTTCTTTGGCAGTAACGGCAAATTAGGCGGCACTCGCAATAAGAGAATAAATTTTTTCTTATCCTTTGACGGCTTTTTTATGTATAGCTCAATTGGCGTTCTGAATAACATGAATTACGTATAGCTCAATTGGCGTTCTAAATAATGTAATTTTATTCTTGTCAGAATACGTCAATTGCAATTTAATGGATCAAACACCAAATAACGTTCCATCACTTGGATGAGTGGCATACTACAAGCATGGCCAAAACAATTAGGCGCTTTTTCGTCAACATGCATATTGAAGAAAATCACTAATTTGTTGCTTTTGTTCTTTGGCAGTAATTGAAAATTATGCGGCACTCGCAATAAGAGAATAAATTTTTTCTTATCCCTCAACGGCTTTTTTACGTAAAGCTCAATTGGCGTTCTGAATAACATGAATTACGTATAGCTCAATTGGCGTTCTAAATAATATAATTTTATTCTTGTCAGAATACGTCAATTGCAATTTAATGGATCAAACACCAAATAACGTTCCATCACTTGGATGAGTGGCATACTCCAAGCATGGCCAAAACAATTAGGCGCTTTTTCGTCAACATGCATATTGAAGAAAATCACTAATTTGTTGCTTTTGTTCTTTGGCAGTAATGGCAAATTAGGCGGCACTCTGCAATAAGAGAATAAATTTTTTCTTATCCTTCAACGGCTTTTTTACGTATAGCTCAATTGGCGTTCTGAATAACATGAATTACGTATAGCTCAATTGGCGTTCTAAATAATATAATTTTATTCTTGTCAGAATACGTCAATTGCAATTTAATGGATCAAACACCAAATAACGTTCCATCACTTGGATGAGTGGCATACTCCAAGCATGGCCAAAACAATTAGGCGCTTTTTCGTCAACATGCATATTGAAGAAAATCACTAATTTGTCGCTTTTCTTCTTTGGCAGTAACGGCAAATTAGGCGGCACTCGCAATAAGGGAATAAATTTTTTCTTATCCTTTGACAGCTTTTTTATGTATAGCTCTATTGGCGTTCTGAATAACGTGAATTACATATAGCTCAATTGGCGTTCTGAATCATTTAATTTTATTCTTGTCAGAATACGTCAATTGCAATTTAATGGATCAAACACCAAATAACGTTCCATCACTTGGATGAGTGGCATACTACAAGCATGGCCAAAACAATTAGGCGCTTTTTCGTCAACATGCATATTGAAGAAAATCACTAATTTGTTGCTTTTGTTCTTTGGCAGTAATTGACAAATTAGGCGGCACTCGCAATAAGAGAATAAATTTTTTCTTATCCCTCGACGGCTTTTTTACGTAAAGCTCAATTGGCGTTCTGAATAACATGAATTACGTATAGCTCAATTGGCGTTCTAAATAATATAATTTTATTCTTGTCAGAATACGTCAATTGCAATTTAATGGATCAAACACCAAATAACGTTCCATCACTTGGATGAGTGGCATACTCCAAGCATGGCCAAAACAATTAGGCGCTTTTTCGTCAACATGCATATTGAAGAAAATCACTAATTTGTTGCTTTTGTTCTTTGGCAGTAATGGCAAATTAGGCGGCACTCGCAATAAGAGAATAAATTTTTTCTTATCCTTCGACGGCTTTTTTACGTATAGCTCAATTGGCGTTCTGAATAACATGAATTACGTATAGCTCAATTGGCGTTCTAAATAATATAATTTTATTCTTGTCAGAATACGTCAATTGCAATTTAATGGATCAAACACCAAATAACGTTCCATCACTTGGATGAGTGGCATACTCCAAGCATGGCCAAAACAATTAGGCGCTTTTTCGTCAACATGCATATTGAAGAAAATCACTAATTTGTTGCTTTTGTTCTTTGGCAGTAATGGCAAATTAGGCGGCACTCGCAATAAGAGAATAAATTTTTTCTTATCCTTCGACGGCTTTTTTACGTATAGCTCAATTGGCGTTCTGAATAACATGAATTACGTATAGCTCAATTGGCGTTCTAAATAATATAATTTTATTCTTGTCAGAATACGTCAATTGCAATTTAATGGATCAAACACCAAATAACGTTCCATCACTTGGATGAGTGGCATACTCCAAGCATGGCCAAAACAATTAGGCGCTTTTTCGTCAACATGCATATTGAAGAAAATCACTAATTTGTTGCTTTTGTTCTTTGGCAGTAATGGCAAATTAGGCGGCACTCGCAATAAGAGAATAAATTTTTTCTTATCCCTCGACGGCTTTTTTACGTAAAGCTCAATTGGCGTTCTGAATAACATGAATTACGTATAGCTCAATTGGCGTTCTAAATAATATAATTTTATTCTTGTCAGAATACGTCAATTGCAATTTAATGGATCAAACACCAAATAACGTTCCATCACTTGGATGAGTGGCATACTCCAAGCATGGCCAAAACAATTAGGCGCTTTTTCGTCAACATGCATATTGAAGAAAATCACTAATTTGTTGCTTTTGTTCTTTGGCAGTAATGGCAAATTAGGCGGCACTCGCAATAAGAGAATAAATTTTTTCTTATCCTTCGACGGCTTTTTTACGTATAGCTCAATTGGCGTTCTGAATAACATGAATTACGTATAGCTCAATTGGCGTTCTAAATAATATAATTTTATTCTTGTCAGAATACGTCAATTGCAATTTAATGGATCAAACACCAAATAACGTTCCATCACTTGGATGAGTGGCATACTCCAAGCATGGCCAAAACAATTAGGCGCTTTTTCGTCAACATGCATATTGAAGAAAATCACTAATTTGTTGCTTTTGTTCTTTGGCAGTAATGGCAAATTAGGCGGCACTCGCAATAAGAGAATAAATTTTTTCTTATCCTTCGACGGCTTTTTTACGTAAAGCTCAATTGGCGTTCTGAATAACATGAATTACGTATAGCTCAATTGGCGTTCTAAATAATATAATTTTATTCTTGTCAGAATACGTCAATTGCAATTTAATGGATCAAACACCAAATAACGTTCCATCACTTGGATGAGTGGCATACTCCAAGCATGGCCAAAACAATTAGGCGCTTTTTCGTCAACATGCATATTGAAGAAAATCACTAATTTGTTGCTTTTGTTCTTTGGCAGTAATGGCAAATTAGGCGGCACTCGCAATAAGAGAATAAATTTTTTCTTATCCCTCGACGGCTTTTTTACGTAAAGCTCAATTGGCGTTCTGAATAACATGAATTACGTATAGCTCAATTGGCGTTCTAAATAATATAATTTTATTCTTGTCAGAATACGTCAATTGCAATTTAATGGATCAAACACCAAATAACGTTCCATCACTTGGATGAGTGGCATACTCCAAGCATGGCCAAAACAATTAGGCGCTTTTTCGTCAACATGCATATTGAAGAAAATCACTAATTTGTCGCTTTTGTTCATTGGCAGTAATGGCAAATTAGGCGGCACTTGCAATAAGAGAATAAATTTTTTCTTATCCTTTGACGGCTTTTTTACGTATAGCTCAATTGGCGTTCTGAATAACATGAATTACGTATAGCTCAATTGGCGTTCTAAATAATGTAATTTTATTCTTGTCAGAATACGTCAATTGCAATTTAATGGATCAAACACCAAATAACGTTCCATCACTTGGATGAGTGGCATACTCCAAGCATGGCCAAAACAATTAGGCGCTTTTTTGTCAACATGCATATTGAAGAAAATCACTAATTTGTCGCTTTTGTTCTTTGGCAGTAATGGCAAATTAGGCGGCACTCGCAATAAGAGAATAAATTTTTTCTTATCCTTTGACGGCTTTTTTACGTATAGCTCAATTGGCGTTCTGAATAACATGAATTACGTATAGCTCAATTGGCGTTCTAAATAATATAATTTTATTCTTGTCAGAATACGTCAATTGCAATTTAATGGATCAAACACCAAATAACGTTCCATCACTTGGATGAGTGGCATACTCCAAGCATGGCCAAAACAATTAGGCGCTTTTTCGTCAACATGCATATTGAAGAAAATCACTAATTTGTTGCTTTTGTTCTTTGGCAGTAATAGCAAATTAGGCGGCACTCGCAATAAGAGAATAAATTTTTTCTTATCCCTCAACGGCTTTTTTACGTAAAGCTCAATTGGCGTTCTGAATAACATGAATTACGTATAGCTCAATTGGCGTTCTAAATAATATAATTTTATTCTTGTCAGAATACGTCAATTGCAATTTAATGGATCAAACACCAAATAACGTTCCATCACTTGGATGAGTGGCATACTCCAAGCATGGCCAAAACAATTAGGCGCTTTTTCGTCAACATGCATATTGAAGAAAATCACTAATTTGTTGCTTTTGTTCTTTGGCAGTAATGGCAAATTAGGCGGCACTCGCAATAAGAGAATAAATTTTTTCTTATCCTTCGACGGCTTTTTTATGTATAGCTCAATTGGCGTTCTGAATAACATGAATTACGTATAGCTCAATTGGCGTTCTAAATAATATAATTTTATTCTTGTCAGAATACGTCAATTGCAATTTAATGGATCAAACACCAAATAACGTTCCATCACTTGGATGAGTGGCATACTCCAAGCATGGCCAAAACAATTAGGCGCTTTTTCGTCAACATGCATATTGAAGAAAATCACTAATTTGTTGCTTTTGTTCTTTGGCAGTAATGGCAAATTAGGCGGCACTTGCAATAAGAGAATAAATTTTTTCTTATCCTTCAACGGCTTTTTTACGTATAGCTCAATTGGCGTTCTGAATAACATGAATTACGTATAGCTCAATTGGCGTTCTAAATAATATAATTTTATTCTTGTCAGAATACGTCAATTGCAATTTAATGGATCAAACACCAAATAACGTTCCATCACTTGGATGAGTGGCATACTCCAAGCATGGCCAAAACAATTAGGCGCTTTTTCGTCAACATGCATATTGAAGAAAATCACTAATTTGTTGCTTTTGTTCTTTGGCAGTAATGGCAAATTAGGCGGCACTCGCAATAAGAGAATAAATTTTTTCTTATCCCTCGACGGCTTTTTTACGTAAAGCTCAATTGGCGTTCTGAATAACATGAATTACGTATAGCTCAATTGGCGTTCTAAATAATATAATTTTATTCTTGTCAGAATACGTCAATTGCAATTTAATGGATCAAACACCAAATAACGTTCCATCACTTGGATGAGTGGCATACTCCAAGCATGGCCAAAACAATTAGGCGCTTTTTCGTCAACATGCATATTGAAGAAAATCACTAATTTGTTGCTTTTGTTCTTTGGCAGTAATAGCAAATTAGGCGGCACTCGCAATAAGAGAATAAATTTTTTCTTATCCCTCGACGGCTTTTTTACGTAAAGCTCAATTGGCGTTCTGAATAACATGAATTACGTATAGCTCAATTGGCGTTCTAAATAATATAATTTTATTCTTGTCAGAATACGTCAATTGCAATTTAATGGATCAAACACCAAATAACGTTCCATCACTTGGATGAGTGGCATACTCCAAGCATGGCCAAAACAATTAGGCGCTTTTTCGTCAACATGCATATTGAAGAAAATCACTAATTTGTCGCTTTTGTTCTTTGGCAGTAATGGCAAATTAGGCGGCACTCGCAATAAGAGAATAAATTTTTTCTTATCCTTCGACGGCTTTTTTACGTATAGCTCAATTGGCGTTCTGAATAACATGAATTACGTATAGCTCAATTGGCGTTCTAAATAATATAATTTTATTCTTGTCAGAATACGTCAATTGCAATTTAATGGATCAAACACCAAATAACGTTCCATCACTTGGATGAGTGGCATACTCCAAGCATGGCCAAAACAATTAGGCGCTTTTTCGTCAACATGCATATTGAAGAAAATCACTAATTTGTTGCTTTTGTTCTTTGGCAGTAATGGCAAATTAGGCGGCACTCGCAATAAGAGAATAAATTTTTTCTTATCCCTCGACGGCTTTTTTACGTAAAGCTCAATTGGCGTTCTGAATAACATGAATTACGTATAGCTCAATTGGCGTTCTAAATAATATAATTTTATTCTTGTCAGAATACGTCAATTGCAATTTAATGGATCAAACACCAAATAACGTTCCATCACTTGGATGAGTGGCATACTCCAAGCATGGCCAAAACAATTAGGCGCTTTTTCGTCAACATGCATATTGAAGAAAATCACTAATTTGTTGCTTTTGTTCTTTGGCAGTAATGGCAAATTAGGCGGCACTCGCAATAAGAGAATAAATTTTTTCTTATCCCTCGACGGCTTTTTTACGTATAGCTCAATTGGCGTTCTGAATAACATGAATTACGTATAGCTCAATTGGCGTTCTAAATAATATAATTTTATTCTTGTCAGAATACGTCAATTGCAATTTAATGGATCAAACACCAAATAACGTTCCATCACTTGGATGAGTGGCATACTCCAAGCATGGCCAAAACAATTAGGCGCTTTTTCGTCAACATGCATATTGAAGAAAATCACTAATTTGTCGCTTTTGTTCTTTGGCAGTAATGGCAAATTAGGCGGCACTCGCAATAAGAGAATAAATTTTTTCTTATCCTTCGACGGCTTTTTTACGTAAAGCTCAATTGGCGTTCTGAATAACATGAATTACGTATAGCTCAATTGGCGTTCTAAATAATATAATTTTATTCTTGTCAGAATACGTCAATTGCAATTTAATGGATCAAACACCAAATAACGTTCCATCACTTGGATGAGTGGCATACTCCAAGCATGGCCAAAACAATTAGGCGCTTTTTCGTCAACATGCATATTGAAGAAAATCACTAATTTGTTGCTTTTGTTCTTTGGCAGTAATGGCAAATTAGGCGGCACTTGCAATAAGAGAATAAATTTTTTCTTATCCTTCGACGGCTTTTTTACGTAAAGCTCAATTGGCGTTCTGAATAACATGAATTACGTATAGCTCAATTGGCGTTCTAAATAATATAATTTTATTCTTGTCAGAATACGTCAATTGCAATTTAATGGATCAAACACCAAATAACGTTCCATCACTTGGATGAGTGGCATACTCCAAGCATGGCCAAAACAATTAGGCGCTTTTTCGTCAACATGCATATTGAAGAAAATCACTAATTTGTCGCTTTTGTTCTTTGGCAGTAATGGCAAATTAGGCGGCACTCGCAATAAGAGAATAAATTTTTTCTTATCCTTCGACAGCTTTTTTATGTATAGCTCAATTGGCGTTCTGAATAACATGAATTACGTATAGCTCAATTGGCGTTCTAAATAATATAATTTTATTCTTGTCAGAATACGTCAATTGCAATTTAATGGATCAAACACCAAATAACGTTCCATCACTTGGATGAGTGGCATACTCCAAGCATGGCCAAAACAATTAGGCGCTTTTTCGTCAACATGCATATTGAAGAAAATCACTAATTTGTTGCTTTTGTTCTTTGGCAGTAATAGCAAATTAGGCGGCACTCGCAATAAGAGAATAAATTTTTTCTTATCCCTCGACGGCTTTTTTACGTAAAGCTCAATTGGCGTTCTGAATAACATGAATTACGTATAGCTCAATTGGCGTTCTAAATAATATAATTTTATTCTTGTCAGAATACGTCAATTGCAATTTAATGGATCAAACACCAAATAACGTTCCATCACTTGGATGAGTGGCATACTCCAAGCATGGCCAAAACAATTAGGCGCTTTTTCGTCAACATGCATATTGAAGAAAATCACTAATTTGTTGCTTTTGTTCTTTGGCAGTAATAGCAAATTAGGCGGCACTCGCAATAAGAGAATAAATTTTTTCTTATCCCTCAACGGCTTTTTTACGTAAAGCTCAATTGGCGTTCTGAATAACATGAATTACGTATAGCTCAATTGGCGTTCTAAATAATATAATTTTATTCTTGTCAGAATACGTCAATTGCAATTTAATGGATCAAACACCAAATAACGTTCCATCACTTGGATGAGTGGCATACTCCAAGCATGGCCAAAACAATTAGGCGCTTTTTCGTCAACATGCATATTGAAGAAAATCACTAATTTGTTGCTTTTGTTCTTTGGCAGTAATGGCAAATTAGGCGGCACTCGCAATAAGAGAATAAATTTTTTCTTATCCCTCGACGGCTTTTTTACGTAAAGCTCAATTGGCGTTCTGAATAACATGAATTACGTATAGCTCAATTGGCGTTCTAAATAATATAATTTTATTCTTGTCAGAATACGTCAATTGCAATTTAATGGATCAAACACCAAATAACGTTCCATCACTTGGATGAGTGGCATACTCCAAGCATGGCCAAAACAATTAGGCGCTTTTTTGTCAACATGCATATTGAAGAAAATCACTAATTTGTCGCTTTTGTTCTTTGGCAGTAATGGCAAATTAGGCGGCACTCGCAATAAGAGAATAAATTTTTTCTTATCCTTTGACGGCTTTTTTACGTATAGCTCAATTGGCGTTCTGAATAACATGAATTACGTATAGCTCGAATTGGCATTCTAAATAATGTAATTTTATTCTTGTTGGAATACGTCAATTGCAATTTAATGGATCAAACACCAAATAACGTTCCATCACTTGGATGAGTGGCATACTCCAAGCATGGCCAAAACAATTAGGCGCTTTTTCGTCAACATGCATATTGAAGAAAATCACTAATTTGTTGCTTTTGTTCTTTGGCAGTAATTGCAAATTAGGCGGCACTCGCAATAAGAGAATAAATTTTTTCTTATCCCTCAACGGCTTTTTTACGTAAAGCTCAATTGGCGTTCTGAATAACATGAATTACGTATAGCTCAATTGGCGTTCTAAATAATATAATTTTATTCTTGTCAGAATACGTCAATTGCAATTTAATGGATCAAACACCAAATAACGTTCCATCACTTGGATGAGTGGCATACTCCAAGCATGGCCAAAACAATTAGGCGCTTTTTCGTCAACATGCATATTGAAGAAAATCACTAATTTGTCGCTTTTGTTCTTTGGCAGTAATGGCAAATTAGGCGGCACTCGCAATAAGAGAATAAATTTTTTCTTATCCTTCGACGGCTTTTTTACGTATAGCTCAATTGGCGTTCTGAATAACATGAATTACGTATAGCTCAATTGGCGTTCTAAATAATATAATTTTATTCTTGTCAGAATACGTCAATTGCAATTTAATGGATCAAACACCAAATAACGTTCCATCACTTGGATGAGTGGCATACTCCAAGCATGGCCAAAACAATTAGGCGCTTTTTTGTCAACATGCATATTGAAGAAAATCACTAATTTGTTGCTTTTGTTCTTTGGCAGTAATGGCAAATTAGGCGGCACTCGCAATAAGAGAATAAATTTTTTCTTATCCTTTGACGGCTTTTTTACGTATAGCTCAATTGGCGTTCTGAATAACATGAATTACGTATAGCTCAATTGGCGTTCTAAATAATATAATTTTATTCTTGTCAGAATACGTCAATTGCAATTTAATGGATCAAACACCAAATAACGTTCCATCACTTGGATGAGTGGCATACTCCAAGCATGGCCAAAACAATTAGGCGCTTTTTCGTCAACATGCATATTGAAGAAAATCACTAATTTGTTGCTTTTGTTCTTTGGCAGTAATAGCAAATTAGGCGGCACTCGCAATAAGAGAATAAATTTTTTCTTATCCCTCGACGGCTTTTTTACGTAAAGCTCAATTGGCGTTCTGAATAACATGAATTACGTATAGCTCAATTGGCGTTCTAAATAATATAATTTTATTCTTGTCAGAATACGTCAATTGCAATTTAATGGATCAAACACCAAATAACGTTCCATCACTTGGATGAGTGGCATACTCCAAGCATGGCCAAAACAATTAGGCGCTTTTTCGTCAACATGCATATTGAAGAAAATCACTAATTTGTTGCTTTTGTTCTTTGGCAGTAATGGCAAATTAGGCGGCACTCGCAATAAGAGAATAAATTTTTTCTTATCCCTCGACGGCTTTTTTACGTAAAGCTCAATTGGCGTTCTGAATAACATGAATTACGTATAGCTCAATTGGCGTTCTAAATAATATAATTTTATTCTTGTCAGAATACGTCAATTGCAATTTAATGGATCAAACACCAAATAACGTTCCATCACTTGGATGAGTGGCATACTCCAAGCATGGCCAAAACAATTAGGCGCTTTTTTGTCAACATGCATATTGAAGAAAATCACTAATTTGTCGCTTTTGTTCTTTGGCAGTAATGGCAAATTAGGCGGCACTCGCAATAAGAGAATAAATTTTTTCTTATCCTTCGACGGCTTTTTTACGTATAGCTCAATTGGCGTTCTGAATAACATGAATTACGTATAGCTCAATTGGCGTTCTAAATAATGTAATTTTATTCTTGTCAGAATACGTCAATTGCAATTTAATGGATCAAACACCAAATAACGTTCCATCACTTGGATGAGTGGCATACTCCAAGCATGGCCAAAACAATTAGGCGCTTTTTCGTCAACATGCATATTGAAGAAAATCACTAATTTGTTGCTTTTGTTCTTTGGCAGTAATGGCAAATTAGGCGGCACTCGCAATAAGAGAATAAATTTTTTCTTATCCTTCGACGGCTTTTTTACGTATAGCTCAATTGGCGTTCTGAATAACATGAATTACGTATAGCTCAATTGGCGTTCTAAATAATATAATTTTATTCTTGTCAGAATACGTCAATTGCAATTTAATGGATCAAACACCAAATAACGTTCCATCACTTGGATGAGTGGCATACTCCAAGCATGGCCAAAACAATTAGGCGCTTTTTCGTCAACATGCATATTGAAGAAAATCACTAATTTGTCGCTTTTGTTCTTTGGCAGTAATGGCAAATTAGGCGGCACTTGCAATAAGAGAATAAATTTTTTCTTATCCTTTGACGGCTTTTTTACGTATAGCTCAATTGGCGTTCTGAATAACATGAATTACGTATAGCTCAATTGGCGTTCTAAATAATGTAATTTTATTCTTGTCAGAATACGTCAATTGCAATTTAATGGATCAAACACCAAATAACGTTCCATCACTTGGATGAGTGGCATACTCCAAGCATGGCCAAAACAATTAGGCGCTTTTTCGTCAACATGCATATTGAAGAAAATCACTAATTTGTTGCTTTTGTTCTTTGGCAGTAATGGCAAATTAGGCGGCACTCGCAATAAGAGAATAAATTTTTTCTTATCCTTTGACGGCTTTTTTACGTATAGCTCAATTGGCGTTCTGAATAACATGAATTACGTATAGCTCAATTGGCGTTCTAAATAATATAATTTTATTCTTGTCAGAATACGTCAATTGCAATTTAATGGATCAAACACCAAATAACGTTCCATCACTTGGATGAGTGGCATACTACAAGCATGGCCAAAACAATTAGGCGCTTTTTCGTCAACATGCATATTGAAGAAAATCACTAATTTGTTGCTTTTGTTCTTTGGCAGTAATGGCAAATTAGGCGGCACTCGCAATAAGAGAATAAATTTTTTCTTATCCCTCAACGGCTTTTTTACGTATAAGCTCAATTGGCGTTCTGAATAACATGAATTACGTATAGCTCAATTGGCGTTCTAAATAATATAATTTTATTCTTGTCAGAATACGTCAATTGCAATTTAATGGATCAAACACCAAATAACGTTCCATCACTTGGATGAGTGGCATACTCCAAGCATGGCCAAAACAATTAGGCGCTTTTTCGTCAACATGCATATTGAAGAAAATCACTAATTTGTTGCTTTTGTTCTTTGGCAGTAATAGCAAATTAGGCGGCACTCGCAATAAGAGAATAAATTTTTTCTTATCCCTCGACGGCTTTTTTACGTAAAGCTCAATTGGCGTTCTGAATAACATGAATTACGTATAGCTCAATTGGCGTTCTAAATAATATAATTTTATTCTTGTCAGAATACGTCAATTGCAATTTAATGGATCAAACACCAAATAACGTTCCATCACTTGGATGAGTGGCATACTCCAAGCATGGCCAAAACAATTAGGCGCTTTTTCGTCAACATGCATATTGAAGAAAATCACTAATTTGTCGCTTTTGTTCTTTGGCAGTAATGGCAAATTAGGCGGCACTCGCAATAAGAGAATAAATTTTTTCTTATCCTTCGACGGCTTTTTTACGTATAGCTCAATTGGCGTTCTGAATAACATGAATTACGTATAGCTCAATTGGCGTTCTAAATAATATAATTTTATTCTTGTCAGAATACGTCAATTGCAATTTAATGGATCAAACACCAAATAACGTTCCATCACTTGGATGAGTGGCATACTCCAAGCATGGCCAAAACAATTAGGCGCTTTTTCGTCAACATGCATATTGAAGAAAATCACTAATTTGTTGCTTTTGTTCTTTGGCAGTAATAGCAAATTAGGCGGCACTCGCAATAAGAGAATAAATTTTTTCTTATCCCTCGACGGCTTTTTTACGTAAAGCTCAATTGGCGTTCTGAATAACATGAATTACGTATAGCTCAATTGGCGTTCTAAATAATATAATTTTATTCTTGTCAGAATACGTCAATTGCAATTTAATGGATCAAACACCAAATAACGTTCCATCACTTGGATGAGTGGCATACTCCAAGCATGGCCAAAACAATTAGGCGCTTTTTCGTCAACATGCATATTGAAGAAAATCACTAATTTGTTGCTTTTGTTCTTTGGCAGTAATAGCAAATTAGGCGGCACTCGCAATAAGAGAATAAATTTTTTCTTATCCCTCGACGGCTTTTTTACGTAAAGCTCAATTGGCGTTCTGAATAACATGAATTACGTATAGCTCAATTGGCGTTCTAAATAATATAATTTTATTCTTGTCAGAATACGTCAATTGCAATTTAATGGATCAAACACCAAATAACGTTCCATCACTTGGATGAGTGGCATACTCCAAGCATGGCCAAAACAATTAGGCGCTTTTTCGTCAACATGCATATTGAAGAAAATCACTAATTTGTCGCTTTTGTTCTTTGGCAGTAATGGCAAATTAGGCGGCACTCGCAATAAGAGAATAAATTTTTTCTTATCCTTCGACGGCTTTTTTACGTATAGCTCAATTGGCGTTCTGAATAACATGAATTACGTATAGCTCAATTGGCGTTCTAAATAATATAATTTTATTCTTGTCAGAATACGTCAATTGCAATTTAATGGATCAAACACCAAATAACGTTCCATCACTTGGATGAGTGGCATACTCCAAGCATGGCCAAAACAATTAGGCGCTTTTTTGTCAACATGCATATTGAAGAAAATCACTAATTTGTCGCTTTTGTTCTTTGGCAGTAATGGCAAATTAGGCGGCACTCGCAATAAGAGAATAAATTTTTTCTTATCCTTCAACGGCTTTTTTATGTATAGCTCAATTGGCGTTCTGAATAACATGAATTACGTATAGCTCAATTGGCGTTCTAAATAATATAATTTTATTCTTGTCAGAATACGTCAATTGCAATTTAATGGATCAAACACCAAATAACGTTCCATCACTTGGATGAGTGGCATACTCCAAGCATGGCCAAAACAATTAGGCGCTTTTTCGTCAACATGCATATTGAAGAAAATCACTAATTTGTTGCTTTTGTTCTTTGGCAGTAATGGCAAATTAGGCGGCACTCGCAATAAGAGAATAAATTTTTTCTTATCCCTCGACGGCTTTTTTACGTAAAGCTCAATTGGCGTTCTGAATAACATGAATTACGTATAGCTCAATTGGCGTTCTAAATAATATAATTTTATTCTTGTCAGAATACGTCAATTGCAATTTAATGGATCAAACACCAAATAACGTTCCATCACTTGGATGAGTGGCATACTACAAGCATGGCCAAAACAATTAGGCGCTTTTTCGTCAACATGCATATTGAAGAAAATCACTAATTTGTTGCTTTTGTTCTTTGGCAGTAATAGCAAATTAGGCGGCACTCGCAATAAGAGAATAAATTTTTTCTTATCCCTCAACGGCTTTTTTACGTAAAGCTCAATTGGCGTTCTGAATAACATGAATTACGTATAGCTCAATTGGCGTTCTAAATAATATAATTTTATTCTTGTCAGAATATGTCAATTGCAATTTAATGGATCAAACACCAAATAACGTTCCATCACTTGGATGAGTGGCATACTCCAAGCATGGCCAAAACAATTAGGCGCTTTTTTGTCAACATGCATATTGAAGAAAATCACTAATTTGTTGCTTTTGTTCTTTGGCAGTAATAGCAAATTAGGCGGCACTCGCAATAAGAGAATAAATTTTTTCTTATCCCTCGACGGCTTTTTATGTATAGCTCAATTGGCGTTCTGAATAACATGAATTACGTATAGCTCAATTGGCGTTCTAAATAATATAATTTTATTCTTGTCAGAATATGTCAATTGCAATTTAATGGATCAAACACCAAATAACGTTCCATCACTTGGATGAGTGGCATACTCCAAGCATGGCCAAAACAATTAGGCGCTTTTTCGTCAACATGCATATTGAAGAAAATCACTAATTTGTTGCTTTTGTTCTTTGGCAGTAATAGCAAATTAGGCGGCACTCGCAATAAGAGAATAAATTTTTTCTTATCCCTCAACGGCTTTTTTACGTAAAGCTCAATTGGCGTTCTGAATAACATGAATTACGTATAGCTCAATTGGCGTTCTAAATAATATAATTTTATTCTTGTCAGAATACGTCAATTGCAATTTAATGGATCAAACACCAAATAACGTTCCATCACTTGGATGAGTGGCATACTCCAAGCATGGCCAAAACAATTAGGCGCTTTTTCGTCAACATGCATATTGAAGAAAATCACTAATTTGTCGCTTTTGTTCTTTGGCAGTAATGGCAAATTAGGCGGCACTCGCGATAAGAGAATAAATTTTTTCTTATCCTTTGACGGCTTTTTTACGTATAGCTCAATTGGCGTTCTGAATAACATGAATTACGTATAGCTTGAATGGCATTCTAAATAATGTAATTTTATTCTTGTTGGAATATGTCGATTGCAATTTAGTGGATCAAACACCAAATAACGTTCCATCACTTGGATGAGTGGCATACTACAAGCATGGCCAAAACAATTAGGCGCTTTTTCGTCAACATGCATATTGAAGAAAATCACTAATTTGTTGCTTTTGTTCTTTGGCAGTAATTGACAAATTATGCGGCACTCGCAATAAGAGAATAAATTTTTTCTTATCCCTCAACGGCTTTTTTACGTAAAGCTCAATTGGCGTTCTGAATAACATGAATTACGTATAGCTCAATTGGCGTTCTAAATAATATAATTTTATTCTTGTCAGAATACGTCAATTGCAATTTAATGGATCAAACACCAAATAACGTTCCATCACTTGGATGAGTGGCATACTACAAGCATGGCCAAAACAATTAGGCGCTTTTTTGTCAACATGCATATTGAAGAAAATCACTAATTTGTTGCTTTTGTTCTTTGGCAGTAATGGCAAATTAGGCGGCACTCTGCAATAAGAGAATAAATTTTTTCTTATCCCTCAACGGCTTTTTTACGTAAAGCTCAATTGGCGTTCTGAATAACATGAATTACGTATAGCTCAATTGGCGTTCTAAATAATATAATTTTATTCTTGTCAGAATACGTCAATTGCAATTTAATGGATCAAACACCAAATAACGTTCCATCACTTGGATGAGTGGCATACTCCAAGCATGGCCAAAACAATTAGGCGCTTTTTCGTCAACATGCATATTGAAGAAAATCACTAATTTGTTGCTTTTGTTCTTTGGCAGTAATGGCAAATTAGGCGGCACTCGCAATAAGAGAATAAATTTTTTCTTATCCTTTGACGGCTTTTTTACGTATAGCTCAATTGGCGTTCTGAATAACATGAATTACATATAGCTCAATTGGCGTTCTAAATAATGTAATTTTATTCTTGTCAGAATACGTCAATTGCAATTTAATGGATCAAACACCAAATAACGTTCCATCACTTGGATGAGTGGCATACTCCAAGCATGGCCAAAACAATTAGGCGCTTTTTCGTCAACATGCATATTGAAGAAAATCACTAATTTGTTGCTTTTGTTCTTTGGCAGTAATAGCAAATTAGGCGGCACTCGCAATAAGAGAATAAATTTTTTCTTATCCCTCAATGGCTTTTTTACGTAAAGCTCAATTGGCGTTCTGAATAACATGAATTACGTATAGCTCAATTGGCGTTCTAAATAATATAATTTTATTCTTGTCAGAATACGTCAATTGCAATTTAATGGATCAAACACCAAATAACGTTCCATCACTTGGATGAGTGGCATACTCCAAGCATGGCCAAAACAATTAGGCGCTTTTTCGTCAACATGCATATTGAAGAAAATCACTAATTTGTCGCTTTTGTTCTTTGGCAGTAATGGCAAATTAGGCGGCACTCGCAATAAGAGAATAAATTTTTTCTTATCCTTTGACGGCTTTTTTACGTATAGCTCAATTGGCGTTCTGAATAACATGAATTACGTATAGCTCAATTGGCGTTCTAAATAATGTAATTTTATTCTTGTCAGAATACGTCAATTGCAATTTAATGGATCAAACACCAAATAACGTTCCATCACTTGGATGAGTGGCATACTCCAAGCATGGCCAAAACAATTAGGCGCTTTTTCGTCAACATGCATATTGAAGAAAATCACTAATTTGTTGCTTTTGTTCTTTGGCAGTAATGGCAAATTAGGCGGCACTCGCGATAAGAGAATAAATTTTTTCTTATCCTTCAACGGCTTTTTTACGTATAGCTCAATTGGCGTTCTGAATAACATGAATTACGTATAGCTCAATTGGCGTTCTAAATAATATAATTTTATTCTTGTCAGAATATGTCAATTGCAATTTAATGGATCAAACACCAAATAACGTTCCATCACTTGGATGAGTGGCATACTCCAAGCATGGCCAAAACAATTAGGCGCTTTTTTGTCAACATGCATATTGAAGAAAATCACTAATTTGTCGCTTTTTCTTCTTCGGCAGTAACGGCAAATTAGGCGGCACTCGCAATAAGGGAATAAATTTTTTCTTATCCTTTGACAGCTTTTTTATGTATAGCTCAATTGGCGTTCTGAATAACGTGAATTACGTATAGCTCAATTGGCGTTCTGAATCATTTAATTTTATTCTTGTCAGAATACGTCAATTGCAATTTAATGGATCAAACACCAAATAACGTTCCATCACTTGGATGAGTGGCATACTACAAGCATGACCAAAACAATTAGGCGCTTTTTCGTCAACATGCATATTGAAGAAAATCACTAATTTGTTGCTTTTGTTCTTTGGCAGTAATAGCAAATTAGGCGGCACTCGCAATAAGAGAATAAATTTTTTCTTATCCCTCAACGGCTTTTTTACGTAAAGCTCAATTGGCGTTCTGAATAACATGAATTACGTATAGCTCAATTGGCGTTCTAAATAATATAATTTTATTCTTGTCAGAATACGTCAATTGCAATTTAATGGATCAAACACCAAATAACGTTCCATCACTTGGATGAGTGGCATACTCCAAGCATGGCCAAAACAATTAGGCGCTTTTTTGTCAACATGCATATTGAAGAAAATCACTAATTTGTTGCTTTTGTTCTTTGGCAGTAATGGCAAATTAGGCGGCACTCGCAATAAGAGAATAAATTTTTTCTTATCCTTTGACGGCTTTTTTATGTATAGCTCAATTGGCGTTCTGAATAACATGAATTACGTATAGCTCAATTGGCGTTCTAAATAATATAATTTTATTCTTGTCAGAATACGTCAATTGCAATTTAATGGATCAAACACCAAATAACGTTCCATCACTTGGATGAGTGGCATACTCCAAGCATGGCCAAAACAATTAGGCGCTTTTTCGTCAACATGCATATTGAAGAAAATCACTAATTTGTTGCTTTTGTTCTTTGGCAGTAATGGCAAATTAGGCGGCACTCGCAATAAGAGAATAAATTTTTTCTTATCCTTCAACGGCTTTTTTACGTATAGCTCAATTGGCGTTCTGAATAACATGAATTACGTATAGCTCAATTGGCGTTCTAAATAATATAATTTTATTCTTGTCAGAATACGTCAATTGCAATTTAATGGATCAAACACCAAATAACGTTCCATCACTTGAATGAGTGGCATACTCCAAGCATGGCCAAAACAATTAGGCGCTTTTTTGTCAACATGCATATTGAAGAAAATCACTAATTTGTCGCTTTTTCTTCTTTGGCAGTAACGGCAAATTAGACGGCACTCGCAATAAGGGAATAAATTTTTTCTTATCCTTTGACAGCTTTTTTATGTATAGCTCTATTGGCGTTCTGAATAACGTGAATTACATATAGCTCAATTGGCGTTCTGAATCATTTAATTTTATTCTTGTCAGAATACGTCAATTGCAATTTAATGGATCAAACACCAAATAACGTTCCATCACTTGGATGAGTGGCATACTACAAGCATGGCCAAAACAATTAGGCGCTTTTTCGTCAACATGCATATTGAAGAAAATCACTAATTTGTTGCTTTTGTTCTTTGGCAGTAATTGAAAATTATGCGGCACTCGCAATAAGAGAATAAATTTTTTCTTATCCCTCAACGGCTTTTTTACGTAAAGCTCAATTGGCGTTCTGAATAACATGAATTACGTATAGCTCAATTGGCGTTCTAAATAATATAATTTTATTCTTGTCAGAATACGTCAATTGCAATTTAATGGATCAAACACCAAATAACGTTCCATCACTTGGATGAGTGGCATACTCCAAGCATGGCCAAAACAATTAGGCGCTTTTTCGTCAACATGCATATTGAAGAAAATCACTAATTTGTCGCTTTTGTTCTTTGGCAGTAATGGCAAATTAGGCGGCACTTGCAATAAGAGAATAAATTTTTTCTTATCCTTCGACGGCTTTTTTACGTATAGCTCAATTGGCGTTCTGAATAACATGAATTACGTATAGCTCAATTGGTGTTCTAAATAATATAATTTTATTCTTGTCAGAATACGTCAATTGCAATTTAATGGATCAAACACCAAATAACGTTCCATCACTTGGATGAGTGGCATACTCCAAGCATGGCCAAAACAATTAGGCGCTTTTTCGTCAACATGCATATTGAAGAAAATCACTAATTTGTTGCTTTTGTTCTTTGGCAGTAATGGCAAATTAGGCGGCACTCGCAATAAGAGAATAAATTTTTTCTTATCCTTCGACGGCTTTTTTACGTATAGCTCAATTGGCGTTCTGAATAACATGAATTACGTATAGCTCAATTGGCGTTCTAAATAATGTAATTTTATTCTTGTCAGAATACGTCAATTGCAATTTAATGGATCAAACACCAAATAACGTTCCATCACTTGGATGAGTGGCATACTCCAAGCATGGCCAAAACAATTAGGCGCTTTTTCGTCAACATGCATATTGAAGAAAATCACTAATTTGTTGCTTTTGTTCTTTGGCAGTAATGGCAAATTAGGCGGCACTCGCAATAAGAGAATAAATTTTTTCTTATCCCTCGACGGCTTTTTTACGTAAAGCTCAATTGGCGTTCTGAATAACATGAATTACGTATAGCTCAATTGGCGTTCTAAATAATATAATTTTATTCTTGTCAGAATACGTCAATTGCAATTTAATGGATCAAACACCAAATAACGTTCCATCACTTGGATGAGTGGCATACTCCAAGCATGGCCAAAACAATTAGGCGCTTTTTCGTCAACATGCATATTGAAGAAAATCACTAATTTGTTGCTTTTGTTCTTTGGCAGTAATGGCAAATTAGGCGGCACTCGCAATAAGAGAATAAATTTTTTCTTATCCTTTGACGGCTTTTTTACGTATAGCTCAATTGGCGTTCTGAATAACATGAATTACGTATAGCTCAATTGGCGTTCTAAATAATATAATTTTATTCTTGTCAGAATACGTCAATTGCAATTTAATGGATCAAACACCAAATAACGTTCCATCACTTGGATGAGTGGCATACTCCAAGCATGGCCAAAACAATTAGGCGCTTTTTCGTCAACATGCATATTGAAGAAAATCACTAATTTGTTGCTTTTGTTCTTTGGCAGTAATGGCAAATTAGGCGGCACTCGCAATAAGAGAATAAATTTTTTCTTATCCTTCGACGGCTTTTTTACGTATAGCTCAATTGGCGTTCTGAATAACATGAATTACGTATAGCTCAATTGGCGTTCTAAATAATGTAATTTTATTCTTGTCAGAATACGTCAATTGCAATTTAATGGATCAAACACCAAATAACGTTCCATCACTTGGATGAGTGGCATACTCCAAGCATGGCCAAAACAATTAGGCGCTTTTTCGTCAACATGCATATTGAAGAAAATCACTAATTTGTTGCTTTTGTTCTTTGGCAGTAATAGCAAATTAGGCGGCACTCGCAATAAGAGAATAAATTTTTTCTTATCCCTCGACGGCTTTTTTACGTAAAGCTCAATTGGCGTTCTGAATAACATGAATTACGTATAGCTCAATTGGCGTTCTAAATAATATAATTTTATTCTTGTCAGAATACGTCAATTGCAATTTAATGGATCAAACACCAAATAACGTTCCATCACTTGGATGAGTGGCATACTCCAAGCATGGCCAAAACAATTAGGCGCTTTTTTGTCAACATGCATATTGAAGAAAATCACTAATTTGTCGCTTTTGTTCATTGGCAGTAATGGCAAATTAGGCGGCACTTGCAATAAGAGAATAAATTTTTTCTTATCTTTTGACGGCTTTTTTACGTATAGCTCAATTGGCGTTCTGAATAACATGAATTACGTATAGCTCAATTGGTGTTCTAAATAATGTAATTTTATTCTTGTCAGAATACGTCAATTGCAATTTAATGGATCAAACACCAAATAACGTTCCATCACTTGGATGAGTGGCATACTCCAAGCATGGCCAAAACAATTAGGCGCTTTTTCGTCAACATGCATATTGAAGAAAATCACTAATTTGTTGCTTTTGTTCTTTGGCAGTAATGGCAAATTAGGCGGCACTTGCAATAAGAGAATAAATTTTTTCTTATCCTTCAACGGCTTTTTTACGTATAGCTCAATTGGCGTTCTGAATAACATGAATTACGTATAGCTCAATTGGCGTTCTAAATAATATAATTTTATTCTTGTCAGAATACGTCAATTGCAATTTAATGGATCAAACACCAAATAACGTTCCATCACTTGGATGAGTGGCATACTCCAAGCATGGCCAAAACAATTAGGCGCTTTTTTGTCAACATGCATATTGAAGAAAATCACTAATTTGTCGCTTTTGTTCTTTGGCAGTAATGGCAAATTAGGCGGCACTCGCAATAAGAGAATAAATTTTTTCTTATCCTTTGACGGCTTTTTTACGTATAGCTCAATTGGCGTTCTGAATAACATGAATTACGTATAGCTCAATTGGCGTTCTAAATAATGTAATTTTATTCTTGTCAGAATACGTCAATTGCAATTTAATGGATCAAACACCAAATAACGTTCCATCACTTGGATGAGTGGCATACTCCAAGCATGGCCAAAACAATTAGGCGCTTTTTTGTCAACATGCATATTGAAGAAAATCACTAATTTGTCGCTTTTGTTCTTTGGCAGTAATGGCAAATTAGGCGGCACTTGCAATAAGAGAATAAATTTTTTCTTATCCTTCGACGGCTTTTTTACGTATAGCTCAATTGGCGTTCTGAATAACATGAATTACGTATAGCTCAATTGGCGTTCTAAATAATATAATTTTATTCTTGTCAGAATACGTCAATTGCAATTTAATGGATCAAACACCAAATAACGTTCCATCACTTGGATGAGTGGCATACTCCAAGCATGGCCAAAACAATTAGGCGCTTTTTCGTCAACATGCATATTGAAGAAAATCACTAATTTGTTGCTTTTGTTCTTTGGCAGTAATGGCAAATTAGGCGGCACTCGCAATAAGAGAATAAATTTTTTCTTATCCCTCAACGGCTTTTTTACGTAAAGCTCAATTGGCGTTCTGAATAACATGAATTACGTATAGCTCAATTGGCGTTCTAAATAATATAATTTTATTCTTGTCAGAATACGTCAATTGCAATTTAATGGATCAAACACCAAATAACGTTCCATCACTTGGATGAGTGGCATACTCCAAGCATGGCCAAAACAATTAGGCGCTTTTTCGTCAACATGCATATTGAAGAAAATCACTAATTTGTCGCTTTTGTTCTTTGGCAGTAATGGCAAATTAGGCGGCACTCGCAATAAGAGAATAAATTTTTCTTATCCTTCGACGGCTTTTTTACGTATAGCTCAATTGGCGTTCTGAATAACATGAATTACGTATAGCTCAATTGGCGTTCTAAATAATATAATTTTATTCTTGTCAGAATACGTCAATTGCAATTTAATGGATCAAACACCAAATAACGTTCCATCACTTGGATGAGTGGCATACTCCAAGCATGGCCAAAACAATTAGGCGCTTTTTCGTCAACATGCATATTGAAGAAAATCACTAATTTGTTGCTTTTGTTCTTTGGCAGTAATGGCAAATTAGGCGGCACTCGCAATAAGAGAATAAATTTTTTCTTATCCTTCGACGGCTTTTTTACGTATAGCTCAATTGGCGTTCTGAATAACATGAATTACGTATAGCTCAATTGGCGTTCTAAATAATATAATTTTATTCTTGTCAGAATACGTCAATTGCAATTTAATGGATCAAACACCAAATAACGTTCCATCACTTGGATGAGTGGCATACTCCAAGCATGGCCAAAACAATTAGGCGCTTTTTTGTCAACATGCATATTGAAGAAAATCACTAATTTGTTGCTTTTGTTCTTTGGCAGTAATGGCAAATTAGGCGGCACTCGCAATAAGAGAATAAATTTTTTCTTATCCCTCAACGGCTTTTTTACGTAAAGCTCAATTGGCGTTCTGAATAACATGAATTACGTATAGCTCAATTGGCGTTCTAAATAATATAATTTTATTCTTGTCAGAATACGTCAATTGCAATTTAATGGATCAAACACCAAATAACGTTCCATCACTTGGATGAGTGGCATACTCCAAGCATGGCCAAAACAATTAGGCGCTTTTTCGTCAACATGCATATTGAAGAAAATCACTAATTTGTCGCTTTTGTTCTTTGGCAGTAATGGCAAATTAGGCGGCACTTGCAATAAGAGAATAAATTTTTTCTTATCCTTTGACGGCTTTTTTACGTATAGCTCAATTGGCGTTCTGAATAACATGAATTACGTATAGCTCAATTGGTGTTCTAAATAATGTAATTTTATTCTTGTCAGAATACGTCAATTGCAATTTAATGGATCAAACACCAAATAACGTTCCATCACTTGGATGAGTGGCATACTCCAAGCATGGCCAAAACAATTAGGCGCTTTTTCGTCAACATGCATATTGAAGAAAATCACTAATTTGTTGCTTTTGTTCTTTGGCAGTAATGGCAAATTAGGCGGCACTCGCAATAAGAGAATAAATTTTTTCTTATCCTTCGACGGCTTTTTTACGTATAGCTCAATTGGCGTTCTGAATAACATGAATTACGTATAGCTCAATTGGCGTTCTAAATAATGTAATTTTATTCTTGTCAGAATACGTCAATTGCAATTTAATGGATCAAACACCAAATAACGTTCCATCACTTGGATGAGTGGCATACTCCAAGCATGGCCAAAACAATTAGGCGCTTTTTCGTCAACATGCATATTGAAGAAAATCACTAATTTGTTGCTTTTGTTCTTTGGCAGTAATAGCAAATTAGGCGGCACTCGCAATAAGAGAATAAATTTTTTCTTATCCCTCGACGGCTTTTTTACGTAAAGCTCAATTGGCGTTCTGAATAACATGAATTACGTATAGCTCAATTGGCGTTCTAAATAATATAATTTTATTCTTGTCAGAATACGTCAATTGCAATTTAATGGATCAAACACCAAATAACGTTCCATCACTTGGATGAGTGGCATACTCCAAGCATGGCCAAAACAATTAGGCGCTTTTTCGTCAACATGCATATTGAAGAAAATCACTAATTTGTCGCTTTTGTTCTTTGGCAGTAATGGCAAATTAGGCGGCACTCGCAATAAGAGAATAAATTTTTTCTTATCCTTCGACGGCTTTTTTACGTAAAGCTCAATTGGCGTTCTGAATAACATGAATTACATATAGCTCAATTGGCGTTCTAAATAATATAATTTTATTCTTGTCAGAATACGTCAATTGCAATTTAATGGATCAAACACCAAATAACGTTCCATCACTTGGATGAGTGGCATACTCCAAGCATGGCCAAAACAATTAGGCGCTTTTTTGTCAACATGCATATTGAAGAAAATCACTAATTTGTTGCTTTTGTTCTTTGGCAGTAATGGCAAATTAGGCGGCACTCGCAATAAGAGAATAAATTTTTTCTTATCCTTCGACGGCTTTTTTACGTATAGCTCAATTGGCGTTCTGAATAACATGAATTACGTATAGCTCAATTGGCGTTCTAAATAATATAATTTTATTCTTGTCAGAATACGTCAATTGCAATTTAATGGATCAAACACCAAATAACGTTCCATCACTTGGATGAGTGGCATACTCCAAGCATGGCCAAAACAATTAGGCGCTTTTTCGTCAACATGCATATTGAAGAAAATCACTAATTTGTCGCTTTTGTTCTTTGGCAGTAATGGCAAATTAGGCGGCACTCGCAATAAGAGAATAAATTTTTTCTTATCCTTCGACGGCTTTTTTACGTATAGCTCAATTGGCGTTCTGAATAACATGAATTACGTATAGCTCAATTGGCGTTCTAAATAATGTAATTTTATTCTTGTCAGAATACGTCAATTGCAATTTAATGGATCAAACACCAAATAACGTTCCATCACTTGGATGAGTGGCATACTCCAAGCATGGCCAAAACAATTAGGCGCTTTTTCGTCAACATGCATATTGAAGAAAATCACTAATTTGTCGCTTTTGTTCTTTGGCAGTAATGGCAAATTAGGCGGCACTCGCAATAAGAGAATAAATTTTTTCTTATCCTTCAACGGCTTTTTTACGTATAGCTCAATTGGCGTTCTGAATAACATGAATTACGTATAGCTCAATTGGCGTTCTAAATAATATAATTTTATTCTTGTCAGAATACGTCAATTGCAATTTAATGGATCAAACACCAAATAACGTTCCATCACTTGGATGAGTGGCATACTCCAAGCATGGCCAAAACAATTAGGCGCTTTTTCGTCAACATGCATATTGAAGAAAATCACTAATTTGTTGCTTTTGTTCTTTGGCAGTAATGGCAAATTAGGCGGCACTCGCAATAAGAGAATAAATTTTTTCTTATCCCTCGACGGCTTTTTTACGTAAAGCTCAATTGGCGTTCTGAATAACATGAATTACGTATAGCTCAATTGGCGTTCTAAATAATATAATTTTATTCTTGTCAGAATACGTCAATTGCAATTTAATGGATCAAACACCAAATAACGTTCCATCACTTGGATGAGTGGCATACTCCAAGCATGGCCAAAACAATTAGGCGCTTTTTCGTCAACATGCATATTGAAGAAAATCACTAATTTGTTGCTTTTGTTCTTTGGCAGTAATGGCAAATTAGGCGGCACTCGCAATAAGAGAATAAATTTTTTCTTATCCCTCGACGGCTTTTTTACGTAAAGCTCAATTGGCGTTCTGAATAACATGAATTACGTATAGCTCAATTGGCGTTCTAAATAATATAATTTTATTCTTGTCAGAATACGTCAATTGCAATTTAATGGATCAAACACCAAATAACGTTCCATCACTTGGATGAGTGGCATACTCCAAGCATGGCCAAAACAATTAGGCGCTTTTTCGTCAACATGCATATTGAAGAAAATCACTAATTTGTTGCTTTTGTTCTTTGGCAGTAATGGCAAATTAGGCGGCACTCGCAATAAGAGAATAAATTTTTTCTTATCCTTCGACGGCTTTTTTACGTAAAGCTCAATTGGCGTTCTGAATAACATGAATTACGTATAGCTCAATTGGCGTTCTAAATAATATAATTTTATTCTTGTCAGAATACGTCAATTGCAATTTAATGGATCAAACACCAAATAACGTTCCATCACTTGGATGAGTGGCATACTCCAAGCATGGCCAAAACAATTAGGCGCTTTTTCGTCAACATGCATATTGAAGAAAATCACTAATTTGTCGCTTTTGTTCTTTGGCAGTAATGGCAAATTAGGCGGCACTTGCAATAAGAGAATAAATTTTTTCTTATCCTTCAACGGCTTTTTTACGTATAGCTCAATTGGCGTTCTGAATAACATGAATTACGTATAGCTCAATTGGCGTTCTAAATAATATAATTTTATTCTTGTCAGAATACGTCAATTGCAATTTAATGGATCAAACACCAAATAACGTTCCATCACTTGAATGAGTGGCATTCTCCAAGCATGGCCAAAACAATTAGGCGCTTTTTTGTCAACATGCATATTGAAGAAAATCACTAATTTGTTGCTTTTTTTCTTTGGCAGTAACGGCAAATTAGGCGGCACTCGCAGTAAGGGAATAAATTTTTTCTTATCCTTTGACAGCTTTTTTATGTATAGCTCTATTGGCGTTCTGAATAACGTGAATTACATATAGCTCAATTGGCGTTCTGAATCATTTAATTTTATTCTTGTCAGAATACGTCAATTGCAATTTAATGGATCAAACACCAAATAACGTTCCATCACTTGGATGAGTGGCATACTACAAGCATGGCCAAAACAATTAGGCGCTTTTTCGTCAACATGCATATTGAAGAAAATCACTAATTTGTTGCTTTTGTTCTTTGGCAGTAATTGAAAATTATGCGGCACTCGCAATAAGAGAATAAATTTTTTCTTATCCCTCGACGGCTTTTTTACGTAAAGCTCAATTGGCGTTCTGAATAACATGAATTACGTATAGCTCAATTGGCGTTCTAAATAATATAATTTTATTCTTGTCAGAATACGTCAATTGCAATTTAATGGATCAAACACCAAATAACGTTCCATCACTTGGATGAGTGGCATACTCCAAGCATGGCCAAAACAATTAGGCGCTTTTTTGTCAACATGCATATTGAAGAAAATCACTAATTTGTCGCTTTTGTTCTTTGGCAGTAATGGCAAATTAGGCGGCACTTGCGATAAGAGAATAAATTTTTTCTTATCCTTCGACGGCTTTTTTACGTATAGCTCAATTGGCGTTCTGAATAACATGAATTACGTATAGCTCAATTGGTGTTCTAAATAATGTAATTTTATTCTTGTCAGAATACGTCAATTGCAATTTAATGGATCAAACACCAAATAACGTTCCATCACTTGAATGAGTGGCATACTCCAAGCATGGCCAAAACAATTAGGCGCTTTTTTGTCAACATGCATATTGAAGAAAATCACTAATTTGTCGCTTTTGTTCTTTGGCAGTAACGGCAAATTAGGCGGCACTCGCAATAAGAGAATAAATTTTTTCTTATCCTTCGACGGCTTTTTTACGTATAGCTCAATTGGCGTTCTGAATAACATGAATTACGTATAGCTCAATTGGCGTTCTAAATAATGTAATTTTATTCTTGTCGGAATACGTCAATTGCAATTTAATGGATCAAACACCAAATAACGTTCCATCACTTGGATGAGTGGCATACTCCAAGCATGGCCAAAACAATTAGGCGCTTTTTCGTCAACATGCATATTGAAGAAAATCACTAATTTGTTGCTTTTGTTCTTTGGCAGTAATGGCAAATTAGGCGGCACTCTGCAATAAGAGAATAAATTTTTTCTTATCCTTCAACGGCTTTTTTACGTATAGCTCAATTGGCGTTCTGAATAACATGAATTACGTATAGCTCAATTGGCGTTCTAAATAATATAATTTTATTCTTGTCAGAATACGTCAATTGCAATTTAATGGATCAAACACCAAATAACGTTCCATCACTTGGATGAGTGGCATACTCCAAGCATGGCCAAAACAATTAGGCGCTTTTTCGTCAACATGCATGTTGAAGAAAATCACTAATTTGTCGCTTTTGTTCATTGGCAGTAATGGCAAATTAGGCGGCACTTGCAATAAGAGAATAAATTTTTTCTTATCTTTTGATGGCTTTTTTTACGTATAGCTCAATTGGCGTTCTGAATAACATGAATTACGTATAGCTCAATTGGTGTTCTAAATAATGTAATTTTATTCTTGTCAGAATACGTCAATTGCAATTTAATGGATCAAACACCAAATAACGTTCCATCACTTGGATGAGTGGCATACTCCAAGCATGGCCAAAACAATTAGGCGCTTTTTTGTCAACATGCATATTGAAGAAAATCACTAATTTGTCGCTTTTGTTCATTGGCAGTAATGGCAAATTAGGCGGCACTTGCGATAAGAGAATAAATTTTTTCTTATCTTTTGACGGCTTTTTTACGTATAGCTCAATTGGCGTTCTGAATAACATGAATTACGTATAGCTCAATTGGTGTTCTAAATAATGTAATTTTATTCTTGTCAGAATACGTCAATTGCAATTTAATGGATCAAACACCAAATAACGTTCCATCACTTGGATGAGTGGTATACTCCAAGCATGGCCAAAACAATTAGGCGTTTTTTCGTCAACATGCATATTGAAGAAAATCACTAATTTGTTGCTTTTGTTCTTTGGCAGTAATGGCAAATTAGGCGGCACTCGCGATAAGAGAATAAATTTTTTCTTATCCTTCGACGGCTTTTTTACGTATAGCTCAATTGGCGTTCTGAATAACATGAATTACGTATAGCTCAATTGGCGTTCTAAATAATGTAATTTTATTCTTGTCAGAATACGTCAATTGCAATTTAATGGATCAAACACCAAATAACGTTCCATCACTTGGATGAGTGGCATACTCCAAGCATGGCCAAAACAATTAGGCGCTTTTTCGTCAACATGCATATTGAAGAAAATCACTAATTTGTCGCTTTTGTTCATTGGCAGTAATGGCAAATTAGGCGGCACTTGCGATAAGAGAATAAATTTTTTCTTATCTTTTGATGGCTTTTTTTACGTATAGCTCAATTGGCGTTCTGAATAACATGAATTACGCATAGCTCAATTGGTGTTCTAAATAATGTAATTTTATTCTTGTCAGAATACGTCAATTGCAATTTAATGGATCAAACACCAAATAACGTTCCATCACTTGAATGAGTGGCATACTCCAAGCATGGCCAAAACAATTAGGCGCTTTTTTGTCAACATGCATATTGAAGAAAATCACTAATTTGTCGCTTTTGTTCTTTGGCAGTAATGGCAAATTAGGCGGCACTTGCGATAAGAGAATAAATTTTTTCTTATCCTTCAACGGCTTTTTTACGTATAGCTCAATTGGCGTTCTGAATAACATGAATTACGTATAGCTCAATTGGCGTTCTAAATAATATAATTTTATTCTTGTCAGAATACGTCAATTGCAATTTAATGGATCAAACACCAAATAACGTTCCATCACTTGAATGAGTGGCATTCTCCAAGCATGGCCAAAACAATTAGGCGCTTTTTTGTCAACATGCATATTGAAGAAAATCACTAATTTGTCGCTTTTTCTTCTTCGGCAGTAACGGCAAATTAGGCGGCACTCGCAATAAGGGAATAAATTTTTTTCTTATCCTTTGACAGCTTTTTTACGTATAGCTCAATTGGCGTTCTGAATAACGTGAATTACATATAGCTCAATTGGCGTTCTGAATCATTTAATTTTATTCTTGTCAGAATACGTCAATTGCAATTTAATGGATCAAACACCAAATAACGTTCCATCACTTGAATGAGTGGCATTCTCCAAGCATGGCCAAAACAATTAGGCGCTTTTTTGTCAACAT
The DNA here is from genome assembly GCA_036768485.1 of Mermis nigrescens. Lineage (NCBI taxonomy): Eukaryota > Metazoa > Nematoda > Enoplea > Mermithida > Mermithidae > Mermis > Mermis nigrescens. Next base: position 17,993,396 of record JAVLUZ010000157.1, read on the forward strand.
GCATATTGAAGAAAATCACTAATTTGTCGCTTTTGTTCTTTGGCAGTAATGGCAAATTAGGCGGCACTTGCAATAAGAGAATAAATTTTTTCTTATCCTTCAACGGCTTTTTTACGTATAGCTCAATTGGCGTTCTGAATAACATGAATTATGTATAGCTCAATTGGCGTTCTAAATAATATAATTTTATTCTTGTCAGAATACGTCAATTGCAATTTAATGGATCAAACACCAAATAACGTTCCATCACTTGGATGAGTGGCATACTCCAAGCATGGCCAAAACAATTAGGCGTTTTTTCGTCAACATGCATGTTGAAGAAAATCACTAATGTGTTGACTTTTCTTCTTTGGCAGTAACGGCAAATTAGGCGGCACTTCGCAATAAGGGAATAAATTTTTTCTTATCTTTCGATGGCTTTTTTACGTATAGCTCAATTGGCGTTCTGAATAACATGAATTACGTATAGCTCAATTGGTGTTCTAAATAATGTAATTTTATTCTTGTCGGAAAACGTCAATCGCAATTTAATGGATCAAACACCAAATAACGTTCCATCACTTGGATGAGTAGTATACTCCAAGCATGGCCAAAACAATTAGGCGTTTTTTTGGTCAACATGCATGTTGAAGAAAATCACTAATTTGTTGCTTTTGTTCTTTGGCAGTAATGGCAAATTAGGCGGCACTCGCGATAAGAGAATAAATTTTTTCTTATCCTTCGACGGCTTTTTTACGTATAGCTCAATTGGCGTTCTCAATAACATGAATTACGTATAGCTCAATTGGCGTTCTAAATAATATAATTTTATTCTTGTCAGAATAACGTCAATCGCAATTTAATGGATCAAACACCAAATAACGTTCCATCACTTGAATGAGTGGCATTCTCCAAGCATGGCCAAAACAATTAGGCGCTTTTTTGTCAACATGCATATTGAAGAAAATCACTAATTTGTTGCTTTTTCTTCTTCGGCAGTAATGGCAAATTAGGCGGCACTCGCAATAAGAGAATAAATTTTTTCTTATCCTTCAACGGCTTTTTTATGTATAGCTTGATTGGTGTTCTGAATAACATGATTTACATATAGCTGAATCAGCATTCTGAATAACGTAATTTTATTCTTGTCGGAATACGTCAATTGTAATTTAACGGATTGAACACCAAATAACGTTCCATCGACTTGGTCAAGCCGGCATACTCCAAGCTTGAAGAGACCAATCAGGAGTATTTTTGTTGACATGCATATTGAAAAAAATCACTAATTTGTCCCTTTTTCTTCTTTGGCAAAAACGGCAAATTAGGTGGCACTCTCGCTTAATAAGGCAATTAATTTCTTCTTATCCTTTGGCGACTTTTCTTCACGTATAGCTCAATTGGCATTCTGACTAATGATGAATTACAGTATAGCAAGATTGGTGTTTTAAATAATGTAATTTTATTCTTGTCGGAATGCGTCAATTGCAATTTAATGGATCAGGCGCCAAATAATGTTCCATCAGCTTGGATTAGTGGCATATTGACTCCCACGGATCGTGCGAGGTTCGAAATGGGACGCTTTTGGCGCCAACACTGCATATTGTAATATTATTAATTATTCACATTTCATTTATGATTAAAGTATAATACAGATTCCGAAAGCCTCATTCAATTCTCTACGTGATGGTATAAATTACTTTTAGAATATCTTCGAATTTAGTAAGATAATTAAATGCATTTAAAAATATGCTGGATTTTCTACAATTTTTAAGTCGAACACAAATGAATACTCATCGAATCGAAAAGAACAATATGTTATTTCGTAGCTTGCGGAACCTGCTTTCTGAATATATAACTTATTTTAAAATTGCTTCAAAATTGACTTAATTAGAATAATATATAAGTCGCTGGCGCCAAAACGTCGTAGACCCTGCAAGGTTGCATGGGTCTAAAATACCCCTCCCCTGCGGACTATGGTAAACTCTTGGGTTTTTGACGTTTTCGCAATTTATCGTTCCACGTAGACGCCTTAGAATTCGATTGGTGTTTAGAAATTTAATTCGTTATTTTTTTAGCCATATCTTGAGAACGTTATTGATTAATTACGTATTAAATTGAAATATTGCCTCGTCCGTATTATACATAGTCATAACCACGCCGGCGGTTTTCTCAAAATTGAACACGGTTAAGTTCGTGGGGGCGCCGCCGTCGGCGGGAACGATCGAGAGAATAGCCGTACTGCCCTCGGGCACCACTCGATCCACGGCTCGATACTGAAAAACAGTTTACGGTAAACTTCGTGAACCGAAATGGCCAAAAAAAGGCGATTGCGGACCTGATCACCGAAAGCGTGCCTGCCTATAATGATAGGGCGCTTCCAGTTGGGCACCAGCCGAGGAATCCGTTTGCACACGATCGGTTCCCTGAATACGGTGCCGCCCAAAATATTCCTAACCGTACCGTTCGGACTCAACCACATTTTTTTCAGCTTGTATTCTGCAAGAAACGGTCCAAAAAAGAAAAATAATTTTAAGAAAAGATTTATTTCGGCGGGGCACCTTCGACTCTGCCTTCGTCGGGCGTGATCGTAGCGCATTTGATGCCTACGTTGTACTTTTGTATCGCGTGAGCGGCTTCGACGGTAACTCTGTCCTCCGTCAGGTCTCTATTAGGCAAACCGAGGTCGAAGTAAGCGAGTTTAAGGTCGACGTAAGGAAATATTAGCTGAAATACCCTAATACTCTAGATTGTTTCAAAAATGTACGAAAAATAAAAACATTTCATTTTTTGTTAACATACATGATCTTGGAGGGTTTGGGGGGTTTTCACCCCCGCCAAAAAATTTTCCCCCACCCCCAGAATTGGCGATTTTTCAAAAGTTTCCTAAACTTACCTGAAAATTGGTAGAAAAAGCGTCTTTTTAAGGGTTTTTGGCTATCTATTTGCTCAAAATCGCCAAGTTTTCGGCGCTTCGCGCCATATATTCATGTTTTAAGCGATATATTGGTCAATTTATTCGACTTTTTTCGAAATTTTTCTCATGATTTCATGCTCTAGAAGGATAGAGTATCGTCAGAAACGCCAAAAAACGATGTTTTTTAACGCGTACCGGCCATTCTTGGGCCCAAAAAAGGCATTTTAGGTTTTCACCCCCCCCAGAATTCCCATACTGTGCATGTATGATTCTTAACGATGCGATTTTGATAACTCCGTAAGATCGCTCTCCGAAATAGTCGTTCTTTCCAGTAAGTACGGTCGTACGTAATTGAATAATAATTAGAGCTGTGCCGGGGCCAGGCCCCGGCCTGGCCGGGCCGGGGCCAGGCTGGCCCCGGCACCGGGGCCGGGGCCAGTGTTATAATTGATTATAATGTAGAAAATTGATAATGTTTTGAGCAGATTTACCTTCAAGCTCAATTTCAAGCAACACCACACATCTTGCTAATTCAAATCTTTATTTTATTATGTCAGGTTGGTGCAAATTTCTAGTTAATAATCAAAATTGACATATTTTGAATTGCAATTCATATAGCCGAGCTTTCCAGCTTGCTTGGTAGCAGACAGCTACGTCTATCAGAACAAATAGAATAATAAGCCTAAAAAAGTGCGAAGTAAAGCTAATTGAAAAACGCGTCCAAGTCAGAGGAGTTAAATCCATACATGGGCCGCTCAAAAATTATAGGGTTCCAAAACTTTTCGAAGTCAAAAAGCGCCTGATAATATATGGTAGGGCGAAAAAACACCGTTTTCTTGCGTTTCTCAATGAGAGCTATCCATTAGCATCAAAAAATCGCAGAAACACAAAAAATTCTGAAAATCAATTTCTGGGGCGTCTAGCGGATTTTTTTGGGGGGAGAGTGTGAATTCTGGGGGTCTAGACCATAGGTGGGCAGCACCGAAATTTTGGGAGTGTGAAAAAATTTCTGGGGGGTGGTGGTGAAAAACACCATTTTCCGACGTTTCTCGTCGAGCACTCTTCCTTGGCATCAAAAAATCGCTAAAAAAGCAAAAAAATTTCAAAAATTGAATTCTGGGGGGGTATTCCAACTTCTGGGGGATGCATACCCCTAACCCCCCACGCCCACGTCCCAAGCCTCCCAATGCCCATGTTCTGTTATATCTTGTAATCCCAACAAATATTAACGCTTGACGCGCATATCTACTAGCAAGAATATATATGTACATAGGTATAAGGGGTAGGGTAGGGTCGTACTATGAACACGGTAAAGCACGCTTTACTTGGCCCCGGCCAGGCCCCGGCCCCGGCCCCGGCCCCGGCAAAAAAGGCGGCCCCGGCACAGCTCTAATAATAATAATAATAATCTATTTCGTAAAAGCGCGCAAGCTTGACATTATATCTACCAAATGTCTGTCATCGATCATTTATTCAATGAGCGCAAGGGCCCGAATTTTAGTAATTTCAAAAAAAGTACACCGAAGTATTAAAAAATTTTAAAAAAATGATGAAATTCGAAAAAAATGAGAACTAGGACCACTATTTTCTTTTTTGTACAAAAACTTTGACCCTTTTTTTGTACCATCAAAAACCGGTCAAAAAGTGTCTATTAGGGATGTTCCGGTTCCAAGTTTTTCAAAAAATCGGTTCCGGTTCCGGTTCTTGGAAAACAAGAATTTCGGTTCCCGTTCCGGTTCCGGTTCTTGCTTAAGTTGGAACCGTCGGTTCCGATTCCGGTTCCGGTTCTTCAACTAGAGAACCGTCGGTTCCGGTTCCGGTTCTCGGTTCCTGTGTTAAAGTATGTACGCTCTTGATAGCTTGACTTCACCGGAACATGTGAAGATGTAATCGAAAGGTAAATTATTCAGGAAGTCGTTCCTATGTGGCAACTGCACGTTCAAATAAGTTTTACGTCTTCTTGACAATTTACGTATAAATCACTAAATATTATCTATGTGTTCCTTAATTGGAGACTAACACGAAATCGAAATGCTTAATTCATGACGAAGATCTGCTGCAATGGTGGAAAGAGAAGTCGACGAATTTGTCGATTCTCGCGTTTATAGCTGAGCAGTATCTTGCAGCCAGTGGCGGATCTAGGATTTTCCTAAGGGGGCAGTATCCCAACTTTTCCAAAAACAGTCGAAAATAGGTCCAAAAAGTTGCCCTTATCGCGCGAAATAGCGTTTTTTTCGGCGTTTTACAATGTATACTTTTACATTAAATCACCTTTGACGCAATAGTTTTTCTTAAAATTTTAAAATTTTCGACAATTTTGTGCTAAAAATCACTAAAATTCTTTGACTTTATCAGAATTCTGGCGCGAAGCAGTTTTTTTGCACAAGGTCCGTTTGACATGTACAAAGATGATCCCCAAAAGTCTTTGTACATTGTGTACACACAAATTTTTGGGTGCTATAATATGAGACAGTAGCGATTTTAGTGTGGTAAAAACAGAGTTGATCGGCTTTTGGTAGGGTATTTCAGCTAATTTATGGGTCTCTAAGGGCAAAAATCACAAGAATCGTCTTAAAACGGCACGAAGCGCCTATAAGTTTGACATTTTCCTTTTCAAAATGCAGTTTCTGCCAATCATAGGTAGCGCGTTAGCGCGTACCTATAATATACTTGGGTACCCCCAACACCTGGGCACTCCCCTACAGCTATAACGGGACACTTCTGGAAGGTGCGGTTTTTTTAAAAGAAAGATAATAAAAAAATTCGCTGCCCGTGTTTTTTTGTTTTTCTTGAAACTCAAAATTGACTGTGTAAAGAAGGTGTAAAGTTTTTGTGTAACGTTATAACATAGGACAAATTTTGGGACCTTTTTACTGCGGCATGTGGACAACTGAGTATTGATGACTCGAAGAATTGAACAGAATAGGATAATAGAGGGATGAATTCTACAGATGACACTTTTTTTGTTTTTTGAAATTCGCATTATTTATCGAACGGCAGTGTAAAGAGTGCGAAAATCTGGGGGTGAAAAAGCACTTTTTGGTCGAGTTTTCAACCTTCCTATGTCCGATACTAACTCCGGTTATGAGGTTTTTAAAATGTTTTCTGACAGAAATGTAGAGCGGATCAAGGGCTACATTCTGCATATAAGCAAAGTCTTGTTTGCTCTATGGTGAGTTAGATCCTGGGGTTTAAAGTTTACACTCTAGTGGATGGTGTAAAAAAACGGATTTTAACTAAGATTTCTCTGCCAAATTTTTCCGCTTATGAGTCAGTGCAAATCGAAGACAGCATTAATAAAGTGCCTCACAGGGGCTAAACATCGCAGCAAACCGCATTTAAAAAAACGCAATATTGAGTTATTTATGGGGGTGTAAAGTTCGAAATCAGAGGTAAAAAATGGGCTAAAAAACACGTTTTTTCCGAAGTTTGATTGATAAATCATGCCAAATAATTTTTGCAACAGAATTTTGGCACACAGGAATGTACTACGATTTAAAAGCTACAAATTGTACCAAACCGAATTTCTTTAAACTCAATGGGGAGTTCGGTACGGAATTTTAAAGTTTACAGTGTTCTAAATGATGGAAAATACGTTTTTGTTGCGTTTTTTGTTCGCCACTTTCTCCGTTCAGAAGTCGGGATAAGTCTAATAGAATAAAAATAAAGTGCTTTATATCGGGTGCATGTCAAAGCAAATTGTCTATACATTAATATTTAGCGAGTGTAAAGTCAAAAATTTGGAGTTTTAAATGCGTTTCTGTCTCGTTTTTTCTGCCTGCTTCTCCGGTTACGAGTCAGGGACACGTTTATCAAGTCTAGAAATGGACCAGGAATCAAATTTGATATGCCAGTCTGGCGCATATGTTAACACTCTACGGTGTTGTAAAGTAGTTTACACCAATTGTTAGTTTGCCCATAGAACATTATGTAGACTTAATTTTTTCATAAATATTAATCGTAATATCGGAACAATATCAAAATTACGAATCTGACTAAAATCTTCTTTACACTAGGTGTTTACATGAAGTTTACACTACATATATATTTATCTTCGTTTTTGAGCATTCCTGAAACCTAATTTTTTCTTGGAGCCTAGAAGTTTTCAAAGGATCAAATGTGAGACGTCACGTAGGCGCGTTTGTTTACATCCAACAGTGATGTAAAGTAGTTTACATTCATTGTTTATATGTCCTCAGACCATTGTAGAGACATAATTTTTTCATGAATGTTGATCATAATATCCGAGTAATTTTTTACACTGCATGTTAGCCTTTGTTCTAGAGCATTGCAAAAATCGAAATTTTTTCCTGAGATATAAAAATTTACAGGGAATGAAATATATACGTCAATTGGGCGCGCTTGCTTACACTCAGCAGTATTGCAAAGTGGTTTAAACCTAATGTTTATTGTCTTTAAAACATTATGGAGACTCATTTTTCCATAAATGTTGAAAGAAATATCGGAGCAATATGAAAATTACGAATCCGACTAAAATATTCTTTACGCTATGTGTTTGTGTAAAGTTTACGTTACGTGTTAACCCTAATTCGATAGACTTGCAGAGACTTTGTAACTGAAGTCAAGAAATTTTCAAGGATTCATACGTGAGACATCAATTAAGTGAGTTTGTTTACCCTCAAAAGTAATCTAAAGTGATTTAAAAATTATGTTCAAGTGTCCTTAGATCATTGAAGAGATGTAATTTTGTCTTAAATGGGTTGCATTAAAGTTAAATCTTTCTTAGCCGTGTTTATAATATGTTTCACAAAATCTTGCACATGGAGAGCTATCGTTTAATTGATGTAAATTGCCTGCAAAAGTGGTTTAAAATGAACCAGCAATCACACTACTGTGCACAGAAGTCGACAAAGATATGCAGCTTTATTGTAATCATGTACATTAATAAGCCGTAAACTGTTAGTATTCTCTACACCTAGTAGTTGTGTAAAGTTTGCACTATTCATTTGTTGTTAATATGTAGTCTATACTACAAATTTATTTTACTACCAAATCAAAGCGTTAGTGTTCCTTACATTTGATATTTGCGTGAAGTTTTTGAATTTTTGCCGAAAAACTTTGCCTTCTAATTTACCAACATCACGCCTTTTCCATTTTCTTAAAGTTTAAAATCTTTTATAAGTCTCTTAATAATTTAATGGTAGGTTTTAACTTTAAGTTTCTCTTGGTTTACAACTCTCGCTTAGCAAGCTCATTTTTCAAAACTTTTTCATAGTGATCAGATTAGTCGCGTTTAGTTTGGAATTGGTGGACGGTCGTTATTTTATTACTCGGCTTAAATAAACCAAGTGACTATCTTTTGATTATTTTCTTTATCGCAAATTCAAACACCCAATTTTCAACTTGAAAATTGACCCAATTTTCAATTTGAAAATTGATCCAATTTTCAATTTGATAATTGAAAATTGGGTGTTTTCAATTTCAAAAGTCACAACACATTGTGCTTGTGTATTGATTGAGTGAGGATTTGCAATGTGAATTCGTTGGTTAAATATTTGTGCTTGATTATAAGTGAACTGCACATTAAGAAGAAATAACTTAATGGAGTTTTAATTTGAAAATGGATGGTGTCAATAAGGTTGTCTTGTTTAAAAAGGATAATGCTGATGTTAAGAACAATATTGTTTTCCGCGTTCTTGGACTGTTGTCATTATTGTGGCATATTACTGATTGTGTTTACTGACTGATGTACTGAAATCACGCTAATTAAAAGTAGTGTACTAGCAAAGAAAAATGCTCCGATGGAACAAAAAAGATGAATATACTTGGAATTGTGGATTATTATGGATGTAAAAGGAGGGGACTAGGAAAAATCTACCTAAAGTCGGAAAATCTGCTAAAAATCACACTTTCTCTAAGCAACGCAAAAAATCGATGTATATTCTGCGGCCTCTAAAAAAGTGTCTTTTTTAAATAATGTTCGAAGTTTCAGATAAGAGTGTATAAACGTAATCTATCAAGGTTACTTTTTTAAATTGCTGGCACCTGATTGATAGAAAACTAAGAGGTATTGTATTAAAAGTTGTTTTGTTTTATGAGCATTATAGCAAGCAAAGCAGGAGCCGATTGATTAGTGCACACAATCGTTTCGGGCATGCTAGTGTATCTACATTAAGTCTGTTTCAAGTCAACTTACGTGTTTCCTACTGTTTTTAACCAACCATGTCTTCAATTGTCTTCGATGTTTGCTATTTCATTCAATTGGCTTGGAAGACTGTTAGTTTACTTAATATCATTTCCCATAGCTACTGCATAGCTAACGTGCTGCTGTTTCAATCATTGTTATGGTTGAATATTTATTTTAATCTGTTGGCCGCAGAATATACATCGATTTTTTGCGTTGCTTAGAGAAAGTGTGATTTTTAGCAGATTTTCCGACTTTAGGTAGATTTTTCCTAGTCCCCTCCTTTTACATCCATAATAATCCACAATTCCAAGTATATTCATCTTTTTTGTTCCATCGGAGCATTTTTCTTTGCTAGTATAAAGATAAATAGAGCACACAATCAGTCATTTCGATGCGAAGCGCCGTAAATTTCTGCGAATTTTAGACCTTTTTAGTAATTTTTGCCTCTCCAAAAATCTTCGTACAGGTACAAAGACGGTCCCAAAAAGTCTTTGCACATCGGGAAAAAATCTTTGCCGAAGACAAAAAAAAACTGTAGCGCGAAGCGCCGGAAATTTTGTGAGATTAAGACGGATAGACGTCAAGAAGCATAATTTACACCTTGATCTACTGTATTTATTGCATTTGATGCGAAACATCGAAATTTTTAATTGAAAATAGAAGAAAACTATGCAAAAATAGCTGTTTCTGCTGCTAAAATTGTTTTGAAACCTACATGAACAGAAAATGGCTTCCAGGTGGCCAAGAAAGTAAATAAATGTCATTAATAGGTATATCATCCGGCGCGTAACGCCGAAAAAATTTGAGAAATTGAGGGCCAAAAAATAATTGCAAATTGTATATCCATTCTTTATCTCGCCAAATATTATTGGCAAATGGGGAGCGGCCCCCGCCCCCTTAGATTCGCCCCTGCTTGCAGCGCCAGCTACAAGCGTTCCATCGGAACAGCTGGTCATTTGCACTGGAATCATTTACAACCATCTCAGAAACAGGCTACATGGCGGAAAAAGCAGAACGACTGTTATTTTTAGAAATATAATTTACCGGTAATGACATGTTGAATTGCTGCTTCTTGTCTTCACTAAATTTTATGAAGTTCGATTTTTAACTCTAATTTTTTTAAAAACCGATAACCGAATCCAAAAAAGATCGGTTCCAGTTCCGGTTCCGGTTCTTAGAAAATCAAAAAAATCGGTTCCGGTTCCGGTTCTTAGAATATCAAAAAAACGGTTCTCGGTTCCGGTTCCGGTTCCAAAAAATGGTCGGTTCCAGCCGGTTCCGGTTCCGGTTAACCGGCACATCCCTAGTGTCTATACTTTGCGCGCAAAGATGTACGAATATCGCTCCAAAAATCTTTAAACGAGCCTCAAGATCTTTGTCTCGCGCAAAAATATTAAACGGCGATTAGAACAAATAAAAAAATATGTAAATGGACGAGAAACGACGGTATTAATTGCGATTAGTTTGTTTTTTATGTTCGCCCATATAATCCTCGTCATTTCATCGCCGTCTAAATCAACCACCGGATTTTCTACCTTTATTTTTTCGAAAGCTAAAAATAAAAAATTTTCACTTCTCGCGCGTGAAAATATGCCGGTGAACTTTTAAAAATTGACGAGATCGTGTTCTGAACGACGATATAAAACATAGCTCAATCTGAGACCAAAACGACATTGATTCGATTACGTATATCGACTAAACGCTCAACGAATGACAACGAAAAATTCGTAATGTTGTTTTATTTTCCACACTCCTTCCAAAGCAAATATGTAGCGGCGGGAGGAAAAGGGGCCCTTTGCGCAAAAAAGTCACGATTTTTGGCAAAAACTCGGGTATTTAGGGCCAGTATACATATATAGGTGCTCTTTTGTCATTTTTGCTTTAAAATATAGGCAGGTCGATTAGTCCCCTGAAATTTCTGGACTACCCCTCGCAAAACTTTATGCTAGGGGTCGACCCGTCAAAAAACGTTTCGTAGTCTCCGCAAAAAATCCCAAACGGATTTTCAATTTCCCCAGAAAATCTTTAAAAATATGCAAATTTAAGTGTTTTTGCCAATTTGCTTCGAAAGAATGGTACCATTTTTTTCGGCATTTTTCGTAAAATTTTATTGAATTTTTGAAGATTTTTTTATCGTCGGAAATGTCACGAAAATGATAACAATGACGCATCGTACTCGTATCCATCGTTTCTGAGCCCAAAAAATACTTTGCAAATCTTCCGTTCCCGGAATTCTCCCACTAGAATTGTCACGCTACACAGTTATAAAATATTTATCCATCGTAGATTCGAAGGACGATGGGAACTTTTCAAAATTTTTAATAATTTCCGATAAAAAACCAATCCTACATTCGACTTATCAAAAAGCTATTGATTTTTGAGTGAATATCAAGAAATAGAACATCGATAAACAACCTATACAAGAAAGTGACTTCGACTAATTAAATACGGAAAGCTAATAACTATCAATAAATAAATTCGTAAAGAATGCGAAATTGACAAAATAAACAATTCTTACCTTTGGTTGACAAAAATGCGCTACAAGAAATGAGTCGACTACTTGCGGCAGCTGACAGCAGTCGGCCTGCTGAATAAATATTCATTGGGCAAAACATTTTCTTCGGTACTAATATAAATTACTTCCGCGTAATAATAAAGCAATGAGATAAAGCTCGAGCGCGAGCTAAGTAGGGTATATACACCTGCGTAAAATAAATACATATCGCGCGATAATATTAATGCAAACGCGCGAAAGACAAATCGCGTTTCTTGAAAGTCATATGTTCTGATCCTCAGGCTGAGAAAGATTTTATATCTATGATAAATAACTATTTAAAAACTTATGGTTTACGTGCTCGTCCTGATTTATCTCATCTACAACGTCAACGCGCCCGCGAGCTCCATGAAAAATATAATGATATGCCTTACAAGGAAGGTTATTACATTGATTACGAGGCCGATTGTATATAAAAACGCAGAGTTGATTCTCTTACATTCAAACCAAAATCAAACATTGCTGATCGTTAGGGATTAGGCTGCGTAAATTCTCTAAAGGCTACATACTTTAATTAATGTTCGTGGCATAAACAATAAAACTGTATTTCTGGATTCAATTCTTTGATAGGTACGATTTTGTTTTTATTACTGAATCATGGCTCAACGAAGATACTCCCGATGGTAGCATTTTCTATAATTCAGACTTTCAAGTTTTTCGAAAGGATAGAGCTTATAAAGGAGGTGGTGTTCGTGCTTTGGTTAGAATATCTATAAAAAATGGTATTTTTAGTTTACTAAACGAATATAGCCTGGCTGAATCCTTAGTTCTAGATCTCCTTTTGAAAAATACTGGTTTTGAGAATAATATTAATTTATCGTTCTCCTCATTACGTCTTCAACCAGACAAATAATGGTATAGAAGCTCATTGATTATTGTCTTCAGGACAACTATCCTACTGTGCTCCTGGGTGATTTTAACTTTCCTTAATTCATTGGTCTGAAACCAAAATTCCATCTGACAAAAGCTCAGGTCTTTTCTAGATCACTGTAACTAGTTACAATTTTTATCAATTAGTTACTGAGCCTACTCGTTTTGATAACATTTTAGACCTTATTTTTGTTAATAGCATATATAAGCTCATGTTTTGATATTTCTGTATTACCAGCAACAGGTGATCACAGTCAAATTGATTTTAAATTTCTAACAAATACTAAGAAATCAAGAAATATTGAAAACATTAGAGATTTTAATCGCGGAAATTACGTTGATTTTGCCACTTACCCTGATTATATTAGTTGGGAATAGAGCTAAGCCGGGTTGCAGGCTGGCCCACGGCCCGGGCGCCGGGCCAGTGTTATGATTGATTATAATGTAGAAAATCGATTATGTTTTGGGCAGATTTACCTTCAAGCTCAATGTCAAGCAACACCACAGATCTTGCTAATTCAAATCTTTATTTCATTATGTCAGGTTGGTGCAAATTTCTAGTTAATAATCAAAATTGGCATATTTTAAATTGCAATTCATATAGACGAGCTTTCCAGCTTCGTCTATCAGAACAAATAGAATAATAAGCCTAAAAACAGTGCAAAGTAAAGCACATTGAAAAACGCATCCAAGTCAGAGGAGTTAAATCCATACATTGGCAGCTCAAAAATTCTGGGGTTCCAAAATTTTTCGAAGTCAAAAAGGTGCCTGATAATATATGGTAGGGCGAAAAAACACCATTTTCTTGCGTTTCTCAATGAGAGCTATCCATTAGCATCAAAAAATCGCTAAAAAGCAAAACAAAATTTCAAAAATTGAATTCTGGGGGTATTCCAACTTCTGGGGGGTGCATACCCCCAACTCCCCGCCCCAAGCCCATGTCCCAAGACCCCCCGATGCTTATGTTCTATTATATCTTGTAATCCCAATAATTATTAACGCTTGACGCGCATATCTACTAGCAAGAATATATATATATATATATATATATATATATATATATATATATATATATATATATATATATATATATATATATACAGGCCCGAATCCAGGGGGCGGCGGGGGGGCCTGCCCCCCCCCGAAATCGGAAAAATTTTTGTTTTTCCCAAGGGTCCCCCAAAGGGAAAAATGAAAAATTGGCAGAAGTTGGTCTGAAACACCGCCAAAACAGGTTTTTAGCGTACTTTTTTTGAGCTAGTAAACTCCAAGCCTAGCCAGCGCAGCGGGATCTATTGTTTATGTAAGGTTTTGTCTTCTAAACCGCTGAAAATCGCTCAAATTTGAGTCAGACATAGAGAATATGTCAGTCAATTTTTTTTCTAACGCTTTGCGCCGGATTCATTGTTTAGCTATAGTTTTTGCCTTCTGGCTCACTCAAAACAGCTCAAATTCGACTTATGACGTGGAAAACATGAAATTTTCTCGTGCGCTTCTGCGCCGTATGTATTGTTTACATAGGTTTTTTGTCTTCTGACCCGCTCAAAACCGCTCAAATTTGAACTTGACATGCAGAATATGTCAATTTTTTCGGCGACTTGGCGCCGGAGTATCTCGTCATCCGTATTGTTTTTCTCTGTAAAGCACAATGATTAAGTATGAGGGCAAGAGATAAGAAATAATTCGTCGATTAAGTGATGAGAAATCAGCTTAAATAATGAATTTGCTATATATCAATATGAAATACAGTTAAAATTTTTTAATTTTTTTGTTGAAATTTTTCTTCACCGTCGTATAGAGCTCGCTGAGATACGTTCAAAACTGTCTTTATTTTCGCCTATCTCCTAATGGTTCTCGAGATATCTGGCCTCAAAATTTTCGGCCCCCCCCCGAAATAAAATCCTGGATACGGGCCTGTATATATATATATATATATATATATATATATATATATATATATATATATATATATATATATATATATATATATATATATATATATATATATATATATATATATATATATATATATATATATATATATACACACATAGGTATAAGGGGTAGGGTAGGGTCGTACTATGAGCAGGGTAAAGCACGCTCTTCTTGGCCCCGGCCAGGCCCCAACCCCGGCCCTGGCGCCAGGGCCTAGGCCCCGGCCCCATCGAAAAAGGTGGGCCCCGGTACAGCTCTAGTTGGGAAGATGCTCTTTTTGATTGCACAAATATAGATGACTTTTATAAAAAAATTCCAGTGTATCATACTCGTAAGTGAAGGTATATCTCTATTTATCCCTTTCAAAAGCAAATCACCAAAAGATACCCTCTATGCATAAAAAAATTACAGAAAAAAGGTTAAACCTGTGAAGAAAGATTAAAAATTTTAAAACGTCTGAATTAAAGCATAAATATCAACAAATTACTGCTTCTTTAGAAAGTGCTTTTTTTGAGAATTACTGTAAAAACAAACAAAAACTCGTTGAAAAGTCAAATGTAAAGAAATTTTGCAGATACGTTGGTAAAGGTTTACAGAATAAAATGCCTTCTCCACCCCTAAAGGATGAAAGCGGTAGATGAATTTTTGACGAATCTAAAAAAGCTAATCTACTTAACCATTTCTTCTCTTCTGCTTTCACCCACAATAATGGCATTTTACCTCATCTACCTACACCCTTAACAGAAAGTATTATTGATCATATTTTTTGTATATAAGACGATATTACAGCTGCTATAAAAGGTTTGCGTTCTTCACCTTCTAGTGACTAAGTATTCTTTACAAAAAATTAGCTTATTTATTGGAAACTCATTTGAAAAAAATTTTTCTAGTATCCTTACTGTCTGGAACCTTACCTAAAATTTAAAAGAATGCTTTTATAATTTCAGTCTTAAAGAAAGTTGTGTTAGCTGCCGGATTCTTGGGAAGTCTTGAAAACTCAATTAATGGATTATGCTAAAAGAAATAACTTGATTTCGTTTGAACAATTTGGTTTTCTTCCTAAAAAATCGTGTGAGTTGCAACTCTTGTGCTATCTAAATAAGATAATTAACAATGTAGACAAAAAAGAGCCCATGGATACTATATACTTGGATTTTGCAAAAGCATTTGATTTGATTTCATCTCTCAGAGTAAACTGGTTCTCAAATTGTCAAAATACGGTATTCAAGGTTACGTACTTAAATGGATTAAAAACTTTCTTAGTAATAGAACTCAGAGAGTTAGAATTGCTGATAATTTTTCAAATGAGACCTGTTTTTAGTGGTGTGCCACAGGGCAGCGTCCTGGGTCCAATCTTATTTCTGTTCTACATAAATGACATTACATCTTTACTAACTAATCATTTTTCAAAGATGCTTATTTTTGCAGATGATATTAAGATTTATGCAAGGTCTGAGCACTCTTTCCACCTTCAAAATTTGC
The DNA here is from genome assembly GCA_036768485.1 of Mermis nigrescens. Taxonomy (NCBI): domain Eukaryota; kingdom Metazoa; phylum Nematoda; class Enoplea; order Mermithida; family Mermithidae; genus Mermis; species Mermis nigrescens. The sequence continues at coordinate 18,009,278 of JAVLUZ010000157.1, forward strand.
TAAATCGAATTTCTGAATAGATCAGATTTTCGGCAGCTCTTTATCCATACCAAAATGTCAGGTCCTTCATTTTGGTCATAATAATTCTCGAATGGTTTACACGATAAATAATAGCGTTATCTCAACCTCAAAATCCCCTATAAAAAGATTTAAGCAAATTAATTGATGAAAACCTAAATTTTACTGCTCACATAAGCAAACTTGTAAAGCAGGCCTTCCATCGAATGTCACTAATTTTTCGTTTTTTAAGTAAGGACTTGACACTTCTCACAATGGCCTATAAAACTTATGTGCGGCCACTTTAAGAATATTTGACCTCTGTTCAGTCACCACATACAAAACAAAACATCTGTAACATTGAAAAGGTTCAAAAATACTTCACTGAACGTACATATTAAGGTGCCGTTATCCAAACATCATGTCTTATCAGGATCGACTTCAGGTATTAAATCTAGAATCTCTAGAAAATAGGTTTTTGTACGACTTAACTATGGTATACAAAATGTTTCATTCAGCACTTGATATTAATGTAAATGACTTCTTCACATTATCAGACAACAACACTAGATCCACCAATACATTAAATTTAAAAGTCACTGCTCTAAAATCTCTAACTTGAAGAGATATTTTTTTCAGTCACAGAATAATAAATGTTTAGAATATGCTCCCTGAATCTGTGGTAAACGCTTCAGTAGTAATGTGTTTAGACCAAAATTAAAAAAAGTAAAAATTAAGTATGAAGAATAAACCTTAGTCATATGTAACAGCACTGCGTTTATGACCTTGCACAGCAATGTTTCTTCTTGGTACGAGCTGAATTCGTATTATTGCTTTAATGTCTTTTATTCTGTATTTTACATTTTTTGGTAACTGTACATTTTTCTCTTTGTTAAATTTTCTGATGACGTATTTTTGCTGTTGCAATAAACTTTCACTTTCGAACTTTCGCTTTCATAGATTTATGTAATTTCCCTCAATAGGTCAAAAGAAATTGACTTAACACAAGGGCTTGTAAATAAGCTTTTTTACCCTGCTTTTTTCGACTTTCTTGAAGTCTTTTCATTTTGCGTTTTCAGTGTGTCAACTATGTCGTTTCCTTAGGTATTTCTTATTTTGTTTAATGCATCGCCTTTTTTAACCAACTATGTGTTTCTGTTAAAGCGAATAAAATTTCTTCATATTCTCTCTATAACGCATTTTCGTAATTCAAAAATTGTCCAAATCTAGCATGGTCTTAAGATCAATAACATAAGTAATAAAATTTAATAAATTCGGCGTGAAGCGCTAAATTTTTTGATATTTTACCTCTCTAAAACGCATTTTCGTATTACAAAACCATGCAGAAGATGAGAATTTTCAATCACAGTGAAGTTCTAGAGCAAGTTGTGGATAAAAGTGCAGCGATCGACTCGGTGCAGCTTAAACATCAATAACAAGTAATAAGATTAAATAAATCAGGCGCGATGCGCCGAGAAAAAATTGAAATTTAAGCTCTTTGAAATGCATGAGGATTTTAAATCAGAGTGAAGTTCTAGAGCAAGTTGTCGATAAACATGCTGAAATTGGCGCGATGCGGCGAGGACGATTTTTTCCTTTACTTCAGCCCTCTGCTTTTTTCAGCCAAAAATCGCAAAAATCTTGGAATCTTCGCACCTAATTTTAAAATTACAATTAGAATCTATCTAGTCCCAAGCGCGGGGTTTAAACACTTCATTTTTAGTCTTTATACAACCTAAACCGTATTTCGCATCTATGTCTTCCTTTTAAGACAGGTTTTATGCAGAAAATGAGATTAATTCAAGAGGGTGTCCACTGGATTCTCACCATATTTAAGGCATTTGGGTAGCAAAATTTACAAAGTTTACAGCTCTACTGGTCGTAAAACGTCATTTTTAATTCATCCTTTGGTTCCCCCTTATGTTTTAAAAATTTTGACCTTGCTCCCTCCGGAAACAAAATCGAGGACACGGGTCTGATAACAAGTATGAATAAAATAAATCCAGCGCGAAGCACCGGAAAAGTTTGTAAACTAACGTCTCTAAAACGCACTTTTGCATTACAAAATTTTTTAACAAATGCCGACCAAGCCAAAAATTTTTTTTCATTCTCCAAAATTGGTAGACAAATAGACAAAAAGTGGAAAAAAGGTGCTTTTGCTTCTAAAGCGACAAAAAAGTAAATATCCATCAGATCCATCAAGAGAAATAAAAATCCGTCACAAACCGTCAAATACCCCTGCCCATCAAAACTCCCTTCAATGGACTCTAAAAACCGTGAATCTGACGGGAAACCGTCCATCACACATGCACCGTTTTTTCCCAGCGATTTGGTTGACATTATAGACCAGAGCCAAAATTTTTTTCCACTTTTTCCGACCTTTTTCCACCTTTTTTTTATAGGTCTAAAAACATTAAAAATAGAGCGCCTGGGTTGAAAAATCAGTGATTTTTAAGTAGAAAATCCATTGTACACATGCAATAGCGGTGTTTGATGCACTTTTTGGCTTAATTCTAGAATAGATAGAAGTCACAGAATTTAAATTAATGGGGATTTATCAAAAGATGAGCAGTTGTAAGGAAGATATTCAAAAGAAATTATCGACGGAAAGCATTTAGAAGGGGAGAAATTGAGGAATGAAGTTGTAAAGTGATAGAAGCACAAAGCATGGAAAACGACTGCCGTAAACGGCGCATTGATTGATCTAATGTATACTGATGCATGCGTTTGTTTGTATGTAGGTACGCAATGAAGGCGACTGCGAAAATCGTCGCAATGATTGATCGAATTGTCTTGTGTACATAGGTATGTAACTAGGAACATACATATAGGTAATATGAACCTTCATTAGCGAAGGCGACGGCGTTAATGCTGACGATCGATGAATCTATTATGAATTAAAGAAGAACAGGTTAATTCGAACATAGGTGCACACGATGGACGTTTATAAAGGACGTACATACATAGGTACAGAACTATCCACAATGCATTTATTGGTTTCTATGTATAGCTTGAACGAACATTATGTACTTAAATGAATACACTGCGATCGGTCGATGTAAGTTTACATGACTATTATAAAAGAATGTAAGTTAGGCGTACATATTTACTGTTGCCTTGATAGAACACTCCATTCCTAGTGCATTGAATAGAAGTTGTGTTTAACATCACAGGCAGGTGATCTGTGGAACACATCTGAGTGACAATTCTTTATGTACTGTAGGGTGTTTGATTAGTATTCTTTTGCTCACGTGGAAGTCGACGTATGTAGGTTCTCTATGCAAATTTTTTATTACCATGAGTGATTTTCGTAATAGGCGCTTGTTTGGTCGCGTGAATTATTTATTACGGATAGTTTTACATTAGTAACCTTATGCGCACGTGGAAGTCGACGTTGCATTTCTATGCAAAATTTTTATCAATCATATGAGTGATTTACGTTGTTCCGGACGCGAGAATTGCTTATTCCGGTTGTTTACGCTCTACCGTGCTGCTGTTTAATACACATTTCGTATATGGGATTGTGATCAAGATTGTTATGCTTTGCGCAGTTGCTGTGTTCGTTTCTAAGAATGTACCTTAATCTTACAGAAATTAAATAACTATCCGACGATTCGGCGAAACACTGACAATTGGTATAAGATTGTCAATTAGTATCGAAGGAGCCGGATTAAAAATCTGATAGGTGTGGCGGAACATTGAGATCAACCGTTTTGACAGGGGCTATTGATACGGAAATCAGATTTCGTTTTGACGTGGCACATTTGTCGAAAGCTCGAGACTATTGATATACAAATTTTTATCATCAGATTTTGTTTCGACGTGGCACATTAATCGAACACTCGAAACTATTGATATACGAAATTTTATCCAGCGACTGCTGAAAGGCGTACGACTGTCTGGATCAGCACGGAAATCAAGAGATAAAAGTGAGTGAGAATTTACACTTCAGTTATTATAATAATCGTCATGTAAACCATCCGGTGATCAATCTTTTTTGTTAGAGTTAGTTAGAAAGGGAAGGATTACGTATATTTTGACAAATGAGGGTGCTAGCGTCATTTTCTTCCTATGTCTCTTCTAATATTTATTTTTTAGGCTTAGGCTTAGTATGTGCCTTCACATTGGTGCCAGGGGATGATGTAAGCCTGAGACAAATGGGGCGAAAATTGCGAAGCGAGCGAAGCGAGCGGAGCAATTTTCGCCCCATCTTTTTCTTAGGCTTAGATCATCCGCTGGCACCAATCTGAAGCCGCACTGGGGTCAAAGATAATTTTGATTAAGGTGAGAATAGCGTTTTAATGCGAATTCAAGTAGGAGTTTTGAATATAAAAGTTGAAAAAACAGACGGAAATGAAAGTAAGAAAATAAAATTTTTTGAAAATTTTTTTTTCAATCAAAGGCTTTTCCGTCTGTTTTTTCAACTTTTATGTTAAAGATACCTGCTTGAAATCGCATAAAAACGCTGTTTTTTTGAAATCTGGAACATGGAGCTATTCTAGAATTCGCCCCACTTTTTGTACAAAAATTTCGCGCTCTACAAGAAATAGGTATCACCATCAGTATACGTTATTTCTGTTGAAAATTGAATTTCCTTCCTTCAATACAGCATTTTAGCCAATTCTGAATTCGCTTTTGTCAATTAAAACTATAATTTATCAAATGGCGCGAAGCGCCAGAAAATTTTAAAATTTTAGTTCTCTAAAACGCATTTTTTGCATTACAAAAACTGTGCAGAAGGTAAGGATTTTCAATCGTAGTGGAGTTCTAGGACCAGATTATCGATAAAAATGCTGCAATTGGCGCCGCGCGGCTTAAACATTAATAACATGTAAGAATTAAATCAAACCTCTCCAAAACGCATTTTTGCATTACAAAAACTAATCAAATCCGTGCAGAAGATAAAGAATTTTCAATTGTAGTGAAGTTCTAGACCAGATTGTCGACAAAAATGCTGCAATTGGTGCGGTGCGGCTTAAAGATTAATAACAAGTAAGAATTAAATCAATTCGGCGCGAAGCGCAAAATTTTTTGCAGTTTTACCTCTATAAAACGCCTTTTTGCATTACAAAACTAACCGAGTCCGCGCAGAACATAAGAATTTTCGATCGTAGTGAAGTTCTAGACCAGATTGTCGACAAAAATGCTGCAATCGAGTGCGGCGCAGCTTAAAGATTAATAACAAGTAAGAATTAAATCAATTCGGCGCGAAGCGCCGAAAATTTTTTGAAGTTTTATCTCTCTAAAACGCATTTTTAACATTACAACAATTTTCCACAAATGCCAACTAAGCCCGAAAATTGTTTCCATTTCCTAAAATTTTGGTCGACAAATAGACCAAAAAGTGGAAAAAACAGTGCACACATGGCAACGCTGCTACTGGCTGAAACTGAAACTGTTTCGGTTTATTTTGCTCGCCGCTGACAGTAAATACATGCAGTTTTACAGCGTACAGCTGATTGTGGAGGTCCATAAACTTGCATTCCTTATGACTATTTTATCACAAGTTTTCGGTCTTACTTCTTGTCAATTTTTATGTCTGTGGCATCGCCTTGCTGCCGGTCATAATTCTCATAATTTATGCCACTTATTGTCAAAAAGCAAATTATAACAGGACATCACTGCTCAATCGCAATTTCAAACATCCTTTAAACATTTTCAAGAAGCTCTCTAATAAATGAAAACTATAAGCCCATAAACTATTAGCTCCTTATAGCAAATAAGGCGCTTCGATGCCCCAGTTGCTTAATTAGTCTTTTTGCAATTATGCGTTGCGCCGCTCTCCAATTGCAAAAATTTATCTGATGATTGATCAAATGGTACAATTTATCTATACATTCCTATTGTAAATATAATGCGCTAAAGCCTTGGGGAATTGACGACTCGAGGGAAAGGATGATCTGCTGCGCACTGACCTAAAGGACACGCACGTCGGACGTGAATAGGAAATTGGGCGTAGCCCCATGGGTTGTCCGGCCCAACCCGTAAATCATAATGAAAAAGGTATGGAGAAAGAAATAGCATGTACAGAATAGTTATACATCGCTGGTATAATAGTTACCTATACATCGCTGAAACACAGAGCCTGAGACAATTGGGAAAAACGGTGTAATCAACCATGGGTCTCGACAAAAACATTAATTTTAGGAATTTCATAACGAGCATAACTGATCAAATGGTTGACAGTAAAACGATGTTGGATCTTTCCTGACCGGAATAAATTTCGTCTCCCCAACGGTGCAAAAAGGCATATTCGATTTGCCCGACGTGAAAACCACTATTTTAATTGCAGTTCAAAATAATTTTGAGGACAATTAATTCGAAAAGGAATAATGTAACGATTCCGAACGTCACTCGTCGGCGCAGGATGGTTTTTATGGACTTTCTCGTTGTATACACGTCGTTTTCACTTTTCAATGAATAGTTTTGAGTTTCTTAAATTTTCCTGAACGAACTAGAAGGATTCAGAACATGAGACATAGCTCATTAGAAAAAAACATAAAATTTTCTAGCTGTTTACGAGAAAAATTGAAATACGTCAGAAACTCAAAAAATAACAATTGAAAACGTCAAAAGTTACAGTATGACAGCTTTCCTGGCGGCCATGTTGAATTACTTAAATTATTTACTAAATCAGACAAATAGGGCATCATTCGAACGAGCTTTTTTGGACTTCCCAAAATGTGCTTAAACATTGAAAAATATGAAACATAGCGCGAGTCAAATGCATACCTAAGGGGCAGCCATATTGTATAAAAATTAAATTTAAATTGCAGGACAAACTATTCAGAAACATGAAAAACAAAAAGGGATGAAATTAAGAGTACAAAAATGTCTAACTATTTTGCTATTTTCCAAAATATGAAACAAAACCTTTATATTGTAGTGACCTGCGGTCACAACAATAGGCTTTAGCGCATTTATTTTAAAATTATCTTGTTAGAATATTTTGTTTTATTGAAACTGATCAAGTAGATCTTGTGTTAATCCCAAAAATAGAAATTTCACTACAGCATTATTCAATGGTGAGCAGGTATACTACATACATATATGTACATGCTTTGGCCTGCAGCAACGAGTATACTGTAGTTGCGTGGTATCATATAATTTGTATTACTTTTTATGAAAGCCCAATGAATGACAATTATTTATTTTTCTTAAGTTTTTCATCAGGACCAATGGATCAAAAGTTTCCAGTTTGAATGAAATCGGCGTGTATAATTATTGTAATGTAGATATCTTTTGTGGGTTAATGTACCTACTAGTTTTTCTTGTTTTTGCATTAGTCTCGTTTCCTATTATGCATCAATGCAGACCTTGCCCAAGTACATAGCCCTAGGAGAACATTATTTTTAGAATACCTTGCACGTCCAGATTTATAACTGAAGAAGCGAGTAAACCAAAAAGACATAACATCGGATTTTTTGTCTACCCTAGAGTGTTAACTTTCAACCCCTAGTTACAAACTTCGTATTAATTTTGCATGAACGCGGTTTAAATTTTAAGTGTAGCCTTTAAAGCCTACGATCATTTTTGGTGCGCGAATTATGACCAGGGTAGTCCAAAACCCAGTAAAGACGTGTTTTTTCAACCCCAGGTCTTTACACTTACATAGCTTACTGTGGCTCAAGAACCAGCGCGAATTTATGGTAAAGCAAAACAAAAAATACTCGCAGCGAATTTATTATCTCATCTTTTAAAAAAACCGCGCCTTTTAAATGTTTCCCGTTATAGCTGTAGAAGAGCTCATATGTATGTATGTTGGGGGTACCCGAGTATATTATAAGTAAGCGCTATCGCACTCTTATGATATTGTCTTGAAAATGGGATGCCTACTGATCTCCAAGTGAATCGGCCACTTGGCATAGGCCAAAGTTTCCTTCCTAAGTCTTTACTAAACGAGTGAGAAATGTTTTGAGAGGACACCTTCTATTTATAGAGGACGAAAAATATACTGCGATTTATGTGTTGCTTAGATAAGTCTGATTTTTAGCAGATTCTGATGATTTATTTGCGCAAATACTTGAGTGACTTTTTCCTAGTCCCCTCGTTTTACATCTTTAATAATGCGCTATTCCAAGTATATTTGTCCCTTTTCGTTCCATCGGAGCATTTTTCTTTGCTATAGTCTGTTCCATTCCAAACAGCACATTTTCGCTAAATTCTTATTACTGCTTTAGTTTTTCTCTGCACAAGCCGCTGCTTCAATTATGCTATCGTAGGAGCTGACTACTTTAAAGTCTTCCTTTTGATGTTTAATGTGAGCTTAACATGTGGCACATCTAAAAAATTGCCGTCAACAATAAGCCATAAAGTAAAAATAGTCCGTTTAGAATGGAATAGACTATAGTATGTATAATAGTTTTAATTGGAATGATTTGAGTGAATCGGAGGCGACTTGCCGACATGAAATAGGTACAAATGTAGGTACCTGAACAACACAAGAACAGTATTGTAAAAAAATTACCTCCTATAACATTTTGAAATCAAAATTATCACGAAAAAGAAAAGTTAGATTCGTAATCCTGATTTTCCGGAGAGAAGTTTGTAATTAAACATAGCTCTTACAACGTACAACCTCACACACATGAAGTTAACTGAAGCATAAAGTTTGCACAACTAGAGGCGTCAAGTTCATATTCCTGAATGTCCGGAGAAATCCTTATGTTGTGGAGAATGTCTTAAAAAACTTCACCTTCGACAATGTTCTGTAGCTTAACTTAATTTTCAGTGCAGATTTTTACTCAACCGATGTGTGTAAAGAATGTTAAAAATTTGATTCGTAATCTTGATTTTCCGGATAAAATTTTACAAAAAATTGACATTCCACAACACTCTGGGACTGGGTGCAAAGTAAATTTATTTAAACCTCCATTGAGTGAAAACTAATCGCCCTGTAGAAAGTGTGACCCTTAAGTGCAAAACATTCTGAGAAGCGACATCATGTCCATAGGCGGGCAGCACCAAAATTCTGGGGGTAGTGCATTTTTTAAAGGTCAAAAAATGGTCTTAAAAATAATAGTATGGCAAAAATGCAATTTTTAACGTTTCTTATCGAGCACTATCTACTGACATCAAAAAATTGCGGAAAAATAAATGAAACATTAAAAATTGAATTGGGGGGGTTATTTTGGTTTCTGGGGAGGTATTCGAACTTCTGGGGGTTGCATACCCCCACGCTCACGTATAATCATGTCCCTACTAATAACGGTAGATCATGAACAAAACCGACGCAGAAATGTGTTTTTCACCCAATACTTAGAACTTAACGCCAACAGTACTAACTCAATATTAAGTGTAAAGAAATGCGTCTTACTGCGACACGAAACGCTTGAGACTTCTTCATTGTTTACATAAGTGCGGGCATACGAATCCATTAGGGATGCAACGGGTACCCGGACCCGGACCCGTTATTACCCGGTTCTTTTTTTGGACCCGGACCCGTGCCTGTTATTGAAAATTTTTGAGACCCGGACCCGGACCCGGAACCGTTAAAATTTTGCTTGAAAAATAACGGGTAACGGGTATTAAAAAATTTAAAAAGATGCGAATGATGAAAGACTTGAATGGCGACTAAAGACTTTATTTCGAACTTCTAAATCTCCACATTAATACCAGATAGTATTTCAAAAACAATCAGATTCATCTACTTGTATTAGTTTAAGAGGCAATGAATCAGGGTCAACTGTCAAGGTGTTTTTGAATTTGTTCAAATTTTTTTCTGTTTGCAGGGGCGGATTCAAGGTTGGCGGGGGGGGCGGCTGCCCCCTCCCATTGGCCAAAAACAGTCGGCGAGATAAAGAAGTTTATGCAATTTGCAATGATTCTTATCCGTCAGTGACCATAATTTCTCAAAATTTTCTGGCGCAGCGCCGGACAACATTTATTTACTTTCTTGGCGACCTGGAAGCACGTTTTTTTTATTCGGCAAAGATTTTTACCGATGTACAAAGACTTTTCGGAACCGTCTTTGTACATGTACAAAGATTTTTGGAAGACAAAAACTGCAAAAAAGGTCTAAAATTCGCAAACATTTTCGGCGCTTCACTCCGAAATGATTAATTGTGTATAATTGTTTTATAATAGCAGAAATCGCATTTCGAAAGGAAAATGTCAAATTTTTCGGCGCTTCGCTCCGTTTTAAGACGATCTTGATGATTTTTGCCCTCATAAAACCAGGAATTACATAGCTAAAATACTCTACCAAAGGTCAACAACTCTGTTTTGACCACACTAAAGTCGCTACCATACTATATCATAGTACTCAAAAATTTGTGTGCACAAAATGTACGAAGACTTTTAGGGACCATGTTTGTATATATGTACATGTACAAACGGACCTTTTAAAAAAACACTGCCTGGAAGGCATTTTCTGTTCATGTAGGTTTCAAAACAATTTTAACAGCAGAAACAGCTATTTTTGCACAGTTTTCTTCTATTTTCAATTAAAAATGTCGATGTTTCGCATCAAATTCTATAAATATAGGAAATCAAGCAGTAAATCATGCTTCTAGACGTCTATCTGCCTTAATTTCACAAATTTTCTGGCACTTTGCACCAGATTTTTGTTAAAGTCAAAGAAATTTAATGATTTTTTTCGCACAAAATTGTGTAAAATTTTAAAATTTTAAGAAAAAGTATTGCGTCAAAAGTGATTTTATGTAAAAGTATACAACGTAACACACCGAAAAAACGCTATTTTGCGCGTCAAGGGCAAATTTTCGGACCTATTTTTGACTGTTTTTGGAAAAGTTCGGATACGCCTCCTAAGAAAATCCTAGATCCGCCACTGTCTGTTTGAGTGGCTTCTGTGAAAATGGCCAGCCATTTGTCGGCAAATAAGGCGCATTTTTAATCGTTTGCTGCTGTTCGATAGCCTGGATAAATGAGCTGATAAGTGTGTACATGAAACTCGCGAAAAATAAGTTTTTTGTCACTACCGCCTTAACAATTAAATATCAAATTATGCTCCGCACAGCTTGCACTTGGTAATGTTTGTACGATTATCGCGTACAATAACGTGCACCTGCAAGAAATTCATAAAGATATTGTATGACTCGTAGTTTAAGAATCTACACGCTAACTCACTAATTATTTTTTAATGTCCCACGAATAAAGCATGTTTTCGGGCACTTCGCTCATATATTGTGCTGCATGATGCTCAGCACCTAAACGTGATGCATGCAAAATCCACTTTTTCAGCTTAAAGTCGTCCGAAATTGAATAGCTGTTAAACTTAAAAATTAAAACGTTGGGATTAATCAATTATGTTACAGAGTTTTCAAGGTTAAGAAAACTTGCCTAAACAATGATTCGCTGATGCCAGACCAAATGTCAGTCGTGAATGAAATACCGATTTCAATGCATTTCTTAACATGCTCAGCTATTTTTCCCGCACACTTTCATATTCACTCAGTACTTAATTTTTATAAATTTGTTCTTGATTTAAGCTCATATAACGGAATCTAGAAAATAAACTTGATTAGTTTATATTACTCGAAATTTAATAGGCAATTTAAAAAGAGAACTTCTCGCTTTAATTCCATAAAACCAATATTTTCAATAGACTGAAACGGCTGATCGTCCAGTGCAATCATCCGAGCAATTTTTTTATCAATATGTCTCAAATTTATATCGTTTCTGCCCCACTTTTTTGCTAAAAAAATTATAGATATATTATTCAAATCACTTATTCAGGAACTTTAACTTTTTGTTGACTGACATTCTGAGAATAAGAAGCAAACACACAATCTGCGTGCATTAAAAAATTAGCTGTATATGAATAATAGGACCATTCTGTTCATATAAGACATAATTCACAAATTCTCGTGGAACGGACCGAGTTATTTTTTCAGACCCGGACCCATTATCTATAAAATTTGAGAGCCGGACCCGATATTCGAAAAAATCTGGACCGGTTGCATCCCTAGAATTCATACACGGGAGACTTAGCTGACATGACAATCGCGATAACACTTTTTTCAACACAGAGCTTTTACTTTACAGCTCCATAAATAACTCAGTATGGAGTGCTGAAAATTCCGACCAAGTGCGGTTTGCAACCGGCAATACGCACTTTATTTTTAGAATAGTCGGCACTAGCGGAAAAGTTGACAGACAATCAGCAAAAAACGAGTTTCTTCACACCAGTTAAAACTTTACACCCAACTCAATATTGCGTCAAGGAAACGCGTCCAAGTGCGGTGTGTAACCTTAGATGTGTAAATACTTTATTCTTAGCAGTACACTTTGCGCTTCTTAACCGACAGAATTGGCAAATCATAGTCTGTTTCACAAAAGTTTGCGCATAAATGTCAAAAATACGGTCGGCAATAAGTCGACAGATTGCGATTATAGCATTGATTTCATATACAGGTATCTTAATCACACCTGAGCGTGGGGGTATGCACCCCCAGAAATCAAAATACCCCCCAGAATTCATGCTCTTTTGATGCCAATGGATAGTGCTTGATGATAGACGTTGAAAAATGGTGTTTTTATCGCCATACCACCATTTAAGGCCATTTTTTGACCTTCAAAAAATCTTGCACCCCCAGAATTTTCTTGCTGCCCACGTGTGATCGTAATCCGTCGGCTTACTTTTTGAAAAATTTGTAAAATTTATGCCCAAACTTATGCGAAACAGACTATAAATAAGAGTAAAAAACGTACGTTTTTGGCGCACGGGCAGTCAAGTTTTATTCATTGTGGCGCGCGCAAATGCACTTTCTAGTGTTTTGGCAACAGAAGCCTAAGAAATGGGGGTGGGGGCGTAAAAGCGAATCGATCACCGAGAAATTTGTTTCATATTGTCCCGTTTTAGGTAGGTAAGCAAGTAAGTGAAATTACGGCTGCAATACGAATAGCCGCAAGAGCTACCGCAACGATGGGCAAAACATCTGAAAATTTTAGTCATAGACCGAGCTTAATGTAAAGTCATCGTCAAAGAAGCCGCCTAAGTCCGTCTGGGCGCCGTTGGCGTCAAGTAAAAAGTAGTAATTAAATGCAAATGAAGAAAAAGTCTAAGCGTAGTTCACGCGAAAACAAGCGCCCTTTTATTTTATTAAAAGTTCCATTTTAACAGCGAAACGAATAGCAGTCGAATGAACGTTTATGCGCGTAATTCGTACAAAACACGACGTAAAAGGCGCTAAGAAAAACTTGGACGTCCGTAGGTATGTTGTATATCGTACAAGGAGCCGAACAAAACTCGTCTTCCGCCTTCGATCAACGACCCTCGACTAAAAAGAAGAAAAAAGTCGGATGATAAACCAAATATTTCTAAATAAGAAATATCGCAAAAGAAAAGGCATAAAAGACGTACGAAATAGTTACCCATTGACAACTTACTGTATGAAGATACTTCGATTTCATCCGGCAACTGACCGATGTTAACGTCGAAACGGTCCTGCACGTCATTCAACACTTTGGCGTCATTTTCGTCGCTCACGAACGTGATCGCCAGACCCTTCGTGCCGAAGCGGCCGGCTCTCGCTACCTGAATGTAAAGTACGATTCGTTTACACCAAACGAACGAATCGCCCCCGCGCAAACGTACTAATTAAATTTTACGCGAATAAACACGATTAGCCGATTTAGATGAAATTTTTGAGTCGAAAGACGCACTGTCCGGCTGTCTAATAAATGGGTTACGCGTCAGCGAACCTTTTTATTTTTACGGATTTCTATCGACGGACTCGAGCCCGTCGAGTTATTTAATTAAAGGACAAAAGGCGCAAAAACTGATTTTAAAATACAAACCGACGTCTTCTTTTAACATTAACGGAGGCACTCCACCCAAAACAAGGATTTACCCATTCGTAAGTTTCAGTAAAATACGATTACATTTCTTCTATTTCGCCAGCTTGGACCAAAAACTAAAATCGTAAATAGTTAACTCGGCCCGGATTTTCGCACCGCAAAACCGTCGAATTTATAACAATCGGGTATACTTTCGATTAATTTCCAGAATTTTTTCACAGATGGCTGCGCGCGTCAGCTAAATAATCCCGCCAAGAAAATTTCAATAGTACTAAGAGCCATCCGTATAAATCCGGGCTGTTTAGAACCATACAGGTTTACATTAAAATGATCTATTCTCTATACAATCGCTACAAATCAAACGTATAACAAGGGGATGGGGGATCGAAAAGTCGGAAAATTTTTAACCCCCGCCTTGTTTCTGATGAAAACTTGCGCTTTAGACAAGTGTTAACTTGCCGTTTTAGCAAAAAAATTTAACTTACTCCCCCTTCTCCCAATACACGTGAGCGTGGGGGAAGGGTCCTGCACACACGTGGGCAGCAAGAAAATTCTGGGGGGGGGGGTGCAAGATTTTTTTGAAGGTCGAAAAATGGCCTTAAAAATGGTGGTATGGCGATAAAAACAACATTTTTCGACGTTTCTCATCAAGCACTATCCATTGGCATCAAAAAATTGCGAAAAAAACGAAAAAAATTTTCAAAAATTGAATTCTGGGGGGGGGGGTATTTTGATTTCTAGGGGGGTATTTTGGTTTCTGGGGGGTGCATACCCCCAAACCCCCTCACGCCCAGGTGTGGTCCTGCACCATAGGTGAGCAGGACCAAAATTCGGAGGGGGAGGGGTGGATGTGGAAGATTTTTCAGAGGTCAAAAAATTGACCTAAAGATGGTGGTATGGCGAAAAAATACAATGTTTTTACGTTTCTTATCGAGCACTATCCATTGCCATCAAAAAATTGCGAAAAAAACGAAAAAAATAAAATTGAATTGGGGGCGCCCTATGCAGCATTCTGGAGAGGGGCGCATACCCCCAACTCCCACGCCCACGCGTGGTATATATCCTCCAGAATGCCGAATACCCTACAGAATTCAATTTTAGAAATTTTTTCCAATTTTTTCTCGCTATTTCTCGATGCTCGATGAGAAACGTTGAACAATGGTGTCTTTTGCCATACCACCATTTTTAAGGCAATTCTTTGACTTATGAAAAAATCTTGCACCCCCTTTCCCTAGAACTTAGTTGCCGCCCACCTATGCCCCGAACCCGAATTCCGGCAGTCTTGAAAGGACTCCAGTTAGCCCTCCTCTCGATGACCGGCTTTCAGACCGATCTACCCATTGAAAAATCCCGCGTACGCCCCCAACTCACCCGTACGCGAAACGAGCGTATAAGGAGAGAACCCGGTACGCGTAGAAAACGTATAGAAAACAAGTAATCAACCCCGGATTCCCTTTTCGCTCGTCTACGCGCACGCGTGATGATCATACGGCGTTTTGTAAGCTTTGCGCAAACGAAATTTGTCTGAAACGCAGAAAAAATGAGTTATCAATCGCCGTCGTTTAGCATCGAAGATGGTAAATTAGCTTTCCACATAAATAAGCCCATAACGGAATTTTTCGCGTCAAAACTTGCTAGAAATGACGGGAAAAATACAAGATTCAAATTTAAAAGATACGTTTAGGTAGAAATCTCAAGTAGAGCAACGCCATAGACGCACGAGGATAGGTTGGCCAGGGAGGGGTAAAACCGAGATTTTGGATCAGAGAGATATCAAAGCCATAATTTATACTAAGTAAATTGCGTTTCTAGCCATTTTCACTTCGATATCGCTCGAAAATGTACTGTTTTTTGCTCAAATCGCTCGACGGTACCTAACTTTAGGACCCTTCGGAGTACCACCTCTCGGCCTCCCTATTTGAATGTACGACACGCTCATCGTGGAGGAGGAGCGTAGGTGGGCGGCACCAAAATTCGGGAGGGGGGGCAAGATTTTTCAAAGGTCAAAAATAGCCTTAAAAAAGGTAGTATGGCAAAAGAACACTATTTTTTCAACGTTCCTCATCGAGCACTATCTATCCCTTGGCATCAAAACATTCGCGAGAAAAACTAAAAATTTCCAAAAATTGAATTCCGGGGGAAGGGGTATCTTGGTTCCTGCGCATACCCCAAACCCCCCACGCTTAGATGCGGTGGAGGCGGTATTACCGCCGTCAACGATTTTGTGACGACCGTTTTCTACATCATTTTTCAAATCAAAAGAAGTAATGTCAGGACTTTTCCGGCGTTTCACGCCGGATTAATACTTTTACGAGCTTTTTATTCAAAAATCTCGCAAAACTCCTAAATTTCTACATCATTCTAGTGTAAAAGCGACGTAATATAGTCAAAATGGACAAAAATGCTGTAAAGTGCGGTATCGCCATGAAAAAACGTTTTATAGGCTACTTTGACTCTTTTCGCCGTTTGAGTGAAACAAAAATTGTGAACAAATTTACCGGTTCGGATTTCTACAATTTTACCCCCTGCCAATCCCGACCTCGTGCGCATCTACGATAGTGCCATCTAATTCGTCATTTACGGCATTGTAAATTGCTTATCCCAACCGTTCCAAATCCCGCTAAAGCATGTAAGTGAAGCGACAATTTTAAATTGATAAAAAAGCGCTTTTAACGCTTTAGGCGTTACGTATTAGTCGAAGCGCTCCGGGCGCCGACCCCAAAATACTATACTGTAGCGAATGCGTAGGACGATAAGCGTAGACGAATGGTCGCAAAACTTTAAATAAACGCTAAGCACCCTGTGAAGGTAAGTGTCCGAGTCTTCGGGCATGTCGTAATTAAAAACGATGTTGACGCGTTCGATGTCCATGCCGCGACCGAACAGATTCGTGGCGACCAAAATTCTTTTCTGGAAATCTTTGAATTGCTGATACCGGGACAATCTGCGGCGTACGAATTAATAAATTTTAAACGCAATGAAAAGGGCGCAAAACGCGATCGATTGCAAAAAATACGCCCAACCTTCGTTAATCAAAATCTTAAACGGCTAAGAACGAGAGCCGTACACTGGGGCCCGAAAATTTATTAATTGTTCTAAGACGCGAGTTGTCCCGTTCATTGATTGAAATAGGTACGCTCGACCACACCTGGGCGTGCGGGGTTAGGGGGTACGCACCCCCCAAAAAAAAACCAAAATACCCCCAGAATTCAATTTTTGAAAATTGTTTACGTTTATTTTCGCAATTTTTTGATGCCAATAGATAGTCCTTGATGATAAATATCGAAAAAAGGTGTTTTTTACGCCAACCCTTTTCAAAGCCATTTTTTGACCTTTGAAAAATCTTGCACACCCAGAATTTTCTTGCGGCGCACGTATGCTCTCAACCCTCATTAAATGAGGAAAAACTGAGCTCATTAACTCCGTCATTCGCGCATTGGCGCCTTTATTTCGTCATGCCATTATTAAAAACCGTCAACATCTTTTAGTCACACTTACGTACGCGAAACGCTTACGGTTAGAGCTTTTTTCCAGCTAAAACATTTTGAAAATGGGTAGATGTTTTAAAAACGTACGAACGCTGGCGGCAAGAAAATTCTGAGGGTCTGATTACGTAAAATCGCCGAAAATCGGCCAAAAATGTTACTAAAATATAATTCTAAGGGGGTATACGGTAATCAAACGGGGTTTTTCAACTTCCGGGTTTGCGGCGAACCCCTCGAACCTCCCCACGCCCGCGTGTCGTACGAACTACGATAACTACCGGGCTCTGTTCGATTTCAATCATTTTTTACATTTTACGATACACGTTCTTTTCGACGAGAAGAACATTCAATTAAATGTTTTTCCATTAAATTTTCAAATGATTAAGCGTAGAATAAAAACGGCGAGTTCCGAAGCGCCAAAACTATGGATATTCAAAATGACTCTTTCGCTTTAAGCTAAGATTACGCGCACGTGTGCCAGTCGGGATGGAATCCCGCCACCCAAAGTTTGTCGTCCCTTTTTCCCCAAAAGTCGGAAACATTTCACCATCCCTATACCACGTAACGGCTTGAAAAATTTTTTGGTAACGACTTGAAGTGTGTTGTCCAAAAATGGCAAAAAAACCAGCTAAGATTGCCAAAAAATGCAAATTTTGTTGAACAAATCGCCGCCCCCAGTTTGACAAAAACCTACTCCCTTTTTGTCATTTTGGGTCTAAAACCCTGCTGAAATTAGCCGACTACTCCATCAAAAATTTTCAGGCGTTACGCGTCGATAGTCTATTTCACGAACCTCGCGCATGCTTTACAATTTTCAAAATGATGTCAATCAATTACAAAACCGGCTTAAACTAAAGTAACAATCGTGATAATGTTAACGGCGATCGATGCGAGTATAACATTATCTGCGCAAAGTTTTATTACTGTAGACTGGCTGAAAATCACTTTTGTAGCCACTTTATTGAACGCGGAAAATTGATTTTCACGCATGAGGTTTCGCGAAATAGATTATAGTTAGGCGTAGATTCGAACAATTAGGCTTCATAAATTACTACTAAATTTGATTTACGAATTAAGGATCATCGGTTAATCCGAACGCTGCCCGATTACGACGTATAAACAATAAATTTTCATGCTCAACCATATAAACGTATAAAATAATGCAACGTTTCGGCCTAAAACCTGACGAAAAAAAACTAATAAAAAACTTACGACGTTAAAACATTTTTACGTTTAACCCTACCCCGTCCCTCTCTAAATGCGGCCCTGCTCATGATGACTCGTCTGCCTATGTACGAATGGCAAAACAGTGTAAAAACTACACTTTAATAAATAAATAAAGAATAAAATAGACAATACATTAATAAACAAAGACTAATGACGCATGAAGTAGATCGAAAACACAGTGTCAAAAATTTTATGTTGATAAGTATTTGAAAAAAATGAGGTAGGTATGTGTACTTTGTGCAGGATGCTGGATAATACATTTGCTATCGGATGTTTTTTTAAAAACCTCATTCAACTATCTATTATTTTATGCATACGTACATACATCATATTATACTAATGGTGTCCCGGTACCGGTGCCGGTTTTACCAGCCGGTACCCTTGTACCAGAGTCGGTGCTAGATTATCATATTATATAATGTACTACGCTTCTTCGAGAAAGGATAAATTTCTACTCTTTTTAACCGGATCGAAATGTCAAGGACACAACTTCACTCGATTAGTTCGTAAATATTTCATTATTTTTAATTTCTAAGAATTAATTTTTTTGACTATTGAAGAAACAGAAAATTGCAAGAAAATTGAAATTTAAAGCAAAACAAGAGTAAAATCGCATATTATGACTTTAAACTTAGCGCAATCACGAGTGGCTTTTTCAGTAGTTGACTCTAATCAAACCAAAATTTGACTTTAATTTTAATTAGTCGTACCTGACCAACATATGAGTACCCATCATACGTGGGCATGGGGGGTTTGGGGTATGCACCTCACAGAAACCAAAATACTCCCCCACATTCAATTTTTGAAATTTCTTGTTTTTTTCGCAATTTTTTGATGCCAATGGATAGTGCTCGATGAGAAAATGTTGAAAAATTGGTGTTTTTCGCTCACTATTTTAAGACTATTTTTGACCCTTGAAAAACCTTGCACCCCCATAATTTTGGTACTGCCCACCTATGGTACCGAGGCGGCGACAAAATTCTGCAGGGGGGTCCGATGAGGCAAAATTGTCAAAAATAGCTCCATAAAATTCGGTTATGGGAAGTCTATCGATTTTGGGAGAAGGGAGGTCCAGTCCGAACCACCACGCCCATGTGTGGTAAACACCAGTAAGAAACAAACAAGATAACAGCCACAATAGCTTAGATATATTTGAATTTATTTATCATTTCGCATTTTCAAAAGCCTTTGAAAACAAACGTAGGATATCCTTAATGCATAAGTCTCAGAGGTCTACTTAAAAGCATGTACAAGCTTTTTTTGAAGAAAAATCTGCAGAAAAAAATGTTTAAAAATTCTGGGCGTATTGAGTTTTTGCGGCCTTCTACTTCGAAAAAGTGGAGATGAATTCTATGAAACAGAAATGAAAAACTACTTCGTAGTACTCCTATTTCTTGCCTACAGATGCGAGAATTACAGACACTTCCCTCCACACATGGGCGTGGGGGAAGGGGGGTTAGGGGTATACACCCCCCAGAAGGCCGAATGCCCACTGAAAATTTTTTGTTTTTTTCTGCAATGTTTGATGATAATGGATAGTGCTTGATGAGAATACGTTAAAAAATAATGTTATTTCGCCATACCAGCATTTTTAAAACCATTTTTTGACCTTTGAAATATCTCGCAACCACAGAATTTTGATGCTGCCCACCTACGCTTCTCTCTCAGTATGATTATGTATTTATTTTTAATCGTCCATGTTCACTAGCCACTCCTCTCCTTGCCAGTTGCTCGATGTTTTGAATATTATATTTCATTGAACCACGATTCATTTAAATAACTTGAAGTCTAACTTGTCCTGAAGTTTCATGAAAAATGCTCTAGTATTTTAACCGGAAGCTTCCATTAACAAAATGCTCTTTTGTGTTTTTTATTGCATTGGTGATAAACGAACTTGAGATTAATTATCGATGCACTTATTTTTCTTTTATTCAGCACCGGCGCCGGTACCAGCCTAGCACCGGCCCGGTGCCGGTGCTAGGCACTGGCGCCCGTGTCCAGGACATCACTAACCCCCACTCAAAGTCGGCCGGCCCCCAATCCCCCAAAAGTCATAAAATTTTTGAACCCCTCCGATTTTCGGGTGAAATCGAATTTTTTTGGCCATTTTTAGACGTTTTTTGGCCAAAATTTGAGGTCATTTATCCCCTCTCACCCATTTCTAAAATGGCTAAGGACCCCCACCCAAAAAATTTTAAGCCGTTAAATGTATGACTACTACATATTTTTTATTATTTCAATGATAGAGAAACGTGAATTAATGATAACGCGACATTATGTACTTAGTATTATTTTGTATATAAATAAACTGCTCTAAGGCTTTTTGCACCAAGCAAATAAAATATGGCGCACGTTTGCGAGATAAGCGACAAAAAATTTCGAGGAAACGTTACCAAATAAATAAGCGTACTTGCGAATTATTTATTTATATTATCCAAGTCTCATCTCAAATCACTTTTAAAAATGTTGAAAAAAGTAAATAACCCAACTAAAAAAATTTAAATTTTGGGCAAATGTCTGCCTGCAATCTTACTCGCGAGCGCGCGAAACAGCCCTACAGTATAACTCGTTAAACTAAATCTGTACGTTACATTTGAATAAATATGGAAATTTTTCTGTTTTTTCAATTATTTGCGAGATTCCATTTTTATAATTTATTAATTGTTATCATTAAGTTTTATACCTAAAAAAATTGTGGTTTTTCCAAAATATAATTGCTGAAATTCCAGGGCTGGTCAAATAAGTCGTAAGTCAAAATTTTGGATGAGTACTCAAAATGACTTCGCTTTTTGCAAATCGCCAAAGCCTCTTTGAGTAGACGAATTTAGAAAACCTTGGAGACTGTTTAGTGTTCAGTGGCGACAACATACTAACAAACGACGCCCGAAAAATGAAACCTCAAGCCCGTCATCATAGCAGCTCCTTCCCCAACCCCTGAATAAGCACGGTACGCTTAGCGGTCCCCTCCCCCGCCCCTGAATAAAGTACGTACCTACGTATAAGGGATGATTCTGACCGTTTATTAAGCGCTACGTTGAGTATAAGGAACATCGATTTGATGTAATCTCCTAGTCGACTGACAGATTTAGCAGAAGTTTCCGCGACAGCGAGCTTTCGCGATAAAATATTGAAAATTGCTATAAAAAACGATGCTAGACAAAGTTTTCAATTCGTATCTCATACCTAGCTTGAGACAAAAATATGAGAGCTCGTCGGAAGTTTATCCATTAGAAACTAGCAGTGGTGTAGCTGCGCACACGTGAGCAGGGGGCATATGCACCCCAAACGGCCAAATACCCCTACCCGCTTAGAATTCAATTTCTGCAATTTTTTGCATTTTTCTGCAATTTTTGTGCCCATGGATAGTGCTCGATGAGAAACGTTGAAAATTGGTGTTTCTTCGCCATACCGCCATTTTTAAGGCTATTTTTTGACCTTTGAAAAATGGTGCACCCCCAGAATTTCGGTGCCGCCCACCTAAGGTCTGGCCGCCTAAACTGGCGCCGCTAAGTTGCGGTAAGAGTACTGTAGCAACCTAGTTACCCTCTAATGACCTCGCCCGCTTATATGATTTTTCATTGTTGTTTGTGTAATTTTCCTGTGTATACTCCCGCATACTTATTCTCGTTTCACTTAGACTCTCGCGCCTCGTAAAACTCGTTATTTCGTGTAATATAATTTTATATACTTTTTATGTAAAGCAGGCCCGTATGCAGGGGCAAGAGGGGCCTCCCTCGAATTGGGAAAAAATTTTTGTTTCTCCTAGAGGTCCCCCAAAGGGAAAAATGAAAAATTGGCGAAGTGCGTCCGGAAACCGCCAAAACAGGTTTTTAGCGTATTTTTCAGCTAGTAAACTCACAATTTTCCAGCGCTTCGCGCCGGATTTATTGTTGATGTACAGTTTTGTCTTCTAGAGCACTAAAAATCGCTCATATTTGAGTTAGACGTAGAGAGCGTGACAAATTTTTTTCTAGCGCCGTGCGCCGGATTCATTGTTTAGCTATAGTTTTTGCCTTCTAGCTCACTCAGAACAGCTCAAATTTGAGGTTATGACATGGGGAACATGAAATTTTTCCAGCGCTTCGCGCCGTATTTATTGTTTATATACGTTTTTTGTCTTCTAGCCCGCTCAAAACCGCTCAACTTCGAACTTGACATGCAGAATATGATCAATCTTTTCAGCGCTCGGCGCCGAATTATTCATTATTCGTATTGTTTTTCTCTGTGAAGCGCAATGATTAAGTACAAAGGCGAGAGATAAGAAATAATTCGTCGATTAAAAGATGAAAAATCGGCTTAAATGATAAATTTGCTGTATATCAACATGAAATAAAGTGAAAATTTTATAATTTTTTCAGTTGAAATTTTTCTTCACCATCGTATAGAGCTCGTCGAGATACGCTCAAAACTGCCTTTATTTTCGCCCATCTCCTGATGGTTCTCGAGATATCAGGCCTCAAAAATTTTCGCCTCACCCGAAATAAAATCCTGGTTACGAGCCTGGCTACGAGTGTACCATTTCTCGCATCTTTTTGTTTCTTTTATACTAACAGCGTGCCTCATCCGCTTACCTTTTAGTAATTTCATTTATTATTTATGTATTTTTTCCCTCTATTATCTCTTTTTTAGTGATATTGATAATTTTCTATTATTTTAAGGAGGAATAAAAAACGGGTCCTAAGATTGATTAGAGGTGCGGCGTAAAGGGAACTCGCCTCTCTTCCTGAGTCATGTTCCGATGAATGGCGATGCTGGGGAAATTTTGCTCGCAAAGCAGCTGATTCAACGCCATGCAACGCTGAACCGTGCGCACGAAAATCACCACCTGAAAAAGATACAAATCGTTGATTGCTCGAAGATGAAAAGTTGCGATCATACGTGGGCAGCAAGAAAATTCTTAGGGGGGAGGTGCAAGATTTTTTGATGGTCAAAAAATGGCCTCACAACTAGTGGTATGGCGATAAAACACCATTTTTCGAAGTTTCTCATCAAGCACTATCCATTGGCATCAAAAAAATTGCGAACAAAAATTTTCAAAAATTGAATTCTGGGGGGGGGTATTTTGATTTCTGGGGGGGGGTATTTTGGTTTCTCGAGGGGGAGGGGTAGCATACGCCCCCAACCCCCCAACGCTCAGGTGTGGTCGCGACCCGGCGCGCGATACAAATCGATGTCAAAGAACCAACGGCGTTGCGCTTATACGGATTTGTTAAAAGATATTTAATTTCTCGTACAACTAAATTATTTTTCCCACAATTAATTTACGCTCGAGCGGTCTATAATCCGATAACGAATTTTGTTCTTTCGGAAAAAATTCTTAAATTTTAAAATTTAATTAAATTAAATTTTTTAATTTAAAAAATTTAAATTGAAAAAACTTCTTAAATTCGTAAATGCGCGGAGGGGAGTCCGACTCTAAAAATTGACCGTTCATAAAAGAAGGCACGTAGCTGTAGGGGTGAGCTGGTGGGGGTCCGAAATTCCCCCCCCAAAATTCAGAAAAAAACCGAAAAAATAGGACTTTTTACACGTTATTTTGCGTTATTTTTGGCTTAGACCCCTCTCCAAAATAGAAGGGCCAGCTACGTGCCTGCATCAAAAAGCCGAAATCGGTTCCCCGTTTGGAATTTTAAGCAACAAATTCCTCGTTCGAGCCACGCTTTTTTTGTATTCGGCAAAGATTTTTCCCGACGTACGAAGACTTTTCGGGGCCGTCTTTGTAAGCGTACGAAGATTTTTGGGAAGACGAAATTAGTTGAAAAGGTGTGAAATTCCCGAAAAATTTTAGGCGCTTCGCGCCGAAATGAGTAATTATTCGTCGTATCTTTAAAATGACCGAATTTGCGTTTAGAATGGAAAAATTTTAAATTTTTCGTTTTGAGACAATTTTTAGTAAATTTTGGCGACAGAAACGCGGAAGTTGACTAAAATACGCTACCGGGGGTCGAAAAACTCAGTTTTACCGCACTAAAATCGCTACCGTACCATATTTCGGTACCCAAAAAATTGCGCGTAAGAAACGTACAAAGACTTTCGGGGAGCATCTTCGTAGGAGTACGAACGGACCTTGTACAAAAAAACACCGGTTTGAGCCAATTCCGGCCGATTTTTGACCGCGTTGGACCGGAGATAAAAGGGTCGTATAACGAATTATAACGAATTGGGTTGCGCCAAAAATTTTGTCATTACGGTCAACATTTTTTTCAGACTCTCCGGTGATAAATTGCTAAAAGTAGCTAAAAACTATTTTCGTTTTCTTTCAGAGACGCTCAAACGAAGTTTAGACTAAATGGACGAGACGACGGCGTCTAAAATCGCTAAATTACGTCAGCGCGCCCGGACGCCATAAAATATTTTGGCCGATTTAATTTAAAGTCGACGCCGAAGCTTCGTAGAGAGAAATAAAACGGCGATTAGCGCCTAAAAACTTTGATCTTTTCGGCCTTCGAACTCAATTTTTGCTCTGATATAAAACGTACGGAACGAATAATTACGCGCCTACTTATAACTTATTCCGGCGTCGTACGTAAAGCGCCGAGGACTTCGGAGTTTTGTACATTTTTACCGCTTTTGTTCCCAAAATAATTTTGTACCCGTACAAAGGCGGTTACGAAAAGTCTTCGTACGTCAGAAAAAATTCTTTGCCCGATATAAAAGATGAAAATGGCCCTACTATTTAATAAAATCGATCAAGGGACGAAATAAATTTATTGAAGCGCTACGCCGTTTAGCTTAGCCCTACGCAACGAGGCGATGAGTTTTAAAAAATATCTAAATCATTTTCAGAATATCAAACAACCGATATAAAGCGATGGAAAGTAAGCAAAAATAATCAGCATAAATACAAAATATAAATAAATATAAAAAAAAAGAAAAAATACAAAAAATATAAATATAAAATGTAAAAATAAATAAATACAAAAAACATAAATACAAAATATCAGCAAAATTACAAAACATGCACCGATATAAAGCGACCGGTCTATAAATACGTCAAGGTCGTATAATCACCTGGTTGAATTCGAGAATGTCGAGCAGCTCGAAGAGTTTCTTGTTCTTTTCGTTCTCCTTCAACTTGACGTAATGCTGCTGCAAGCCGTGCAACGTCAATTTCGCCTCGTCGTCCACGTACACTTCCATCGGCTGCGAAGAAACGACAGTCCGAAATGTTCATAGAATTTAATATCATTTAGGGCGAATTAAGTCAGTTGTACGCGATTTGACGTTTGAATAAATTAAATCGCTATTGCGTTAAAAATAGACGCTTGAAAAAGTTGCATAAACAAACTCACGTCCTGCATGAATTTTTTGCAAACTGGTCTGAGCTCTTTGCTAAGAGTCGCCGAAAACATGGCCACCTGCTTCTCGTGCGGCGTCATCTTGAAAATTTCCTGCACGTCGCGTCGCATGTCTAAAATAAACGAACGCAAGGCGAGCAAGTCTGCCAATTTGGCCAGCAACCAGTCCGGCATATGCCTAAGTACTAATATCGTCGTCCTTCATTCTTACCTGCAACGAATGAGAGAAATTCGGGTAGTAATATACTACATGGGGACGGATATAAGGGGCCCGCGCATACCCGGGCGTGAAGGGGGGTCGGGGCTATGCCCCCAGAAATTAAAAACCCCCATAATTCAATTTTCGAGAATTTTTTTCGCAATTTGTTGATGCCAATGGATAGTGCTTGATTACAAACGTGGAAAAATGCTGTTTTTCGCCTTACCACCATTTGTTGACCTTTGAAAAATTTTCGCACCTCCTCCCCCAGAGCCGTGGTGCCGCTCACACCTATGGGCCCGCGCCTCGAGGCGTGCATTCCCGGGGGGAACGGACGGGTCCCGGCCCCCCAAAATTCAGAAAAATCCATCTTTTTAAACGTTATGTTGTGCTATTTTTGGCCTTTTTGGGCTTAGTCCCCCAAAACTTGGTGTTGGTCCCCCCAAAATGGGGACGGCCGGCTACGTGCCTGCCCGCACCTCCCCCTTGGGCCAACTCTGGGCGACATATGCGATTTGTAACGATTTTCAGCCATCCTCGATTGCAATTTCTTCAAATTTCCCGGCGCTTAGCGATGGAAGTAGTAAATGCTTGTTCTAATTACTCTATATGACGTTACAACAGTAAAAATTTGCTTCAACGTGGAAAACATCAAGTTTTCAGCATTTGGAGCCGATTATTGTATTATTTATCTTTCTATATTAGCTTCCAGCCGCAGATTTTTTTAGCGCCAGGCTGGCAAAAAGTTGCCTAGCGTTACCGAAAATTTTGACAATTTTAACACTTCTTATAGCGTCCTAATTTAAAAAATTCTTCATTAACAACAGTGCTAATAAGGGTCGCGCTGAAACAGAAAACGGGGCTTTCAGCATTGCGGTTATAAACTTGAATCGGCCAAGCGTTCCATTTCGCACAAGCTTAATCGGGCAGTTTTAGTTGCACAAAAAAGTACAGGACTTTTGGAAACCATCTTTGTACACGTACAAAACGAATGATCCTTGTACAAAAAACAACGCCTTTGAGTCGGGAATGCACAAAGGTCAGGGTCGGCCGGGGGGTGGAATCCAAAGAATCCAAAACAGTAAATTTAATGTTTACGATTTTTTCCTGTTTTAACGATAAAAAAAATGGTCAAAATAGCCTATAAAACAATTTTTCTAGGTAATCTAGAATTTTAGAAGCATTTTTTAGTCCATTTTGACTCCATTATATTACTTAATGCAAAAATTTATCAATGTTGGCCGCTTTTTTGAGTAAAAAAGTACTTAAAAGTGCTCGGAAAAAATTTTGACGTTTTTAGCTGCTTTTGACCTCAAAAATGATGCGAGAACCATCCATCACCTCAAAATAGTCCCCCCCTCACCCCCATGCGCATGCATGCTTTGAGTCAAATGGTCGCTAAAAAAACATAAAACGGGAGGTTTTCTACTATTCTTTCAAAAAATCGCGCATCCTAAAAGGTAAAACTACTTTCATTTGTTGAGGGCAAAAAACATTCTGCAAGTAAGAATCAAAATCCCGCAAGCCTCTCCCCGACACGGTTTTTTTTTGTATTCGGCAAAGATTTTTCGCGATGTACAAAGATTTTTTGGAAGACAAAAACTGCCGAAAAAGGTTCGAAATTCGCAAAAATTCCCGGCGCTCCGCGCCGAAGCGGGCAATTGTGTGTTCTATATATCTTTATAATTTCAGAAATTGTATTTTGAAAGGTAAAATGCACCAAATTTTCGGCGCTTCGCGCCGTTTTGGGAACGTTTATTACTGATTTTTGCCGTCAGAAACCTAGAAATTGCTAAAATACGTAACTCAAAAGGTCGAACAACTCTGCTTTTACCACACCTAAAATTCGCTACCGTACCATATTATAGTGCCCACGAAATTTGTGTGTACGAAATGTACAGAACTTTTACGGACCATCCTTGTGCATGTACAAACGGACCTTGTGCAAAAAACACTGCTCCCCGATCATCATAAACGTAACAGGGTGAATGGGGGAAGTCCCCAGCCCAAAATTGATTGTCCCATTTCCACCCACAAAGCGAGAGAAAACTTTTCTGACCCCTCCTGATTTTTTGGAAAAAATTAAAATTTTAAGCCATTTTTGGCCAAAAATTGAGGTCCTTTCAAACCTGCCCCCAATGGCCGGAACCCCACTCCACCCAAGTTTTTTGAGCCGTTACAAGTACTTTGATGGTGAGCGTATAATCTGGACTGTGCCATACATATCAACAGCGTGGGTGCACAAGGTCAAGGTCGGCAGGGGAGGGGTTACATCCTCGGCAGTTCAAATCAGTGAATTTAGTTTTAAAAAAGTTCACGAATTTTTCTATTCAAACGACCAAATGGTAAAAATAGCTTATTAATGTTTTTCGCGGCTGAAAATTCGGATTTTCAAGTCAATTTTGCCGCATAATATGATTTTTTAATGCTAAAATACATAAATTGATCAGCGTTGTGCCCCTTTTAAAGTGAAAAATACATAAAAGTAACGCTTTAGATCGCAAGAATGATGCAAAAGTTCCATCAGCTCAAAATCGTCGGACGGTAACCGCGTGGCTGACTCCTTAGCGAAGAGGAATATTCCCTCTCCCCGTGCGCGTGTACGCTCGACAACAACCAACTTCTGGTACGGGTCCTAACGGGCAAAATTGTCAAAATAGCACCAAAAATTTAATTTTGTGGGGTATGTCCGTCTTGGGGTTCCGCCGAATTCTTCGGTAAGGCTCAGACCACTCTTCCTACCGTCAATTTTTGACACTTTTGTGACGCTCGGTTGATAAATTTTGGACCTCCAGGCCCAGAATTAAGGCGCTACGCCGCGCGATCGCTACTCCGAAAGGGGTACTTTTTTGCACGCGAATAAGTTCTTGAAGCGACTTCTGGACTCGGCGTTTTCGCGTCATTGTTGGGGTCAAAAGCAGTAAAAACGTCAAAATTTTTCCGGCGCTCGGATTAGTCTTTTTTCTTTTTTAAGGATTTGCTTTTTTATTTATGTATTTATTTATTCACTTATTTATTTTTCTCATTTTTTGCTGTTTTTCTTGTATTGATGACTTCTTAAACTAGGGATGGCCCGGTGCCGATGCTAACTCATATATCAAATGCAATAATCATAGTTTCCCAAGGTCGAAAGTTCAGAGGGGGTGAAATCCCCAAATTTCAGATACCACAATATTTAGATTTCTAGCCTTTTTTGCAGGTCAAATATACAAAACGCTTAAAACATCCTATATAGCATGTTATAATGTGAAAACTGCATTTTTAACTACTTTTGTCCCATTTTGACTACGTTCGTCACTCTTCATAAGTAAAAAATATAAACTTCATTCAGGTATTTTATGGGTAAATAAAACAGTGAAATGTACTAGTCGGCGCGAAGCGCCGAAAAATTTTAACATCTGCGCTGCTATTGTACCCAAAAATCATTGCAGGAAACGTTTGATAGCTCAAAATCGTCTGACAGTGATTCAAGTCTCGGATCCTGAGGTGGGGTAATACTCCCCCTCACCCCTATGGGAATGTATGGCTACAATTATTTCAGGCAGGCTGTCGTGTCGACTGCCGACATTTGTTTGAAGATGCTACCGAACGCAGATCTAACCATCTGCAAAGAATACATTGTCGCACAAAATGCTTTGCGTCCTGTTCTACAGAACATACCCGTTTCCCGTATTATTCGTGTTCTAAATGGCATAAAATATTCGATGGCTCGCTTTAAAAATAATGACTCATTGAAACAGTCTCCGCGTACTAGCATTTTCTATATTCGAAATTTATGGAAATTTTTTAAATACTTTGTAGCACAAAAATTAAAGATTACTAAGCACGAGTGAATTTAAGGCTCAAAAATATGAAGTTGAAAATTGCAATACACGGGTCTTCAACAAGAAAACGCGAAATTTCATCTGCAGAAAACTGAATAACTATTATTTCTTAAGACATAAAAGTAAATACGACGATCCGCTGGACTTTTGGCGCGCCAGACGTCGGGACTATCCTGGACTGGCAACGCTAGCTCGCCAGTATTTATGCGCACCAGCAACTTCAGTCCTAAGCGAACGGCTACTTGATACGAGCGGGGACGCGTGTTCCGAAAAAAGTAGTCGTCTTTTGCCCGAACGCCTTGAAATGCTAGTTTTTTTGGCAAAAAACTTGCCCGTAGTCAACATAGGTTGTGAATGAAACAGTAAAATTTGTATAAGTCGTTTTTTATTTGACCGCATTCTCATAAACTAATGAAAAATAAACTTTGTTTGAGCGTTAGATAAGCAAAAGGAATTAATGCATCGCGTGTCTTCAATTAGCGTCGCTTTTTGTCTATTTTTTAGTTTTTTATTTTTTGGCACCGGCGCCTGCGCCATCCCTAATTTAAACATTCTCGTTGCTGGAATAGCGAGAAAATCGGAACTTTACCCTTCTCCGCCTGAAGGCGACCGGGCGCGGTAGCCGGCCGTCATATTCCGAGGCGGACCAACACCAACATTTGGGGGACTAGGCCCGAAAAAGCCGAAAATAGAACAAAATAACGTTTAAAAAGACCTATTTTCCTAAATTTTGGGGGCCGAACCCCCCCCCCCTTTTCCCCGGAGGATACGCGCCTTAACCCGATCTCGGGCATCTACGTCGAGCGCGTTACGCTCAATTTACATTTCGCGACAAAAAAGATTAAGATTAAAAAATTGGTGTCGTAAAATGAAATAAAACCTAGATCGCCGAGCATCTTGTCGCACTCGTCGAGGATGAAGAATTTGACGTGTTTGAGGTTGAGGGAGCGGCCCCGGGCCAAAGCCAAAATGCGGCCCGGGGTTCCGACTACGATGTGCGGCGTGTTGTCGCGCAAAGTGTCTTCGTCCTTTTTAATGCTCATTCCGCCGAAAAAAACGCCCACCTTCACCCGTGCCAAATATTTACTAAAACGCTCGTACTCCTTGCTGATCTGGAAAGCCAGTTCGCGCGTGTGGCACATCACCAGGCACGACACCTAACAACGTAAAATAAATATAGAAGGCCGGTTAAAATAAAATTATTAAAAACCCTAAAAAAGACTGATTAAAAAAATTTCGGTTACCTGGCCATCGACCGGTTCCAACTGCTGTAAAGTTGCCAAAACGAAGACGGCCGTCTTGCCCATTCCCGACTTTGCCTGGCAAACGATATCCATTCCCAAAATGGCCTGCGGAATGCACTCGTGTTGCACTAAACACAATAGCGTAAATTGACAGTGACGGATCTAGGATTTTCTTAAGGGAGCGGCGGAACCCCCAACTTTTCCAAAAACGGCCAAAAAAA
Source organism: Mermis nigrescens (assembly GCA_036768485.1). Taxonomy (NCBI): domain Eukaryota; kingdom Metazoa; phylum Nematoda; class Enoplea; order Mermithida; family Mermithidae; genus Mermis; species Mermis nigrescens. The sequence continues at coordinate 18,040,534 of JAVLUZ010000157.1, forward strand.
GGTATAAAAATTTGCCCTTCGCGTAAAAATAACGTTTTTCGGCGTTTAACATTGTCCAATCACCTTTAACGCAACTTTTTTTCGAAAAGTTCTTCGAACTTTCGACAATTTTGTGCAAAAAAATCATTAAATTCCTTTGACTTTAGCCAAAAATTTGTGAAATTTAGGCTGAAGGACTTTAGAAACTCGATTTTTTGCCCCATTTACCGTATTTGTAGCATTTGACGCCGAACGTCGAAAATTTTTAAAAGTTATGCTCGAAAATAGAAGAAATCTATGCCGAAATAGCCGTTTACGCTCTTGAAATTGTTTTAAAAGCTATTCCATCGGCAAAAATGGCTTCCGGGTCGCGAAGAAAGTAAAAAATGTCAGTGATAAGCACACATGCGCAGTTTGGAAATTCCAAGGGACGGGGAGGTGAAATAATGTGCCTTTTTAGGATCCAAAATGGTAGGTAGGCGTCAAAAACATCGGTTTTCAGCGTTCTGAGCATGTTCTATCTTTCTAGAACATAAAAACATTTAAAAAAATTCGAAAAAAATCAAAAAAAGCCGGAACAATTTAAAAATATAGCTAAAACATGAGTATAATGACGCCAAGCGCCGAAAGTTGCGCACTTTTGAGCAAATAAATGACTAAAACGCTTTAAAAAAGCATCTTTTCGACAAAATTTAAAAAAAATTTTAAGGAACTTTCATAAAAATCACCAATTCTGGGGGGGTGAATATTTTTAGGAAGGGAGTGAAAAACCCCCAACCTCCAGATCATGTATATTAATAAATAAATTGAGAAATTATGATCACTGACGGCCGGAAATCCTAACAAATTACACATCAATTATTTATCTCGCCAAATATTTTTGGCCAAGGAGGAGAGGCGGCCGCCTCCTGCTCCCTAAGTCCGCCCCTGCTCAAGATTGGTTGATTTTCAAATTTTTAATCAATATCCTCCTCATACGTGTAACAGGAAGGATAAGGGGGATCGCCCGACCCATTGTTGTTGTCCTCCATTTCTCCCAAACCCACACAATTTCTCCACTTCATTTCTGAAAAAATTTTTTGACCGTTATAGGTGTTTTTTGGCCGTTTTTGTATTGATGGTCATTTACCCTCCCTCCCACTCCCCAGAGACGGCCGGGGACCCGAACCGAAATTTGGAGCGTCAAATGTACGATCCTCCATCTTTATCTGAGAAAACGCTCCAGAAAACCACCAAACGTAATCATGGAAGGCATTTCATGCCTCTAAAGTGAATTTTTCGCCCAGCGCGCAATCGCCTCATATTTTGAAAATTTGTCACAAAATGTAAAGATGTAAGTCTATTTGATATAAGTTGATATATTTTACACGACAGACGGGTCGTACTCGCGCGTGTGCTTGAAATCAAATAAAATTTTACCTTCGAGGGATGTTCGAAGCCGCAATCAATTATTGCCCGCAAAACTTCTGGCTTGAGAAGAAAATCGCGGAATCCCGAACTGTGAATTGATGCGTACGCCTAAAATGCAAACTGCATTTAATGTATTACGTTCTAATTAGGACGAATTCGAATTACCAATTCATTCAAATCAATCAGAGCTTTTTGAGTTATTCCATTGAAAAATCTTTATCCCTAATTTAATCGGCGCAAGATACGTTGAATATTTCCCAATTTTTTAAACGAGTCACCGAAGTCAAATGATTTTTAAGAATAAATTATTCGATCGTTTCTCGTCGTAATGTTGTATAAAATAAAACAGGACCCCCGGATGAATGCTCAGCAAAGTGCCGACTAACCGAGAGTAAAAAAACCAGGGGCGTCGTAGCTGTGGGGGACGGGACGACTAGTCCCCAAAAATTTTGGATGAAAACACGGAAGTATTATTACTTTTTACAAGAGTCCCCGGAAGAAAAATTGAAATTTCCCAAGTCGTATTTGAAAGACCGGTAGTATAGATTTTAACACTTTTTGAACTAATAAATCCATAATTTTTGGGCACTTCGCTCCTAGTTTATTTATGGATAAATTTATTCAATTAAATTGAAAATCAATTCTAATTTTTTCAATTTTTTTTATCTTAAATACTTAGATCTCACTAAAAAAAGCTCAGATACCATTATTTTTGCCCATCTATTGAGTAGTCGATACGGTAGATACTAAAACGTGAAGAAAAAATATATCTTAATCATTCTGTTAACTATCGTAACGGATGTTATGCCCAACATTCCCCGAGGAATAATGAATAGGGTCCGACCAGGGCGTAGTATTTGAGGGGTAGCCCCCCTCGTTGGCCGAAAAAATTATAAAAGGCAATATTATAATGCCCGGAAAGATGGTCAAATCGCGTGATTTGTCGGGAAAGTCTTCAGCGCTTGATCCATAAGTTTGGATCAAGCGCTGCCAAAAAACACTTTTTATAGCGTTTTGAGTAAAAAAAATAATTTTTCTCAAAAAGTTCGAATTTTGCGTATATTAATGGATAGAGCGTGTCGAAAAACATAGAAAAAATGCGGTTTTCACTAGCTATCCCGACGGATTTCCCGATATATAGGCCACTTTATTCTAGGTCCCCCCACTTGGCCGGATTTCGGATACGGGCCCGGGTCGAACAATCCGTTTTATGGCAGGAAGACCAGAAAAAATTCTGCGCTTCGCACGGATGTACCTCAACTTTTCTCCGACGTAGACGTTAAAAATTTCAGCACAAATCTTTGTAAGACGTTTTAAAAGCGCAGGACGGTGAAAATAAGATAAAACCTGTTTGGATTCCAATCATGCATTAATCTTGGGGAGTTTCATTTTCCCAGAATTCATAATTTTTAATAAGTTTCCAAAAAATTCATAGAAAAAACTGCTTTTTTAAGCGTTTTTGGCTACATAAGTGTCAAATTTCAAACGCTTCAGGCATACATGCGCGTAGGGGAGGGTGTGGGGGTGTTACCCCCCATTGAAGGAACAGTCAGACAGGTACTGTCCGGTGACTTTGGACCGACGGAACGTTTTTTGCATCATTTTTGAGGTCAAAAGCGGTAAAAATGTACTTTTATCTACTTTTTACTCAAGCAGTGCCCAAAATTGACCCATTTCTGTACGTTTTAGCGTTAAAAGTGATACAATGCAGTCAAAATGGACTAAAAATGCTCTAAAAATGCGATATTACCACGAAAAAACGTTTTATATGCTATTTTGACCATTAGTTTAAACACCAAAAAAATCGCGCGCTTTAAATTTACTGTTTCGGATTTCTGAGATTTCACTCCATCTGCCGACCCAGTCCTTGTGCACCTATAGCTTCACGCCATGCTCTAATTTTGTGACATTTTGTTCACCAACGTCGATTTTTTTTGAATTTTGTTGTTTTTATGTTATAAAAAGATGGAGCATCGTCAGAAAGAGTAAAATCGATGTTTTTGGATGCGTATTCGCCATTTGTGAGCCAAAAAGGTGCTTTAAAATTGCCCAACTCCCAGAATTCCCATTCTGCGCATGTCTGATTCCATCAAAGAAGAAAATTCAGCACTCATGCTCTTTGCACCTCCTACCTAACCTATTGATTTTTTTATTTTGTTGAAATTGTAAGCTTACGGTACCAAATGAAGCACATGCACTCTGGGGTATAAGGGTATTCCCCTACTTTGAGTTTTGAAAGGCTTACGTTTTACGCTGTTTTGGTACCAATCCTATCGCTCATAGCACGAAAAAGCGTCAAATGACGTCTAACAGTATAATTTTAAGCACGAATGCTTCTTTTTCGAGCAGGAAAATGTTAAATTCATTCATTAAGATTATAATTTCATTATTTCTTATATATTTGATGCTACAGATCATTCCAACGCCCGTTTTTATTTGCTTTCATGCATAAATATGCATGACGAATAATACGACGACTTATGTATCAAAATTTGACAATAATTAGGTAAAAAATTACTAATTCACCCCCACCTTCTAGTGGCGGATTCAGGATTTTCTGACAGGGGCGGAACCCAAAATTTTTCTAAAAGTGTCAAACATTGTCCAGAAATTTCGTATATTATGCTCAAAGTATCTGTTTTTGGTGTCTTTTGATAAGAAGAATTATTTCTAATGCGAAGAAATAAAAGAAATTTCGAAATTTTCCAAAGTGTTTTTATCAAAAACTTCTCAGAACTTAATACAGAAATCGACACAAATCGCCGAAAAAACACTCCAGGAATTCATTGTAAGAGCTAGAAAATAGTCATTGGGCTGTACAAAAATTTATTCTTGCTGACGTAAATTTAAATCTCTAAGAGCGACAAGAGTCAGATGTAATTAAATTATTAAAGAGTCTATCCCAGCGCGAAGCGCCCGAAAAATATGTGAAAATCATAAAAATGGTTAAAATTGGGGATGCACCGGGGCCAGGCCCCGTCCGGGCCGGGGCCAAAATACGCAACTTTTAGCCTATTGTTAAGAATTATCTCAACGTTTTTTGTTCGGATTTTGGCGATATTTTGAGGATAATCGTGCATATCATGCATGTATAACTAAACATTGGTCACAAATTTTATTTCAGAAATTTAGCTTATTCACGTTTACAGTTGCAGCAATTTAATAGTCAAAACCGATAAAGTTTTTCGCCAAATACACTAGCGTTTCTAATCGCTCAGGCTGCGAACGAGAACGGAAATCCGAGCAAATATTGCCGCTTGTACTGAACAAGCGTTCACTTGTGGTACTCGTGGGCGGGGAAGGGGCTTAGATATTTTCTTGCCATTGATGCCATTTTATATATAAAGTCTGTACGAACATAAAATGCTTTATACATTTGATATATAAAGTTTGTATAAAGTTAAAAAAGACGTTTCTGTAAAATAAAAAATCATTGGTTGAGTGAGAAATTACGCGTGATAACATGACTTTTGGGCTAACACAAAACACGATAAATGCCACGTATATATGAATGAATATTTAAGTTAATTTGGCACACTGAATAAAATTTCAAACAAATGGCTAGATTGTAAGGATTTATTGGTAAAAATGCGTGCAAGTCTAGAATCGTTTCATGTAATCCGATGCCGTTTAAGCGAAACAATAGTACGCTACAAGGGGTAACTTTTTCACGAACACACAATAACTTGAAAACGACACTACAGATTAACATAATAAATTATGCACGCGAAAGTTTTATCCCTGTTTAAGCTATTTTTAACTCATCTGATCTAAAACAGGAGTAATTCGGCTGATAATGATGCAAATTACGTGAATTGGGCCAAATATTATAATGGGTAGGAAAAAGTTTTGGCCTATACATATAAGCTATGATGATTGATTGAACTCGGAAATGCATGTGGAACGGATGACATAGACTTGCCCAGACGCTATTTCGCATAAGTCGCATTTTACCAAACACATATTTATACATGGTATAAATGGGATATAGCAAAAATACTTGACCCCGGTTAGTCCCGGTCTCTGGTACCGGCCCCGGCGCCGGGGCCCAGGCCCCGGTCAAAAAGGCCAGATTCATTGCGCCCAAATATTTTTTGACGACGGGGGGGGCAGCCGCCCTCCTCTAAATCCGTCAATGTATGCGTGTGAAAGTTGTTAAAATTTACTAAAAATTATACTTCCGCTAGACAACGCGGAAGAACGAAGAAGCGAAGAGAAGCGATTTTTGTAAAAAGAATGCCTCCACAGAACATCGTTCACTGGCTCAGAAAAAGAGATTACAAGGAAGCCTTGATGAGTTATAATAAGCGAAGTTTCTTATCAATGTCAAATTTCACTAACAATTACATTCAGTGCTCGCCACGAAATTTGAACAGTAAAGAACCGAATGAGTTTATAAAGGAACGCTTTTTCGCGACCAAGTTGCCGGAGACCTAAAGAGTATGCTTACATGCTTTAATTCGAGAAAACGCGACCTAAATGCTTAGGAAGGACCGTTTGCGATTAAAATAGACGCGTGATGATAGCACGCATGTGCGCATTATGTACACAATATCATGCGCATAATGCGCGCTGAGTCGTAGGGTTCGACCTCAGCATTTAAGTCGCGTTTTCTAGAAACTAACCAGCGCTTCGCACTGTTTGGGTCGCGTTTTATTAAAGTTAAGTAGGTCATGATTTACTAAAGTTAAGTAGGTCTCCGGCGATTAGAACGTGAAAAAGCGTTTCTAAATAAAGTCAATCGGTTCCTTATTCTCCAAATTTCGTGGCGAGTACTGTAGTTAATCGTCAATGGCTTCATAAGTGAATTATGACAAGCACACCATCTTGATAATTGCCGCCTCGTAGTACTGCGTACTCATACTAGAGTAACAATGCACATGATATCGTTTATGAGTGTTCATGTACAATCTGAAGCATATTTTACATGTACGTCCTCAGTTCAGCACAGGTTTTATGCAGAAAATGAGATTTGTTCAAGGAGCAAGAACAACAACAATATTTTTGCAATGATTAGTTATGAATTCGCTGTTGAACTATGACCATTTTTAGGGTGAATTCAGAACCGTAATTCTGGTGATTTTGTAAAAATTTCGAACTTGCGACTCAAATTGAAGTGCACTTTTTACAAAATTTTCCGGGCTCTGCCCGGACCCCGCTGAGCGGGCACCAGATCCTCCTCCCAGCCCTAAGAGAGATGGTTACCATTGGATACACCACATAAACATGATCTTAGGGGTTGGGAGGTTAAATTTTCGCCCCCCCCCCCTTGCGATTTTTCAGAAGGTTCCAAAATTTCCTGAAAATCCGCCAAAAATGTGCTTTTTAAACGTTTTCAGCTATTTATTTGCTCCAAAAGTGTCAAATTTTCGGCGCTTCGTGCCATATTCTCATATTTTGACTATATTCTGATGAATTTTTTCAACTTTTTTTCATTTCTTTAAGAAATATTTTTTACGTTTTTATGCTCTAGACAGATAGGGCCTTGGCAGAAACGCCAAAAAAAACAATGTTTTTGACGCGTAGCCACCATACATTCACAGCAAAGGCAATTCTGGAGGGGATGAAATTTTTAACTACAAGTCATATTACAAGGGCATTTATATGCAGTCGGTAGTATCATCCGATAAAACGACAGAAACTTGTTGGTGACCGGATTCGAAACGAGGACATGTTGCTCCAAGGCCCAGAAACTTAACCAATCGAGTTTCACCGGATGTGTACGTACTAATGAAGTTGCTATATTAATACACACTTTTTGTACGACCTTTGTACATGTACAAAGATCTCCAGAAGTCTTTGTACGAGCGAAAAATTCTTCTGTACATATAATTTATAGATTTACTAATATATATACATTTTTAAATACTACTAGATCGTTATCCGTGGTGACCCGTCCGCTTCACAAAAAGTGTTGCTCCCTCTTAAATTCAGCTGGTAATATTGGTTCGGTGCGAAGCGCCGAAATTTTAATGAGTCTTAGGTTGAATCGACAAATAAAATTCGACTCAGCAAGCTAAAATAACTTGTGTTATACAATCATAAATAATAAAGGGATTGCAAGATTGCAACCTTATTCAACGCAGAGTAAAAAAAGTAAATTTTATCTTCAAATGACAGAAAACAGTGCAAAGTTGTCTAATTAGTTCTTTTTCTGCATAAAATCTTTATAAAACAGTAGAGATAGATGTAAGAGATGCTTCAATCTTAACAAAAATGCTTAAAGACAGATTATGGAGTGTTTAATGCCCGCGCTTAGAGCTAAATAAAATGTAATTATGGTATCCGAGAAAGTTTTTTTGAATTTTGCTAAAATAATACTCAAAAAAGCGTTAAAATTAGTATTACTTTGCCCCAACATGTCTTTGTGCATTGTACAAAGATGCCTCTGAGTACAACCTCAAAATCTTTGTCTCGTACAAAAAAAAACAGTGATTGTTTAGTTGCAGGCCTGTATCCAGGGAGGATAGGGGCACATGCCCATACGTGGGCAGCAAGAAAATTCTACGGGGGGGGGGGTGCAAGATTTTTTTGAAGGTCGGAAAATGGCCTTAAAAATGGTGGTATGGCGATAAAAACACCATTTTTCGACGTTTCTCATCAAGCACTATCCATTGGCATCAAAAAATAGAGAAAAAAGATAAAAAATTTTCAAAAATTGAATTCTGGGGGGGTATTTTGATTTCTGGGGGGGGGGTATTTTGGTTTCTGGGGGGTGCATACCCCCAAAGCCCCCCCTCCCACACCCAGGTGTGCACATGCCCCCTCCCGAGACAAGAATTGAGAATTATTTTTTCTCATTCACTCCCCCACCTCCTTTGCTTTTTTAGCCGAAAATGGCAAACAATTTTCGTTACTTCGCATCGAATTTCAGAATTATAATTAAATCTATTTAACCCCAAGCGCGCGGTTCAAACACTCATCCTTAGTCTTTCTACAACCTAAAGTGTATTTTGCACCTATGTCTTCTGTTTTACACAGGTTTTATGTAGAAAATGAGACTTGTTCAAGATTGTTTCTATCGTATTCTAACCATATTTAAAGCATCTGGGTAGCAAGATTCACAAAGTGTTCAGCTCAAGTGGTCGTAAACACACGTGGGCATCGTGGGCATGGGGGATGTGGGGGTATGCACTCCCCAGAAGTTGAAATACACCCCAGAATTCAAATTTTGAAATTTTTTACTTGTTTAGCGATTTTTTGATGCCATTGTATAGTGCTCAATGAGAGACGTCGAAAAATGGTGTTTCTTCCGCCATACGACCACTTTTAAGACCATTTTTGACCTTTGAAAATTTTTTCAGCCCCCCCCAGAACTTTGGTGCTGCCCACATATGGCCGTAAAATGTCTTTTTCAATCCATCCATCGGTCCCCCAGACGTGTTTTTTGGGGGCATTGGGGGTTTTTGACCCCCCCAGAATGGCAACTGACTCCCAGCAAAATAGCTGTAAGCGACCCCTAGAATTGTCGATTTTTTGTAAAAGTTGAAAAAAAGTTGCAAAAAAGTGCCCTTCTAAGCGTTTTTAGCTCATTTTTGGCTCAAAATTCTCAAATTTTTGGCGCTTAGCGCCATACGCACATTTTTCCAATATATTTTGTTCAATTTACTCAATTTTTTTGAATTTTTTTAATTTTTTTACGTTTTTATGTTCTAGAAAGAACGAGCTTGTCTGAAGCATTAAAAAACAGTGTTTTTGACGTGTATTATTCGTTTTTAGCCCAAAAAGGCACTTTTTGAAAAATTTTTTGAACCTGACCAATCAGAATTATATGCTGTACATGTATGGTCCCCCATATTTTTTAAAAAGTTTTTCATGTTATTTAGTTCCGAAACGGATCCTCAATTTCAATTTATCCGGAAACGAATCCTAGTTTTTGCAACTTCCGGATCCGGATTTTTAATTTTCACAACTTCCAAATCCGGGTAGTAAAAATTAGAACTTCCAGATCCAGATCCAATATACATAAATCCTTGCTGGTTTAATTTACTAAAATGTTGTTGATTTGGTGTCATGCACTATCGTAATTATCCGCTTGGTTATTGGTGCCTTAGAGGCAAGTATCTTTCGGACAAGCTTTTTACGTGTACAAAGACGGTCTTCAAGTCTTTGTCCATGTTGTAGGCGTAAATTTTAGGTTAGTTACCTAATACAATATAGAGCAGTAAGGCTTCTTGTATGGTAGCACTAGAAAAAATCGACTATATAAGTGTAGTTAACACTAACACCAGGTTATGCACTGACAATAGAAAAATTTATCAATAGAAAATTTTTTTACCATTTTCACCATTTACCAGAAGAATTTCGAGGCCTTTTTATAGATAAGAGCTCAGGTCTTTCTTTGTACATTTTGTAAGTTTTTATTTGTCTTTGTACATTTTATATACATTTTTTTGTATACATTTTTTACATTTTGTATACATACTGTTTATACATCTAAAGGTCTTTGTACATTTTGTGCAAAAAATTTTGGGTACTATATAGTACAGTACCGATTTAAGTATGGTAAGAACAGTTGTTCGACCTTTGATTGTGTATTTTAGCTAATTTGAGTTTCTGAAAGCAAAAATCAATAAGAATGGTGTTTAGATGGTGTGAAGTGCCGAAAAATTTGGCAGTTTTCTTTTGAAATGCAATTTCCGACATTATAAAGATAAATAAAAACATAATTACTCATTTCAGCGCGTCAAAAATTTTCGCGAATTTCAGACCTTATTTGCAGTTTTTCGTCTTCCCAAAAATCTTTGTGCATGTGCAAAGACGGCCCTGAAGTCTTTGTGCATCAGAAAAAATCTTTACCGAATGTAAACAAAAACCGTGCACTAAAACCCCGATGAAACCCGAAAAATTTTAAAAAACCCATAAAACTAAAATTTTTAAATCTGGATCTTTTCCATCCCTGACTAGAATACTGACTAATTGGAGCTTAACTCAACAATAGATGATAATTGAGGCTAATATAGAGAATGTAGTGACCTTCTAGAAATTAACTTTGCCTGGTTGATTTAATCTAATTAAGGGTTGAGGAATTCAGATCTGAAAGAATTAGGTGGCGGTCAGCATTGTTGATTCAGTTACAGGCTGTTGAAGTTCATGTGCTTATAGATTGGCGAAAACTAAACTCTGCCTTTGTGAATGTTTCGGATTAGTCTCCGAAGCATTGGGGGACTGTGACTGAGCGGGGTTATTAATGTCTTAGGCTTAGTTATGTGTATTCACATTGATGCACAGCACATGGGCTAAGCCTGAGATAAATGGAGCGAAAATTGGGGAGCGAGCGGAGCAATTTTTGCTTCATTTATGCTTTAGGCTTAGCCCGAGTCTGGCATCAATCTGAATGCGCAAGCAATTGCTGTCGCCACAAATTGAAAACTTACAGAAAGAAATTATTTTTTCATGCAGAAAAAAACCGTATTACGGTCAATAAAACAACCTTTTTTGGATTCAGCAATGTTGAAAAACCAGGGAAATAACATTTTTGACAAAAAAACACAAAGGTCAATGTCCTCAAAAGATTCCGTTCATTAAGAAGAATTACGGGGCTTAATTCTAGAATAGATAGATTTAATAGAAATGAAATTAATGGGTAATAATCTAAAGGTAATCCATTGTAAGGAAGATATTCAAAATAAATTATTGATGGCAAGCATTAAAAGGGGAGAAATTCAATTATGAAGTTGTAAAGTGATAGAGGCACAAAGCATGGGAATGCGACTTGCGTAACTGATTGATCTGATGTATGCTGATGGAAGCAAGATGCATGTAGGCATGTTGTTTGTATGTAGGTATGCATTGTTTAGGGGAGCGACTGCAAAAATTGTCACAATGATTGATTGAATTGTCTGTATGTACATACGTATGTAGGTAGGTACATAGGTAGTAGCGCTGTTTTTTTTTGTACAAGCCTCTTTGTACATGTACAAAGATCTTCGGAAAAGTCTTTGTACAAGCGAAATTTTTTTGTACATATAACATAGATATGCTATTGAATATACACATTTTTACATACTACTAGATTGTTATCCGTGACCCGCACGCTTCGCAAAAGGCGTAACTTTGTCCTAAATTCAGCTGGTTATATATGTTCGGCCCGAAACGCCAAAATTTTCATGAGTCTTAGGTTAGAAATTACACATAAAATTCGACTCAGTATGTTTAAATAACTTGTGTTACACAATTATAAATAATAAAGCGATTGCAATGTGCTGAGTGAATCTCATAATATACACCAATTTGCTTATGAATTTAATGCAACGCAAAGATAAAAGAGTCAATTTTATCTTCAAATGGCAGAAAACAGTGCAAAGTTGTTTAATACTTCTCTTTCTGCATAAAATCTTTATAAAACAGTAGAAATAGATGTAAAAGATGCTTAAATCTGTACAAAGATGCTTAAAGATAGATTTTGGAATGTTTAATGCCAGCACTTGGAGCTAAATATAATGTAATTATGATACTCGGCGCGAAATTTTTTAGAAATTTTGCTGAAAAATACTCCAAAAAACGTTAGAATTACTATTACTTTGCCCCAAAAAGTCTTTGTACATTGTACAAAGATGGCTCCAAAAATCTTTGTATGAGCCTCAAAATCTTTGTCTCGCTCAAAAAAATAGTGGGTAGTAGGTACATTCTTTAGCAAAGGTGATGGCAATAATGCTGACAATTGATGACTCTATGATGAAGGAAAGGACAACAGGTTTATTCGTACATACGTGCACACGTTGAACATTTATGAAGTATGTAGGTAACTATACACAATTGCATTTATTTCTTTTTATGTATAGCTTGAACACACAGGTGGGCAATGCCCGCGCCACTGGGTGGCGCCAGAAGGCACTTTAGTACCTTCAGAACCCCAGCTGGGTGGCGCCAGAAAAAGAACAGTTTTTGATTGGGGGTAGTGATTGACCGGAGTGGCCAAAATGGCCGAAGCCGGAGATCCGGCCGGAGCCGGAGATCCGGCCGGAGCCGGAGATCCGGCCGGAGCCGGAGATCCGGCCGGAGCCGGATTGAACCATGTTGCTCTGGCCGGAGCCGGAGAAATATAATTTTACACGTGCGGATAGGTAGGACATCTTTGTGACCAAGACCTAGACCATAGTGCACATGCATCTTAACTGCATATCAGCTAGTTAGTTATATGAAATACAGGGGCGGATTTGAGGGGGATGGCGGGGGGGCGGTCGCTCCCCATTGGCCAAAAATATTTGGCGAGATAAAGAATGCAGGGGCGGATTTCAATGGGAGGGCGGGGGTGGCCGCCCCCAGCTTGGCCAAAAATATTTAGCGAGATAAAGAATGGATATGCAATTTGCAATGATTTTTGGCCGTCAGTGACCATAATTTCTCAAAATTTTTCTGACGCTATGCGTCGGATGATATGTACCTATTAATAAGATTTATTTACTTTCTTGGCGACCTGGAAGCCATTATCTGTTCATGTAGGTTTCAAAACAATTTTTACAGCTGAAACAGCTATTTTTGCAGTTTTCTTCTATTTTCGATTAAAAATTTCGATGTTTCGCATCAAATGCTATAAATACAAGAAATCTAGCAGTCAGCAAAAATTTTTCCCGATGTACAAAGATTTTTTGGGACTGTCTTTGTACTTGTACAAAGATTTTTGGGAAGACAGAAATTGCAAAAAACGTCGGTAATTGAAAAACATTTTTTGGCGCTTCGCGCCGAAATGAGCAATTGTGTGTTCTATATATCTGTATAATGGCAGAAATTGCATTTCAAAAGTAAAAATGTCAAATTTTTCGGCGCTTTGCGCCGTTTTACGATTCTTAGTGATTTTTGCCCTAAGAGACCCAGAAATTACCTAAAACACACTACCAAAATTCGAACAGGTCTATTTTTACCACACAAAAATCGCTACTGTACCATATAATAGAACCTAAAATTTTTGTGTGTGCAAAATGTACAAAGGCTTTTGGGGACGATCTTTGTACATGTACAAACGGACGTTGTACAAGAAACCCTGACTGCTTCTAGACGTATATCCGCCTTGATTTCACAAGTTTTCCGGCGCTTCGCGCCAGATTTTTATAAAGTCAAAGAAGGTTAATGATTTTCTCGCACAAAATTGTGGAAAATTTCAAAGTTTTCAGAAAAAATATTGCATTAAAAGTGATTTTATGTGAAAGTACACAATGTAACCGAAAAAACGCTATTTCGCGCGTTGAGGGCAAATTTTTGTACCTATTTTTGACTGTTTTAGGAAAAGTTGGGATACCGCCCCCCTTAGAAAAATCCTGAAGAATGGATATGCAATTTGCAATGATTTCTGGCCGTCAGTGAGCATAATTTCTCACATTTTTTCGGCGCAACGCGCCGGATGATACCTATTAATGACATTTATTCACTTTTTTGGCGACCTAGAAGCACGGTTTTTTTATGTTCGGCAAAGATTTTTCCCGATGTACAAAGACTTTTCGGGGCCGTCTTTGTACATGTACAAAGATTTTTGGTAAGATAAAAAGTGCTAAGAAGGTCTAAAATTCGCATCAAGCAAAAAATCATGTTTCTTTACATCTATCCACTTTAATTCCACAAATTTTCCGGCGCTTCGCGTCAGGATTTTGTTGAAGTCAAAGAAATTTAATGATTTTTTCACACAAAATTGTCTAAAATTTTAAAATTTGTAGAAAAAATATTGCGTCAAAAAAGATTTTATGTGAAAGTATACAATGTAAAACACTGAAAAAACGCTATGTCGTGCGCTTTGAGGGCAAATTTTTGGACCTATTTTTGGCTATTTTTATAAAAGTAGGGATACCGCCCCCCTTAGGAAAATTCTAGATCCGCAACTGGTAAAATAGACAACATTCAACAAAATTTTATTCAATTCTTTTATTAAGAAAAAACCTGTCGTCTCCTAGCCTGCCCTAAATAAAGCATCAATGAGCAATATTTAATGTTAAAGCATGATTGTGTATGACTGTATATACATAGGTACGTTACATACTATATTATTCACTGAACCGCAAATATGACGTACAGAATGGACAGCAACATTATCTGGAATATCAGTATAGCATGTGCAGTGCATGCCAGACTGCATCTTATGCTACCCTATGACTTCCAGTGTTAACAGGAATTTACTGCAGCGATTTTCACAATTTTTGTTTTATTTTCATTTTCGTTTTTTTCCTAAAAATGACGATTGTGGTGGTGATGGACACATTATTTGGTGTTATTTCCTTTGTCTGCTATTATATTGTGCTCTGACTTAATTTAAGAAGCATAATGTCAGCAATTAGTATGTTCGGTCACTATGCAAAAAACGAAAAAATTCTCCGGCCTCCGGCCGATTTTTGGATGTCCTCCGGCCGGAGCACCGGAGTGGAAAAAATGGCCGGATTTGCCGGAGGCCGGAGCCACATCTCCGGTCAATCACTAATTGGGGGTGTAGAATTATTTGACCCAAAAATAAAAAAGTGAGAAAATGATACAACCAACAAACTAGCCAGCCAGCCAACCAACTAACCGGCCAACCAACCAGCCAACTAGCTAGCCAAACAACCAACCAACCGGCCAAACAATAACTAGCCAACCAACCAACCAACTAAGGGCCGTATCACAGAAGGTTAGGTAAGACTTGCCTTTTGGTAAATTAGGTTGGGTTAGAGGTTGCCATATCACAGAAGGTTGGGTAAGGTAAAGGTAAGGTAAAGCTTTGGTAAATAAAGACAAATAAACCAATGATCTTACCCTTGCTAAGAGCAGAGGTAAAGGTCTGCTAACATTCAATTAGTCTACGTTTTCAATGGATTTGATCGAATTTTAGGATGATGCAAGTGAAAACGAGGAAGATTTATTCTTACATGCACACCGGCTCATTAAATGGACTGAACCGTTTGAAATTTACAATGACCAACAATTTTATATGCTATACAGATTTAGCGAGGTCAATGCCCATCGATTAATTATTCTGATTCACTGTTTTTTTTGTACGAGACAAAAATTTTGAGGCTCGTACGAAGATTTTCAGAGCCATCTTTGTACAACGTACAAAGACTTTTTGGGGCAAAGTAATAGTAATTTTAACACTTTTTTGAGTATTTTTTAGCAAAAAATCAAAAGCGCTTCGCGCTGAATATCTTAATTACATTGTATTTAGCTCCAAGCGCTGGCATTAAACACTCAAAAATCTATCTTTAAGCATCTTTTACATCTATTTCTACTGTTTTATAAAGATTTTATGCAGAATAATAACTATTAAACAACTTTGCACTGTTTTCTGCCGTTTGAAGATAAAATTGACTCTTTTATCTTTGCGTTGCATTAAATTCATAAACAAATTGGTGTCTATTATGAGATTCACTCAGCACATTGCAATCGCTTTATTATTTATAATTACGTAACACGACTTATTTTGATTTACTGAGTCGAATTTTATGTGTAATTTCAACCTAAGACTCATGAAAGTTTTGGCGTTTCGGGCCGAACTAATATAACCAGCTGAATTTAGGACAAGGTTGCACTTTTTGCGAAGCGTGCGGGTCACAGATAACAATCTAGTAGTATGTAAAAATGTGTACATTCAATAGCATATCTAAACGTTATATGTACAAAAAAAATTTCGCTCGTTCAAAGACTTTTCCGGAGATCTTTGTACATGTACAAAGAGGCTCGTGCAAAAAAAAAAACAGTGCTCTGATTTCACCCTATCTGAAACAAAGAAGCATACGTCGTCATTATTCTTTATCACCCAAAGTTCATGTAAGCATATGCACGACATAAAATCAAGCTAGAAAAGAAGCAACATAATTTTACAATTGATAATATTGGCTGGTTGAGGCAATGTGGCCATCTGAATCACGGGAGTTCGAAAATATTGACATATGAATTTGCCTTTTTTGAATGAATACAAATCAATTTAATTTGTATTTTACAATAATCCAGAGAATGTCAGACGCTAAACTGAACGGATTTGCAATAAAAATGATAAATTTTCTCGTCTACCTAACGTTTACCCTTAGGTACTTACCTTGCCATCACCCAACCGTCTGTGATACCAGAGCTTGGCAAACCATAGGTAACTTACCAAGGCTGGTAAACCTTAGGTAGCTACCTAGACATTAACCAACCTTTACCTTTGCCATACATTTACCTTACCCAACGTTCTGTGATTCGGCCCTAAGTGACCAACTAGCCAGCCAACTAACTGACCAAAAAAACAACCAACCACCTACCCAACCAAACAACTAACCAACTGGCCAAGCAAACAACCAACTAGCCAACCTTTCAGCCAACCGGCCAACCAACCAACAAACTAGCCAACCGCTCAACCAACCAAGCAACTAACCGACCAACTAGCCAGCCAAGTAGCCAACCAAACAACCACCTACCCAACCAAACAGCTAACAAATAGGCCAAACAAACAACCAACCAACCAACTAGCAAACCACTCAACCAACCAACTAACTGGCCAACCAAACAACAGACTAGCCAACCTCTCAATCAACCAACCAACCAACCAACCACCTAAGGACCCCGGTACCTTCAGAACCAGGTCCATTGCCCAGGTATGCTTGAACCATACCTGGGCAATGGATTTTAATTCTGCAGGTACCGGGGTCCCTTTTGGTGAGGTTGGTTGGTTGGTTGTTTGTTTAGCCAGTTGGTTAGTTGTTTGGTTGGGTAGGTGGTTGGTTGGTTGTTTAGTTGGCTAGTTGGCTGGTTAGTTGGCCGGTTAGTTGGTTGGTAGGTTGGCTAGTTGGTGGTTGTTTGGTCGCCTGGTTGGTTGTTTGGTTGGCTGGATGGTTGGCCTGTTAGTTGGCTGGTTGGCTAGTTGGTTGGTTGTATCATTTTTTCACTTTTTTATTTTTGGGTCAAAAAAATTCTACCCCCCTCCCAATCAAAAACTGTTTTTTTCTGGCGCCACCCAGCTGGGATTCTGAAGGTACCCAAGTGTCTTCTGGCGCCACCCGGTGGCGCGGCATTGCCCACCTGTGCTTGAACATACAATATGTACTTAAATTAGGAAGGCAACACAAAGCAAATTGCACGGAATACACTGTGATCAGTCGATGTAAGTTTACATGACTGTATTATAAAAGAATGGAAGTAAGTTTACATGAGTGTATTATAAAAGAATGGAAGTTAGGCGCATTCACTGTTGCCTAGATAGAACACTCCGCTCCTAATGCATTGGATAAATGGTGTGCTTATCATCATAGGCAGGTGATCTGTGAAGCACGACTGAACAATTCTTTACCTACTGTAGGGTGTTAGATTAGTGACTTTGTGCTCACGTGGAAGTCGAAATTTTTTAAATCATGAGTGATTTATGTAATAGGTGTTTGTTTGGACGCTAGAATTGCTTATTACGGTTGGTGTTAGATTAGTGACCTTATGCTCACGTGGAAGTCGACGTTGCTTTTCTACGCAAATTTTTTTTCAATCATGAGTGATTTACGTAATAGGAGCTTGTTTTGGATGCTAGAATTGCTGATTCCGATTATTTACACTCTAATGTGCTGCTGTGTAATACGCATTTCGTATTTTAGATTCTTTATCAAGGTTTTTTATGCTTTGTGCTGTTGCTGTGTACTAACCATGTTTCTAAATCTTAGAGAAATCAATGAATTAACTGAGGATTTGGTGAAACTGTTACAGTAGCTACAAGATTTACAATTAGTACTGAAGGAGCCGGATTATTAATGTGATAGGTGTGACGGAGCATTGAAATTGTCCATATTGACAGCGGCTATAGATGGACGGGTATGGCGTTGTCCGAATACGCTTTCAAAAAATACGCAGAAAAGATAATTATGCGGAAATCAGATTTTGTTTCGATGTGGCAAATTTTTCGAACGCTTGAAACTATCGATAGGTACAAGAAATTTCATCATTTTTAATATGTGGGTATATGGTGCTGGATTACACTTATCGCGGTTCAGCTTAGACTAGCATCTACGACTCTAGTGGATTGGGCGAGCGAGCGGAGCAATTTTTGTCCCATCTTTTCTTAGGCTTAGATCATCCCCTGGCACCAATATGAAGACGCACAGAGCCCTAAGATATCTAATTAGTTCTTTCATGCAGGTAAACTACAGCATAACGTTCAAAGATGAAGACACAGACGCCCATACTAATGCGATAAAGTCAACTTGGAGAGCTGCAAAGACAGTGTGCACATCTTCGAATCGCAAAAAATCGCTTATTCCCAGCAACTTGGCGAAATACATGTTCTTAAAGAAGTGCCAAGAATGTAAACTCGACGGTACATTGGAATTTTTGAAGTTGGCGGCTCAATTGTACCCCTTGAAGAAGCGAGAGGTGTAATAACCAGGATACGATTCAAGTGACAGTAAAGACGTCGATTAAGCTAAAAATAGCGTTTTTATGCGAATTCAAAAAGGATTTTTTAATTTGAAAGTTGAAAAAACAGACGGAAATGAAACTTGGAAAATGAAATTTTTCAAAGTTTATTTCAATCAGAGGCTTTTCCGTCTGTTTTTTCAACTTGTATGGTAAAGATACCTGCTTGAAATCGGATAAAAACGCTATTTTTTTAAATTTGCGAAATGGATGTATTCTGAAATTCACCCGAATAACTGAATAATCAGCGCCAAACGCGAGAAAATTTCACCTGGCTATTATAAAGACATATTGAAGTTTAACTGACTAACTATTTCATGGGAGGGGACGCGTCGAAGATTTTTGGAAATTTTAGACATTTTCACTGTTTTTGTCATACAAAAACACACTGCCCATGTTGTACACCGACTATGTTGAGCTTCAGAGGGTGACTGATCAATAAATCGCTTACTTTCACATTTTTCTTGCTTGTTTCAGTCGGTAAAGCTGAGCCATTCGTTTCCTTTGGTTTGTTTTCGGATAAATTAGTAGACTCATCCTGCTCCTCTTCGTAATCCAATAAATCTTCTTCCACTGCGGTCATACTGAGTAAATGTATGTTACGAAGATATACGATATAAGTGGGAATGGAACAAAATGATGCAGCAGAAGAAGTTAAGAGAAGGACGCTAAAAACTTTCGTGGGCGCGAGTGACCTGTTTTTTTCAAATTATAGTACCTTGCGTATCATATACAGTAAGCATTCTTCTTCTATGCAAAGGATATGACTTGGCGATCTAAAAAATGTGTTGTATAAGCGAACATGTATCGTCTTGCACCCACACTTAATTTTTTGAGCTATATTTTGTTCTATTGCTAATGGCGCATTTTCGCTAAAGGATCTATCACTGTAGCAGAATATTCAATGAGTTAGATTGTTGCGGTAGTCCTTTAGATGCGCCACACGTTAAGCAAAGCACATTAAACATGAATAAGAAGAGTTTAAAACAAAGGTTGTTACGAGAGCATGACTGAAGACACCATTTGTGCATTGAAAGTGTATTACACTAAAAAGACTGCAGCAACGAATGGGCCTTTTGGAATGGAACAGACTATAGTGCATGGACTCGCTTGGGAAACTAATTTTTCTTACTGCTGAATAAATTTAGTCAAAAAATCGCTATTTCCATCTAAGGCTAAATGATTACTATTCGTCAAAAACCATTTCTGAGGCGTTCGTTTTAAGGACTGCACTTATAGTCACACCTGGGCGTGGGGGGGTTTTGGGAGGTATGCACCCCCATAAACCAAAATACCCACCCCCCAGAATTCAATTTTTGAAAATTTTTTCGTTTTTTCGCAATTTTTTCATGCCAATGGATAGTGCTTGATGAGAAACGTCGAAAAATGGTTTTTTTATCGCCATACCACCATACGTGGCAGCGAGAAAATTCTGGGGGGATGTGCAAGATTTTTTTGAAGGTCGAAAAATGGCCTTAAAAATGGTGGTATGGCGATAAGAACACCATTTTTCGACGTTTCTCGTCAAGCACTATCCATTGGCATCAAAAAAATTGCGAAAAAATGAAAAAAAAAATTTCAAAAATTGAATTCTGGGGGTTATTTTGATTTCTGGAGGGGTATTTTAGTTTCTGGGGGGTGCAAACCCCCCAAACCCCCCACGCCCAGGTGTGCATACCACCATTTTTAAGGCCATTTTTCGACCTTCAAAAAATCTTGCACCCCCCCCCCCAGAATTATCTTGCTGCCCACGTATGCTTATAGTGCGTAATGTTTCGGCACACGGTATTTGGGGCGACGATTATGATGGACGAACAAGCAGCAGATAAAGCAGGCGTTTTTTGGGCCAACCCGTAAATCCTACTAGTGTTTCCCCCGGTGGGAGAAACGTTTCTCCCATCAAAATTTCCCCGGAGGGAGAAACGTTTCTCCACGTTTCTCCCATCAAAATTTCCTCGGAGGGAGAAACGTTTCTCCACGTTTCTCCCATCAAAATTTTCCCCGGTGTGAGAAACGTTTCTCCCGGGAGAAACGTTTCTCCGGGTGTGGTTACCTATGCTTATCATGGTTTCGCCGTTTCTCCCGTTTCTCCCAGGCTCCGGGTGTGGTTACCTATACTTATCATGGTTTCGCCGTTTCTCCCGTTTCTCCCAGGCTCCCGGTGTGGTTACCTATGCTTGTCATGGTTTCGCCGTTTCTCCCGTTTCTCCCAGTCTCCGGGTGTGGTTACCTATACTTATTATGGTTTCGCCGTTTCTCCCGTTTCTCCCAGGCTCCCGGTGTGGTTACCTATGCTTATCATGGTTTCGCTGTTTCTCCCAGGCTCCGGGTGTGGTTACATATACTTATCATGGTTTCGCCGTTTCTCCCGTTTCTCCCAGGCTCCCGGTATGGTTACCTATGCTTATCATGGTTTCGCCGTTTCTCCCGTTTCTCCCAGTCTCCGGGTGTGGTTACCTACATATACTTATCATGGTTTCGCCGTTTCTCCTGTTTCTCCCAGGCTCCCAGTGTGGTTACCTATGCTTATCATGGTTTCGCCGTTTCTCCCGTTTCTCCCAGTCTCCTGGGTGTTGTGTGGTTACCTATGCTTATCATGCTTTTTCTTTCTCCCTATCTTTTTCATTAGTAGGATTTACGGGTTGGGCCCGTTTTTTTGCGTACCCACAAAAAATTCAAGAAATTCTCAGACGCCCACTTATGTAAGACAATGAGAGAAAAGTGTACATGCATACCTATTAACCAAGTGCATAAATCATGTGCAAGGTCATCTTTGAACTGCAGTAATCGCTCAACTCGCAACCTACAAAAAAATTCGCTTCCTAATTCGTCCAGGTACGGGAGAATCGAGCGCAATGGAGGAACAAGGTTAGGTTTCTGAGGGGTGGTGCACACACCTGGGCGTGACGGGGGGGGTTGGGGGGGGTATGCACCCCCAGAAACCAAAAATACCCCCCCCCAGAAATCAAAATACCCCCCAGAATTCAATTTTTTGAAATTTTTTTCGCTTTTTTCGCAATTTTTTGATGCCAATGGATAGTGCTTGATGAGAAACGTCGAAAAATGGTGTTTTTATCACCATACCACCATTTTTAAGGCCATTTTTTGACCTTCAAAAAATCTTGCACCCCCAGAAATTTCTTGCTGCCCACGTATGGTGGTGCAGTACATCTGCATCAAAATTCCTGACTTTTTACAGTACGGTGATTTGAAAAAATTAATAATTCAGCCCATCTGCAATGAGCAGCTTCTTAGTACCAGCCTCTCGCATCAAATTATCCGCTTATGTGCAACTAGCTGAGCTACCCGGCGTTGCCCAGCTGAACTAAGGCCTCAAAAATTGAGATATCTCTTGTATTTCTTATTTTTTGGACTTCTGATATTTCTGGGATATTTCTAAAAAAATTGTTGGTAGAAACTATAGGTTATTTTTTGGATTTTTTTTAAATGTTTTTTGTCAACCATTTTTTATCAAACCCATATTCTTAACATTACAGAATGGTTTTGAGAATTCTTTAGCCAAAATCATATTTTTGATGTTTTGGGATGTACTGGAATTAGTTTTGGACAAATCCATAATTTTGATATTTTGTGATGTTTTGGAAAATTATTTTGGTCATACTCATATTTTTAATGTTTTAAAAATTTTATAAATTTTCTATTCAAAATTCAACTCAGGCATTCAAGCATTTCGGGACATACTACAATGAGTGCGCTAAATTAAAAGCTAGGGCTGTAATCGAACCCGGGTTGCTTTGACGTCAAGCAGACGTTTTACCAGTCCACTCAGCTATGCGGAAGTTCGCGGTGCTTCTTAAAATATTAGTCTATTGCGTTAGTGTCAACTTAAGATAAGCTTAGTGCGCGACTTTTCTCTGCAAGCAAGTTGTGACGTACAAAGCATACGAGATCAGTGGCGGATCTAGGATTTTCCTAAGGGGGGGCGGTAGCCCTAAGGGGGGGGGGGTTGAACCCTGACTTGGGCGGAAAAATTAGCCGTTTTAACCCAGAAATCGCTAAAAATCGCTCAAAAAATGCTTAATTTTGCGCACTTATTTTGGGCCGATGGGGGGGGGGGTAGCCGCCCTCCCGCCCCCCATCCGCCCCTAAATCCGCCCCTGTACGAGATTAATCCGCATGGATAAGCTTGTCAGTGAAACAGGTCTACGTGAAATATAAACACTTGTTCTTATTCTTTTGACTTTGATTTAAACTAATCGTTTTATTCGCTTTTATCGTTTTTCCTACGTAACTGACGAATTCCGCCCAATTGTCACATTTGTAAATACAGCGGTCCTATATCTACTAGAGCGATAAGGACTCAGCCTGTATTTGCCTTCGGGACTTACTTAGGTAACTAAACTGCTCTCAGCGCTGGTCAGGTTCGCACTATCACGGGGCGATTTCGAACCAGTTGACCCTTGTAGACCTACGGCTTCGATTCCCTCGGTCCTAATGTTGCTGACCGAAACCTCACGGGAATCTCAGCAGCTACGCCCTAAAACCTGAAACTCTGTACCTACCTAAATCCCGGAATGCACACGAGGTCAGTCGACCTATCTCAACCCAACTCAGGTTGATAATTTAACTTATTTTCTGAGGTCCGGGTAAATCGAAAATGTTTTGATTCCTAATTCGTGTAGCACTCTTAAATTCGAATACAACAACATCGAGCTCTCAACTGGACAGTCATCATAAAATATTAAATATATTTTTAACTATTTTTGGGTTGAGGAAAGATAAGAGAATTTCCACAAAATAAATAAAAGATAAGATAATAAATTATTTACCCTTTCTCGCTCTGCTAAAATCCAAAATAAACTCGTCGCCGTAGCCGCCCTACCAACCCTCGATATATATTATCCCTGGGTGGTTATTTTCCAATTTTATTTCACAAAATGTACAACGCACGGCTACAAGCCGGCACAAAAATAATATGCTAAGCTAAAAACGCAACAAACGACAAAATTGTCAGAACTCAGGTTGACTATCCTACTAGAATGACAACAGTAAAGCAAAGTCAACGAAAACAAACTATCAACGATTAAAATAACTTTTTACCAAAAATAGAATGTTCTTGAAGCTTAAAGCGGTAACATAGGTAAATTACTGCTGTTAGCATATACGTAATTCTACTTACCGGACAAGTACCTAATTGGATTTTGTATTGAAAAATAGGAGTTAAATGGGAAACTGAAGGCATAACCTCGAACTAACACACCACTAGGATGGCTGCCCGAATAGTTATGTAAATTTAATGCAGTAATACGATGTTGTCGGCTGGCATCCGCGAACTGATGGCAAACTGTTCGTATAGAGTTCGTATCGTGTAACTGTCGTAGTTACACATTGTCCATGCGCACCCTAGCTACTTCGTATATTTTCGACAGTTTTCGCGTATCACTCCTATTGCACTTATTTATTGCTCTAAACTTCTCTGAAACACATTTAAAAAGCCATTAACACAACCCCCATAATCCTATGTACGTTAAACCGTGTATAAATATTATTTGCTCGAATAAAGTGGGTCGTCGTCTTCTTTGAGTCGCGTTGCGAGTGATAGTTCAGTCGTTGTATAGTCGCCGTATTGTTGTCGTATTATCGGTCGAGGTATTATCCTATTTATATGCAGCTTCAATGAGCTCTAACGAACGACCTACAGTAATTAAGAAGGACTTACTGTAGCCTCCAAAAACATTTACCTTCTGAAAAAGCTCTCAATGAATGAAACAGACTATATGTACACAAACATACCCACCTACAGTACCGAACACAACGACCACAACCCGCAACTCTTCCACCGGTTGTTCGGTTGCTAACCGGATGGGCACCCGGTTGCGCGTTTTTTCACATAACACAACTTTCCACACCCGGTTGGTGGATGATCAAAAGAAGAATTTCGTTGAGAGATGTGCCGACCCAACCAGTTGCCTGACAACCAGGTGTGAATGGATGTTCTAGCCGGTTGCGCCCGGACCTAAAAAACGGTTGGCAGCCAGATGCCTGCCAACCGAATGTGTATTGTTAGTTGTGTTCTTGACTGTATGTACATATAAGTTTACCTTTGTAGGTATTTTATTGACGTTTTCCGTTGCTGCACATGAATCGATAAAACTCGATTTACTGTACCAAGATACCTACAGCACCTATTTTGGTGTGCACACAAATATTGTAGCTTTTCGCAGAAACTGAAGCAACCAACATCTTTTACCGTCCTTACAATAGGCAATTTTTGATCAACAAAGTAAATAATGATGGTTAAAATAATTAAAATGGTGAACACAATGATAATGGAGGATATTGATTAAAATTATTAAAATTATGAATACAATAAAAGTAGAACAATGTAACGTTTACGATCGTCTTTATCATTTTTTTTGTACGCAAGTTTAGTCTTTTTGTACAATGAAAGGCCTCATCTTTTACTGTAGATGTTCGTACGATTAGACCGAGGGCCAGTGTTGCCAGGTTGGCCGAAAATCGGCCAAAATTGGCCGATTTTCAGGCTTGATGTCCGATTTTGGCCGGTTGAAAGTCTTGGCCGATTTTGATGGCCGATTTTTTTAACAGTTTGGCCGAATTTGGCCGATCATAAAATTTTTCTGAATAAGGAAGGTTGTTGCTATGCTGCGTATTATTGTTTATGTCTACTTACTGTAAGAAGAAGGCACAAAACAAAAATTACAACAATTTACAAAAGAACAACAAACCAGCAAGGACTGTGGACTCGAGTCCGCCCTTCCGGCCCGGCACCCACCCACCCAGCCCAGGTTTCCTTCATTCATCCCCCACACCCAATTTCCTTCCCATTTCGTTCATGTATCTTCACAACACAACACATTAATCAAATCAAACCACTCCTTATGTCGTGTCATTCGTGTCTGCTTAGTCTGATGGGGCATCACTTATCCGCCCCCGGGGGCGGATAATTTTTTATTATCCGCCCCCCGGGGGCGAATAATTTTTATTATTCGCCCCCGGACTCACCTTCCCCGAACCTATCAGAAATAAGTGTTTTTAAGAAAATCGGTGAGAACCATTTATTAGATAAAAGTTTCCATATATTTACCATTACGGGGGCGAATAATAAAAAATTATTCGCCCCCGGGAGGCGAATAACAAAAATTATCCGCCCCCGGGGGGCGGATAAGTGATGCCGTCTGATGGTGTACGTTGTCACTCGCTATTGGTTTCCTACACACGTTAACTGATTGCCGCTTTTAAGGACTCAACTATGCCATCACCGGTTAAAAAGAAACGCAAATCCGGATCTCATACATTTGTCAAATCTTGGCTTCGGGAACCAAATTTCAAATCGTGGCTAATAGAAGGCAAAGATGGTTCTGCTCACTGTAAAGTATGTTCTGCTAATCTACGCCCAAAACACGATGCTCTTGTTGTACATATTAAGTCGGTCAAGCACATTAAAGCTGTTAGTGACTTTGAAAGTTGCCAACAAACACATTCATTGACGAGTTCTACTGTATTTACACATCGAAAAGAGCAGAGCTCTGCTGAAGTAGTTAAGAAAGCTGAATTGAACTTAGCAGTATTTATCGTCGAACATTCCTCTATACTCACTATTGATCATCTCAGCGAAATGTTGAAGCGGTTATTGCCAAATGATTCGGTTGTTGGAAATATAAAGGTGAATAGGCGCAATCATACTGAGGGGTGCAGTCGCCTGATCTACACTCCCATTAAATTGGCCCCCATCTACATTGGAGTAGTTCCTGAGTTACTGTCCAAAATCCTTTATACTGTCCTTCCTATCATTGAAAGAATCCTATCTAGGATTTTTATGCGTGCATTTTGCTCTCCGGGAAATTTGTGGCTATAAAAATGAAAATCAGGAAATAACCATGAAAAAATTAGAAGTGTCATATGTTTGGATATTTTAAGGTTCTTGCGGTGCATTCATCGAATACTCAACTTAGGCAGCTTCTAAATGCCCTACCTCCAGCTTTAACTGATATTGATCTCGATAAGGCCATATCTGAATACAACGTGCTTGTGAAGAATGAATGGAAGTCAGCACTGCAAAATGATCCGGCTCTGTTTTGGGCCGAAGTCATTGAAGATGACGATAGCAATGGTGTTCTTCCGCGCTTTCAAAACATTACCTCATTTGCAATGTCTGCTTTAAGTTTGCCTTTTTCTAATGCTAGTGTTGAACGAGCTTTTTCTGTATTAAACTTGCTGAAGACTAAACTAAGAAATCGCTTAGATGTCAAGACTACTGATGCTTTATTACGTGTTCGTTTTTTGCTATGCTGGAAGGGTGAGGATTGTTGCAGCTTTACTGTTACCAAAACCATGCTTCAATTGTTTAAAAATACAATGTACAGTCCTATAATTTGTGATGATGATATCGTGTGCCTTAATGAACCGTTCTTAGATTCGGGTGATACTTTGTTGAATGTTCAAAATGCGTTTAATGTAGTAGATATTTCACCCAGTAGTTGATTTGAATAAATTTTATCCGTTTTCTTATTTTTCAACTATATATACATAGTTTGGCCGATTTTGGCCGGAATTTACCTTTGCTCTTGGCCGATTTTGGCCGGTTGTAAATGTCGATTTGGCCGATTTGCCTTTTCAGAGCTGGCAACACTGCCGAGGGCTAAAACGATAAAAAATCATCGGAAAATTATGATAAAATTTGATAAAATGCAGTCAGAATTGTGCATTCGGCATGACGCGTCGAAAAAATTGGCGATTTTCGACTAAAAGATCGCCAAAAACGGGAATAAAAAATTTTTTTTGAGGGAATGGGAATCTAAGATTGTATTTGGTGTTGTCTTTATTTGGCACTGATTATTGGCCAATGTTGGCCCCGAATTTTTCGTTAAAGCAATATTGGCCAATCAACGCATGCATTAGGGGCCAATATTTGCAAGATTTAAAATTCTTAAAAAGCTTCACATCCATGGGTTTCGAACCCCGTACTTTCGTGTTGGTAAACTCACGCGCGCACACTGCGCAGCAGAATTGCGATCAAGATTCTGAAGAATGATACTAATGCTATCTGTTATATACAGTATACGCAATTGCTACTTTTTGTTTGGAAGAGATTGCTTATCCTATCTGTTATGCCTATGTAGTTTGAATTGTATGGTAGGTATTTCTAATTGTCGTTGGTTTGCCTTACGGGAGTATATTGAGAATAATGGCCTTATAAATTTTCAAAAAAACGTGATTTTATGCCTTTTCAAACAATAATCTTTAACTTAGAGTCAAAAACACTGTCGGAAAACCATGTGGAGTGAAAAAAATTTTGAAAAAAAATTTTTGTCAAAGATTTTTTTCACTCTCATGGTTGACACATCGTGTTTTCAACATCTACATTATAGATTATTGCTTGAAAGGCATAAAATCACGTTTTTGAAAATTTGTACTTAATATTAGCATCTATACATTGACCTGAGCGGGAGCGACCTCGACTAAGCAGCTTTACACACCTTTTGAGATATGAATGAAATGAATGAAATAATTTATTACTGAAACGCGACAATTACGAAAGATGTAAAAGAGTAATAAAACGTACGGTCAAAAGAATAAAAGCGTACAGCAAAAGGCGACGAGCGAGTCATGAAAATGACGATTTAAGCCCGCCCTATAATAAATTTGGATAAGTCGACATCAATTAATCTAGATTTGAATATATTCAAGTTAGGGGAAGAGACTACAAAATCAGGTAGGTGATTCCAAACAGAGATATACTTATAGAAAAAGTCAAATTTTTGTAAATTAGAACGGACAAGAGGAACAACTAGCTTGAAACGATTTGTGCAGCGAGTAGTATTTTGATTAAGCACAAAAAAATCTGTCATGCAAAGACAAGATTTTTGACTAATAATTTGATACATCATACATAAGCAAATATGAAGGCGACGTAATTCTAATCGACACAAGTTAAGTTGGTTAAGGCGTTCGTCGTAAGAAAGAGGGCTATGATATCCAACTATGTATTTAGTAAATTTACGCTGAAGAGCCTCCAGCCTGTTGATATCACTAATATAAGAGGGGTTCCATAAAGCACAGGAATATTCAAGGATCGGTCTGACGTAAACAATGAAGGCCTTTACGAGATTATTTTTATCACGCGAAAAGAAGGATTTTCTAATTAAGATAGATCTCAAGAAAGCTTTCTTGATAATACTGTTGTAATGTTCCTTAAATTTCAGGTTGTGCGAAATTAGCACTCCTAAATCGCGAACATAGACAGAATCGTTCGTAATAACTTGTGTATTGAGTGTATATGACAATTTAGGATTATTTTTGCCCAAATATAGGGCTGTGCATTTAGAATATGATATTGGTAAACAATTTCTGGTGGCCCAAATGGAAATTCTATCTAAATCGGTCTGAAGTGTTTGATAATTGCAGGAAAGATTGAATATTTTTAAGTCATCCGCGAACATAAAAGTCGAACTTAACAAGTTATCAAAGATATCATTTATAAAAATCAAAAACAACGTAGGTCCAAGAATGGACCCTTGAATAACTCCACTTGTAACAGCGGCGTAATCTGAAAAACACTGATTAACGCGAACACACTGAATACGATTAGATAGAAAAGCTTTTAACCAATTAAACAGGTGTTGTTGAATACCGTAACTAGTTAATTTAACAAGAAGTTTAGATATGTCGACTTTGTCAAAAGCTTTAGCAAAGTCTATATAAATAATATCAACGGTTTCTTTACATTCCAGTGATTTAACCCAAGAATGTTTACAATTTAATAGTTGCAATTCGCAAGATTTATGTTTTTGGAAACCATATTGAAAAGGTGATATTAACTCATTTGTAGATAAATAAATTGATAGTTGAGTATTAATAATACTTTCCATTATCTTACAAGTTGAGCAACATAAAGAAACAGGACGATAATTTTCAGTTAATGAGGGGTCACCCTTTTTAATTATAGGTACAACGTAAGCCTCCCTCCAAATGTCTGGGATATCACCTGATAAAAAAGAAACAGTAAAAATACTGATAAGGGGTTTAAGAAGATAATAAGCTAATTTTTTAACAAAAAAGTTACTTAAACCATCAGGCGCTATCGAAGTCGAGTTTTTCATCTTAGCAATCGCCCGTGAGACATTATTTTCGTCAAAGACGATGTTTGAAATAGAAAAATCGCCCCGCTTCTGAAAAACAAAAGAATCGTTAGTATCATCATTGGTAAATACGGAAGAGAAGTAATGATTGAACATATTAGTTTTACAATGAAGATCAGTTACTACATTATTGTCAGTGGAAGTAATAGGTGGAATGCTTCGAGAATTATTTAAACGATTATTTACAAATCTAAAAAAGGATTTCAGATCGTTATGTTGCAATAAATTACTTTCCTGTAAACAAAAATGATTATGAATTTCTTTGCGTAACATTTTACAATGATTACGATACCTTTGTTTGCATATAATTGTACGATATTTTTTGTATTTTTGCCATAAAAGCCGTTTTTTGGCAAATAATTTTCGTAAAACTTTAGGGTATGAAAATTTGGAGGGCTTTGCTTTAACTTTAGGAACAAAAGTAAAAATAAGAGGCCTTAAGACATTTAAAAATACATTATACATGTCGTTAACATTTAAACAAGTAGAAAAAAGATCAGGCCAAGAAATAGTAGAAAGAAAGCTACCAATACTAAAGTAGTCTGCTTTTTGAAAATTAAAGTGAGATTCTACATAAGTAGTAGGTGGAGTTATCAGAGTTTCAAAAGATATAGAATTGTGGTCACTTGTGGAAAAGGAGGGTAGTACTTTAACATTAAAAACATTATTTGCTGCAAAAATAACATCAATGATATTTGTATCATGCGTTTGATCTAAAACTAATTGTGTTAATCCTGTAGACGAGAAACAGTCGTAAAACAATTCGTTAAGAGAATCGGATGTAAAGGTACCTAAGGTCCAATCAATTTTAGGTAAATTGAAATCCCCTAGGATAATTACGGGATAAGAGCAATTATTTACCCATTCTATCAAGTTACAGATTCTTAAAGCATGATTTAAATCGTAGTGAGGAGGTCTGTAAATAAGAAGAAATCTAATTCTATCCTGACCATGGAAAAAATCAATAATTAAAGAGTCAGATATACTCAGTTCGTTAGGAACTTTAACAAAGCGAGCACTAAAATGTGATTTTACAAAGACAATGACCCCGCCGCCTCGTTTATTTACTCGATCAGAGCGAAAAATTTGATAATTGTTTTGAGGACATAAAATGCTATCATGAATTACTTCATTTAACCATGTTTCACAACAGAAAATTAAGTCAAAATTGTCACTATCTAACAAATAATATAACTCCCCTAACTTGTTTACTAAACTTTGTGCATTGAATAAAAAACACCTAGCACTAATAAATTCAGAGGGCGACTTATCCTATACAGAACCGGAATCAACGCGAGCGAAAGATTGAGGAAAGGACGGTTTCGGAAAATTGGAACGAGCGCGTGACGCGTAAGTCGGCTTCTTTTTGACACAATCGGCAGCAAAGTCTATGAAAAGATCCGTTTCGCCCGAGTTTCGTCGTTCATTCAATTCAGCAAACAGCTCGCGCTGTCGCTTGCGCTGCATGTACGAAAGGTCTGGCCGAGCGCGCAATTTGGACCGACCATTAGATGGATTTGACGGGCGAATCACTTTGTTGACTAGTCCGATAAAACGACGTTGAGCACGTGGTGACGTGAGGCAAACCTTCAGGAATTGAGGTTTGCCCTGATGTTTGGGACCATCACGGAAAACTTGCGTAATATCAACAGATGACAAGTCGGATTCGTTGCTGAATTCATCAACCAAAGACTTTACAGAGTTCAAATCGTCATCTGAATCGGGTAAACCGAATAATACTGCATTTGACTTTTTGGATTCTCGCTCCAAACAGTCCTTGATTAACAAACCGATGTCGGACGTATGGGATGCATTTGCCTTCGATTCGTAGCGTTCTTCCAATAAATTTATTCGAGATTCTAATATGGAAAATTTGGTTGGTAAGGAGGCAATATTTTCAAATACAGGTTTGCAACAGCTGCAAACGAATGGGAATGAGAATGAAGCGTCCACATATTGTTTGCTATTAAAATAAGAAACGAGTGCTGGTGGTAAATTTAGGCATTCGGCATGAGCCCATTTGTGGCAAATATCGCACTGAATGGCCGAAATATGACTCTCAGTAACTAATAGCGAACAGATTATGCATGGGTAGGCGTCATTTTTAATAGGAGAATTTTGAAGCGTTAGATTTCCTGAATGCGATGGAGATTTTGATTGACGATCAATGGGCTTCTTTGACTGACTAGGTTTGCCCATGGTGGATGTAATTTACAAATATATATAATATATAATCGCAGCGATTGACCGGTCGATGTACCTTTATAACTTGGGTAAAAACCGGTCGATGTACCTATTTGAATTCCTTGACCCTTAATTAGATTAAATCATCCATGCAAAAAACATCCGACCTGAGCGGGAGCGACCTCGACCCTAAGCAGCTTTAAACACCTTTTCAGATATACTAAGCCTAAGCCTAAGTATAATAGAAGTAAAAACGGCAATATTGAGAATAGCCCAGTTCGTCTCAATTAATTTGTTATCCTTAAACACATGAACTTCAACCAGCCTGTAACTCGGTCAATAATGCCGACGGACACCTAATTCTTTCAGATTTGAATTCCTTGACCACTTAATTAGATTAAATCATCCATGCAAAGTTAATTTCTAGGAGGTCACCTTATTCTCAATATTAGCCGCCTTTTGTATTGCAAAATCCTACATATGTATACCTACATAAATAGATATGTACATACATGTGTGCATAAATATTCTAATGCCATGTCAGTATGCAATTTCAAATAGCTAGAGTAGAGGTTACCTACCTATGTTTATGTAGCAGGAGAATAGGTACGTATAAAGGTACCTACGCAAGTATAGTGTGTTTCATTTGATCGAGGGTTTTTTTGAAAAGTTTAAAGTGGTTACAAAAGTGTTTTATACTAATGCGACAGCAAATAGGTATATTCTACAGAATATCGAATTGCATTATGATCTTTGATACTGCTAAGAGGCAAGACTGCATCATATAGGTATGTACTTATAGGTCACTTTTGTAGCCTGGTTTATGCGGACTAAATTCAGCGGAAAAGCTTCCCAATAAACAAAACAGACTATACTTAATTCTGGTCATACAGATTTGGCGTGTGATATCTTATGCTTTATGGTAGGTTGAAATTCTCTGTAACATTTACTTGAATGTAAATAGTATCTTTCCAGCAGGTTCTAAATTTTCTACATAATATGTTTATCATTATTTACTGTATTTTTATTACATAATGTGTGTTCTTCACTTGCTTTTCTCTTTCTCTCCTCTAGTCTTCCATTCCAAAATTCACTGAGTAAGATGAGCAATCTGTTTCTCACAAAAATAGCAACTGCGTATACTGTATATAAGAGATAGCATTAGTATTATTCTTCTGATTTCTGATCACAATTTTGGTATGGTGCATTGTGCACGCATGAGTTTACCAACACGAAAGTACGGGGTTCAGAAACTCACAGATGCGAAGCTTTTTAATAATATAAATCTTGCAAATATTGGCCCCTAATGCACTCGTTATTGGCCAATATTGGCGCTTTAACGAAAAATTTGGGGCCAACATTGGCCAATAATCAGTTGCGTCTTTAGGCAGTCTTTATTTTGTTCATAAAGAGACAAATTGTTTGGTAGTAGAATTTTTAGTCTTAAACTTCATTTTTAAGGTTAAATTTGAAAAAATTTTGTATAGGTATTATGAAACTCTTAAAACCTCCTGTCACCACGCACCCTAGACTTACCAAGGTCTGAGGTCGAAAGTCTAGTCCTTGGGGAGATAACAAAAATGAATAAGAATACATATTTCTGGTAGCCAAAAGCATGAAAATTTCAAAAATGTCATTAAGTTTCCACAAAACCGAAAACCAATTGGAAAAAACGTATTTAACATTCAAAAATGTGTAAGAAATACGATCTGCATCCTGCGTAACACATGTTATATCGCAGTTCTGGGACGAGGCCTCGGCCTCGGTAATCCTCGGTCTTTTTTGAGATCACTCGGCCTCGGCCGAGGGTAAGGTGAAAAATGGCTGAGGGATCGAGGGTTTCTTAATTTTGCATTTTTGAGTGATACCAAAATAGCACAAATACAGAGGAAAAGGTAAAATCCGGAACCATGACTAGGACCAGGACCAGACAAAATGGGTAAAATCCGGACAATCAATCAGGACCAGGACCAGGACCGGACTCAGGACAAATGGTTAAAATTGGAATAGGATTGGCGTGCGACGTGGAAATTTATTAATTAAAGAATAATTAAAAAAAGGACGAACGTTGATATTGGCACAGAAACGAAATCGGACGGATCTTGATTGGATAACGACGTGAATAACTCGTAACTCGAGAGAGAGGGAATCCGTCCGAGGGTTGTGGGGGAGAACTTTTATACGAGACAAAGTGCCCCAGGGCTCGAGAGTAGTCGTGCCTTTTTGGATATTTTAGGAGGTTGAGTTTGTATATTTGTGTGCTAAACGGAAATGGTAGATTAATGACTTCACGTGCGTTTGGAGGCGGCTTGCCTTTGTACTGACTAGATTTTAGGGAGTTCACGTGCGATTAGTAGACTTGAAACGGATGTTGAAGGTGCGTTATGACAGAGAGTTTGGATTTGATGTATGTCTTCCGAAATCGTGAGGATTAAAATAATCTGATAATAAAGAGTTAAAATAATAGCCTAAGGGTACGAATAGAATATTATGTATGTATTTATCGTATATACTTTTATGCTAATTAAATTCTGTTACATACCTCCCCCTTTAATTGGACTATGGGGTGAAGGGAGCGGGTGGTGTTAAAACTTATCACATACAATCACGTCCGGCTCCTGGCCCCTGCTGCGGCTTTGGCATTGATGCGGTACTCGATCGCCTTTTTCATGCGAGCTTCTTTGGCCTGGAACTCCGCTGATGGCAAAGCGAATTCGCGGTGAAGCTTTTGTTTCCATTGCTGCATGAAATTTTCGTAGTAGGCCGTCCAGTAGGCGTCCGGACAGTTGTGAAAACGGGCGTTAAATTCGGTCACCATTTCTCGGATGAGGAGACCAAAGCGGGGCTCGACGTCAACGGTTCTAATATCGACGGTGGCTCGGGGTGGTAGTAATGGTGGCCGGACGGGAGTGGCTAAGAGGCTGCGTCGCTGAAGTGGAATTGGTGCTGGTTCGGGGCGGCGTGGCGTGTTGTTTGGTGTTGGAGCTGGACTGCGGGCTGCCGAAACAGGAGTTGGGGTTGGTCTTGGGACGGATGTGGCGGCCTTCGGTGACATGGGTGACGAGGGGTATATGGCCTGCCAGACCTTACTGGTCGGCCATTCGACTCCGGCGCCATGGATTTCCTCGTGAGATTGGTCGGCCAGCGCGAAGATGTCGAAGCACAGCCCGGCCCAAATTGGCGTGGAAATGGCCCCGTTTTCGCTGGATAGATCCTGAATTACTTCAGGGTCCAGGCAAAAGACGTCTTGAGCCAAGGCATGGATGTCGGTATCGCCGTTAAGCTGAAACGGGAGGCGATCCAGCTTCTCCAGCTCTTCCAGCTTCCGCTTGACGTCCAAATTGACGGTACCACGCTGGAATCGGGGGTCGAGGAATCCAAGGCTTTTCGGGA
The DNA here is from genome assembly GCA_036768485.1 of Mermis nigrescens. NCBI lineage: Eukaryota > Metazoa > Nematoda > Enoplea > Mermithida > Mermithidae > Mermis > Mermis nigrescens. The sequence goes on from JAVLUZ010000157.1 coordinate 18,075,954, forward strand.
AGTCGAACCCGATGAAGAAGATGTTGGGGCTTTTCAGCAGCTCGATCAAGTAATGATGCGAGCCGCCCGAAGGGTCCGTGTCAAAGACACAACATAGGCCATCTGGGCGAAAAATCGCAAGATGCCTATGCCCCCTGACATCTTCCTCTGTCGCATCGGTTGCGACAGCCAACACGCCGGGTAGGGTGAGGTCCCTGGTCAGCAGCTGGCAGGCGATATCGGCGGACAACTTGGGGACATGAAACTGACGAATCGTGCCAGGTCGCCGACCAAAGCGCATGGCCCATTGTACCAAGAGATTGTCGGCCAGCTGCGCCTGCTCTGGAATTGGTGTTTGACGCTTCCAATTCTCGGTGGCGGAAGCGAAGGAATCGGAAATGGAAGTGGAATCGGATTGTGATGCCGACATTTTAGTTTTACCTAGAAAGGGTCGGAAAATCATTCTGTGATAGTAGCTGTTAAATATTACATATTGAGATTGAGAGTGGAATTGGGTTTGTTGAATTTTAAATGAAATTTTGCTCCATTTAGTTTACTTTACTTTAAATTTTATTGAATTCTGTCTTTAAATTCTACAAATTAAGTTCATTTTTGTGAGCGATTACATTAGATAGACATTGCACACGTGTGAGTGGAATTGAGATTGGAATTGGGAGTGTGGTTTTCCCCATAAATTTTACAAATTATTTGCACTTTGTGGGGCGGATATCCTGCTTCTTAGATTATAAGCATGTTGGTTTGGCTTTGAGTTAGATAACTTAGATATTTTAGAATTAAGCTTTTTTGTTTTCGAAGATGAGCTAAGATTCTCAGTACCTGCATCATGTTTATATAACTTAGTACGATTTATATGTATGAATTCAGGTAACAATTTTCCGTTTCCATTTTCGAGAGAAAGGATCGGATATCTTATACTCTTAATTTTATATGGTCCGTGCCATAAATGCATGAGCTTATGCGTTTTACCTACTTGAGTAGACGGATTATATACCATTATTAAATCACCGATTTTATATTGGTCATTTTTAACCTTTTTGTCATACTGCGACTTTTGTAAATGTTGTGCATGCTGAATGTTCGCCCTAGCTATAGTCCATGCGTTAGAAAGATATTGCTTAAAACTTATTGCATAATCATCTAAGTCTATGATGTAACGTGACGGCTTGAAATTAAGAGCTATGTCTACCGGTAATTGAGGTGTACGCCCATAGAGTAATTCAAACGGACTAAACTTAGTGCTAGTTTGATAAGTTGAATTATATGCGAAAGTGACATAAGGCAAAAACTCATCCCAATCTTTTTGATTTTGACTAACATACATTGAAAGCATATTAGCGAGTGTGTGATTAAATTTCTCTACAAGCCCATCTGTTTGAGGGTGATAGGCCGTGGTATTGATTTTCTTAGTATTACAAAGTTCACAAATTTCATTAAGCAATTTTGACATATAATTTGTACCTCTATCAGAAAGTAATTGCCTAGGTGCTGAATGCTTACATAAAATGCCTTCCACAAATTTTTGTGCAGTTGATTTTGCAGTGCAATCAGGTATTGGAAAACATTCAACCCACTTTGTTAAATAATCTGTGAAAACTATCACGTATTTATTACCTAAATAAGTCATTGGAAGTGGTCCTAATATGTCAGTTGCTACTCTATCGAATGGTCCTTCTACCGGTAACGGACACAAAGATGCGCGTGCTTTTTGGTGTGGTGACTTCTTTGTGGCACAGCCTAAGCATTCCTGGCAGTGCTTTTTGATATCAGAAATCATTCCTTCCCAAAAATATTTTTCTTTGATTTTTCCATAGGTTTTGTCAAAGCCAAAATGTCCAGAAAGTACGTCATCGTGATATGCTTCGAGAATTTCTCGTTTTAATGAGTTCGGAACAACTAGAGTTAAATCGTTTTTTAATCGATCATTTTGGCGATAAAGGCAATCATCGATTATTTTATAATGTCTTGATTTACGGATAATATGATCCATAGAAATTTCATGCTCAGAAATAGTGCCAGATTCAAGATATTCAATAAGAGTTTTTAATAAGGGATCGGTTCTCTGTTTCTCTATTATGATCTTATTCTCAGAGTCAGCTTGTATAGTGCATATGCGAGATAATGTGTCTGCGTTCTTATGCTTAGATTCGGGTCTGTATGTAAGTTCATACTGAAACTGTTGCACAGTGGCTTGCCAGCGAGCTAAGCGTCCTGTGAGATTATTTTTCTTAAAAAGTCCTAATAAAGGTGCATGATCAGTCTGTATGTGTACAGTGTGTCCTGTGATGTAAGGATGAAAAGTTTTTACTGCCCAAACTATAGCTAATGCTTCACGTTCGGTTGTAGAATAATTCTTTTCGGCTTTAGTTAAAGTTCTACTGATGTATGCGATAGGATGTTCTTTTTCATCATGTATTTGGCTAAGTACGGCGCCTAAACCGTAAGAAGATGCGTCAGTTTGTAAATAAAAATCTTTCGAAAAATCTGGTAGCTTCAAAACAGGTGCTGTGGCTAATGACGTTTTGAGTGTCTCAAAAGCTTGAGTGCATGCATTATCCCAAAGAAATTCCTTATTCTTTCTTAGAAGATTACTTAATGGTGAAGCTATTTTGCTGCAGTTAGGTATAAATCTACGGTAGTAAGATACTAAGCCAAGAAAAGTGCGGATTTCATCGACATTATTAGGTATTTTTGCGTCTTTTATAGCCTTAACCTTAAGCTCGTCTGGTTTTAGTCCTTCGGTCGTCACTTCATGTCCTAAGAATTTGACTGTCGTTTTGCAAAATGCACATTTTTCTAGACGAAGTTTTAGTCCTGCAGATTTAAGACGGCTAAAAACTAAATTGAGATTGGTTATGTGCTCATCAAAAGTGCTAGAAAACACGAGTATGTCATCTAAATAGACTAAACAGATTTTCCACTGTAAATTATGTAAGATTACGTCCATAAGTCGTTGATATGTGCTGGGAGCATTACATAATCCAAAAGGTAATACATTAAATTCGTAGAGTCCGTTTAAGGATGTAAATGCGGTTTTCTCTTTATCAGTGGGTTCCACCGGAATTTGCCAATATCCCCATGCTTGATCTAAGGTTGAGAACCATTTTGCTTTACCTATTGTGTCGAGTATATCATCTATGCGGGGTAATGGGTAAGTGTCCTTTTTGGTGATTTTATTCAGTTTACGATAGTCTACGCAAAATCGATCGCTACCATCCTTTTTCTTCACAAGAACGATGGGACTGGCCCAAGGACTAGTTGAGGGGCTTATTATCCCTGCCTCTAACATTTTGTTAATGTGTGTCACAATTTTTGCACGGTCGCTAAATGGTACTCTATATGGATAGCTGCGGACTGGTGCATTATTTTCAGTGTCAATTTTATGAGAAATGAGGTTGGTTTTCCCAATGTCATGATCATCTTTTACGAACATGTCAAGATGTTGCGAAAGAAAATTTTTAAGATTGTCTATCTGAGATTGAGTTAGAGAATTTTTACATATAACAGCGTCCCAATCTATGTGACCTAATCTAGATGAAGATCGCTCTTTTGCCTTTAAGTGTTTCGTATTTCCTGTATTTTCAGTATTTTCCAGGAAGACTTTGTTCACATAACCTATCACAGATGCTTTATACAGTTTACTTTCAGTCACCAAGGGATTGACTACTTGAACAAAAATTTCATTACCCGTCGTTTGGGTGAGAGACGGAAAAAACATGACTCCTGTTTTCTCAATTATTTTGTGATTCGGTTCAAAAGAGAGAGTGACGTTATCTTCAAATTTTTGAGGTAAAAGTGCGTGAATGTTCAAAACTGACCTTGCGGGTATTATGATATTGGTATTGAGAGTGACTTTTTGGTGCTCTAATTCGCCAAAATTCATCTTACGTGTGAATTTAAATGTTTGATTATCAAATGTGATTCCCTTATTTCTGAAATTAAAATTAACATTTCGAAAGCGTGTAAGAAAGTCAGTTCCAATTATCATGTCAAATGAGCTATTCTCTAATATATAAATCTCAAGTGATTCTGCGCGTGTACCTAAGCTAATACGAACCCAAACAGAACCTACTATGGGCAATGGACTATTGCTCGCACTTTTAATTACAGATTCTAGTGGTTTTATATGTTGAACTACATTTAGATGTTTTGCAAGTTTTAAAGATAAAACTGAAACGCTTGCACCCGTATCTACAATGCCTTCAACAGTGCGATCATTAACTTTAATGTGAATACAAGGAGGAATTGCGCAGCGATTACCGTTTAATGCTAAAAGTCGTACATGTTCTATGCGATTTTTACAAAATTTTGATTTTCTTAAATCAACTTTATCTATGAGAGTTAAATCAGAAATTCCTGCGGATAGTTCCTTATTTAACGGATCTGGTTTTTCTAACCGCCAAGGTGTATTAGCGTGTAAAATGTCTTCGTTTGTTAATAAAGACAACGTTCTATCTTTCACCTTTAGGGTATTTTTGGTTAGATTTAATGAAAACGTCTCAAACTGGTTCAGTGTGTCACATCCTAATATGCAATCAATATCAGGCTTGTTCGCAGTTTTGATATCATAAATGCCGAAAGTGGTGCTGACTAAATGTGATCCTACAGAAAATGGTATTGTTATTTGTTGTCTTATCTCTAATTCATGGCCGGTCGTGCATATTAAATTTAAATTCGCTTCCTTAATAGTGTATTTAAAATTTTCTTGTGCTTTTAAATAACCAAAAGCCTGCTTACTTAATATAGAAACTGCTGCACCACTGTCTATATACGCTATTACTTCAATTTGGCCTAATTTAATTTTAATAGCTGGTACCCTTATAATAAAATCATCATTATTTGCAGAAAGCTTTGATCGTAGCAATAGACCGACTAAATTTTGAAATGAGTTTTTAAAACGTGAGCCTACAGGCGCTGACTTTTTAGAGCTAATTTTCTGCTCAGATGTTTTAGACTCAGTCAATAAATTTGTGATTTCTGGTGCTTTTGGAATAGTTTGCATCGGCTTAAGCTCAATATCTTCTTCCAATGCTTGTTTAAATGCTCGTCGATAAGACCTTATTTGACATTGTTTACGGATTTTACGATAGACAAAATATATTATGGAACTGAGAAGGAGAACGATGAAAATAAAAACTGAGATGTTGATTAGAATTTGGTGAGCTCCTTTAAGTAAATTACTCACTGCCCCTGATGCATCATTTACACTAGCACTTAAAATATGTTCGACACTCTGTTCATTCCTATCCATTACATTACTTAATGCGGTGCCTGTGCCTGCTAGGATTTGATAAATGGTATCAGGATTTTCCGAAAGTTGAGCCGTATAAGACATGATACGCTCAATTTTTCCGGCTAAATCATGTATGTGTTTTTCCTGACTTGCTATCGTGCTGACCTTGTCCTGAGAGAGTGCCGGTGAATCGAATGTGAACATGGTCCAGTTTTTAGACCAAGCTACTTGAAGTGGAATGTGCATTACGTGTGTAGAGCCTTGTTGTGTCCGAAAGAAGTCTCCTTTTCCAAAAATTCCTTTAATTCTGTCTTTGCATGGAATTTTATTTGAATATTTTATAATGTCTGAACTCCCGGGTGCAACAAAATATAAATCGGAATTGATTTTGACGGGTAGTTCTTCATAACATGTGTCATTTACTTGATAATCCCAAAAGATTTTTGAACTATTTAACTTTTTACATTCCCAAATCATGAGTACATCCCCAGTAAATAGTGCATGTATATCTGTGCGTCCTAACAAAATTCTAGCTCCTGCGGTTGGGTCAATTCTCATGACCTGCTTTACAATGTCTAATTGGCGTTGAGATGACCTACAAAGTTCAAGCCAAACTTCTCGAAAATTCGCTTGCTCAATTTCTAGTATTTTCTCTTCAAGATATTGGAGCTTGGCATTCACAGGGTCGGGCTTGAAGAGATATGTTTCATTTTTATGCGATATTTTTGGGCTATTCTGGAGAGATAGTCCACCGAAAAGTCGCCTAATCATAATGTTATCCCTACTCATTATAATCTTTACAAGTAAGCCTTGTGCGGTTTTGAAGGTGCTGATAAGGCTGCATTCGTGTGTTTCCCTAGTGAGAGTGAGACCTATTTGTAGTTCCCTAATTATGAGAAAAGGAAAATTCACTTCGGCGATGTATGTTCCTATTTTTTTATATTTACATGTAGTGCGCAAAGGATATGAATTCCAGAATATTACGGCGTCTCCGATTAGGCATTTTCCTATCTGCGGGTGGCATCCGCCTAAATCTCCTAAGTCAGAGCTTAGAGTGACTCCATCCGTAGTCCCTACGGTCCCTAGCTCCATGAAAAAGTTAATTGCGCTTTTACAAAAATCACGACAACACCATGTAAACTCGATATTGAGACTGTTATTCGTTGACCAAAATCCATGCTCAGAAGGAATGAGTGCCTCAGATTCCCACCGCTTAGTCTGCCATGCTTCCTCACATCCTAAAGCTGAAACATGTCGTGTGCTAATTTGGTCATATACTATGCCTCTACTATTAAAGAAACCTGTGTTTGTGCAAACTGTGCGATTACGGATGTAGCATTTTACGGCCTCAGTGATATAAGGTGTTTCTTTAGGTACCCAGACGTCTACTTTCATCTTATGTGAGCTCAAATTCACTACCGGTGGAATACATTCTGTGTGATCCGGTACGGCTAATGCGTGTCCGGTTCGAGTTTTACCACAGAAATTAAAAGTACGTACATTCACGCTTGAACATGTTCCAAAAATTACTAGGCCTATCAAAATACCGATACATGCATGCATTATATGTGAAGTGAAATTGAAATGAAGCTTCTTTCCACGTGCATTTTTACAGGGTTGGTGAACGCCAAAAGACGACACGTCTGTCGTAAAACAATTTTCAAAAACAGTGGCTTCTCCCTTATTGTGCATTAGTGGCCTAGGTGCGTCCACACTCACGGGTTCAAAAGACCCTCCCTCAGCACGTTCAAACTTTTCATACCCTATTTGCGGGTCACCTGGTTCCCCTAGACCAATGGGCGCGGCTTCATTTTCCGAAGCAGGAAAGTGGGTCAAAACGAACATTGAACCAGGGGTTTCATGTTTTGCCGTTTTCATTCCATCCCGCCCTTCCAATGACACAATATTTATGCTTTGAAATCCCGAGGATTCACATTTTTCGGATCCATCATACTCAATGAAACAATCATTAAGATGTTCATCGAAAATTTTCGTTTTTCTCTCATTTTCGTACGCGTTTTTACTCGGATGGTCATTTTTGTGCACATTTTCTGGGTCCCTACAACTCTCATCGATGCAGTTACAGAGTGTCATGACATGCTGCCTACGATTGTTATCCTGATTACGTATACGCGAGCTTGGTGCCTGAGTGTTAAAATTTTTGCCGGTTCTATTACCGGATGTCCGAAAATCTGCATGAAATTGAGATCTACATTTCATTGCATGATGACCTAATCGTCCACATTTCCAACATTTACTTTTTCCTTGAGTAGTCCACTGCTCGTTACCTACGCGTTTCCAGGGCCCTTGGTTACGAATAGGTACTGAAGTGAAAGACTCATGCTGTGGCTTATTCTGTAAAGTGAGACTTGCAATCTGTTTAGATAGTGTGTTCATAGAAGTAGTGAGAATATCTAACTCAGGTTTTGGTGATGTTTCAGGAGTGCCATATACTTGTGCTTGAATTTCTTGCTGCAATGCACGCCTAATAGCCTCATCTAGGTTTTGTGGTTCCGTACCTAGTGTGCTATAACGCTTAATTTCTGGCTTAAGGCCTCTTAAGAATGCACCTTTTGCTACAATTTCTCTCTGTTCCGCGCTTAAGCTCGGATATGCTGCCTTAACTAAATTGCGTATATCTACGGCAAAGTCAGAAACACTTTCATTTTGCTTTTGTGTGCGATGTACGAGTTGAAGTTCCTTGATTGCAGAATCTAATCCGATTGGGAATTCAGCTTTGAAAGCATTTGCCCATTGTTGTAAAGTAAATGGATTATCGGCATTTCCGCGTTCTGTTTGGTTAAAGAAATTCAAGGCTAAGCCTCGCAAAAAAGTTGGTAAAAGGCATATACTGCGATGTTCGCTGAGATTGTGAGCGTTACAAAAACGGCTAAAAGTCAAAAACCAATCTTCTACATTTTCATGTGATTTTCCGGAGAATATAGGAGGTTGAATTTGAGATAGAAACATTGGACTGTTACTCTGCATTGCGGTTGTGATTGTCTCATGCATGCGTTCTACTAATTCATCATTATGACTCTCAAAAACTTCTTGAATTTCATGAATGTCAGGCATGATATATTTGAGCTTAGATAGAGAGCGTGTTATTATACGATTACGGTTGCCTAGTCTTACGTTTGACTCTGATCTTTGAACAGCCGGAGTTGGTCGAATCTTCGTGGCGAGCTCCAGATGGAATAGGATTGGCGTGCGACGTGGAAATTTATTAATTAAAGAATAATTAAAAAAGGACGAACGTTGATATTGGCACAGAAACGAAATCGGACGGATCTTGATTGGATAACGACGTGAATAACTCGTAACTCGAGAGAGAGGGAATCCGTCCGAGGGTTGTGGGGGAGAACTTTTATACGAGACAAAGTGCCCCAGGGCTCGAGAGTAGTCGTGCCTTTTTGGATATTTTAGGAGGTTGAGTTTGTATATTTGTGTGCTAAACGGAAATGGTAGATTAATGACTTCACGTGCGTTTGGAGGCGGCTTGCCTTTGTACTGACTAGATTTTAGGGAGTTCACGTGCGATTAGTAGACTTGAAACGGATGTTGAAGGTGCGTTATGACAGAGAGTTTGGATTTGATGTATGTCTTCCGAAATCGTGAGGATTAAAATAATCTGATAATAAAGAGTTAAAATAATAGCCTAAGGGTACGAATAGAATATTATGTATGTATTTATCGTATATACTTTTATGCTAATTAAATTCTGTTACAAAATCAAGACAAACAATCAAGACTATGAAAAGATCAGGACAATATATTAGATATGTAGGGTCGGACTGGTCAGGACCAGACAAATTGGGTAAAATCCGGACAATCAATCAAGACAATGAAAAGATCAGGACAATGTGTTAGATATGTAGGGTCAGACTAGCCAGCAGGCACGTAGCTGTGGGGGACTGGGGGTCCAAACCCCCCAAAATTCAGAAAAAAGCCGGAAAATAGGAGTTTTTACATGTTATTTTGTGCTATTTTGGGCTTGGACCCCCAACATTGGTGTTGGTCCCCCCAAAAATAGGAGGGCCAGCTACATGCCTGCTAGCCAGGACCGGACAAAATGGGTAAAATCCGGACAATTATTCAAGGCAATTGGAGTGGGGTAGTTCCAGAACTAGGCGAGGGTGCCCAAAGGGGGTCCTGAAGTCCTATTTTTCCGGTTTTTCTGAATTTTGGGGGGTCCGGACCCCCAGTCCCCCCACAGCTACGTGCCTGCTGGCTAGTCCGACCCTACATATCTAATACATTGTCCTGATCTTTTCATTGTCCTGATTGATTGTCAGATTTTACAATTTTCTGGTCCTGGCCCAGTCCGCCATACGTGGGCAGCAAGAAAATTCTGGGGGGGGGGTGCAAAATTTTTTGAAGGTCAGAAAATGGCCATAAAAATGATGGTATGGCGAAAAAACACCATTTTTCGACGTTTCTCATAGAGCACTATCCATTGGCATCAAAAAATTGCGAAAAAAACGAAAAAAAATTTTCAAAAATTGAATTCTGGGGGTATTTTGGTTACTGGGGGGTGCATACCCTCCAACCCCCCATGCCCAGGTGTGAGTCCGACCCTACATATCTAATACATTGTTCTGATTGTTTGTCCGGATTTGACCCATTTTGTCCTGAGTCCGGTCCTGGTCCTGGTCCTGATTGATTGTCTGGATTTTACCCATTTGTCCTGAGTCCGGTCCTGGCCCTGATTGATTGTCCGGATTTTACCCATTTGTCTTGAGTCCGGTCCTCGTCCTGGTCCTGATTGATTGTCCGGATTTTACCCATTTTGTCCTGGTCCTGGTCCTGATCCTGGTCCTGGTCCTGATCCTGCTCCTGGTTCTGGATTTTACCCATACCCCAAATACAGCACCAAGCATTTGTAGTTTTGTTCGATAACAACAGATATGTGGAGCTCTGCAGCCATGGATGCTTATATGGCGGTTACGGTTTATTTTATTGATAAAGAAATGTGGAAATGTAAGGCGGCAGTTGTTGAATGCTTACCATTCTCAGAGAATCATAGAGGCAAAAATTTGGCTTCTGCCTCGAAAAGGGTGCTGTTAGATTTCAATTTACTCAGCAAAGTGCACCTCGTCATTCGTGATAACAGGGCTAATGTTGTAAAAGTGATGGAAATTGGCAAATTCAAAAATGTCAGCTGCTTCTTGCATGTCCTCCACCTGATCGTAACAAATAGTTTAAAAGCCAACGTGTCATTACTGACATGGTTGCAAAAGTGAATTCAATACAAAGCAGTGTTTTTTTCTACAAGGTTCGTTTGTACATGTACAAAGATGGTCCCCAAAAGTCTTTGTACATTTTGTACATGCAAATTATATGTACTATAATATAGTACAGTAGCGATTTTAGTGTGGTAAAACAGGGTTTTTGATCTTTGGTAGTGTATTTTAGCTAATTTCTGGGTTTCTGACAAGTGGTCTTTTTGTTCTCGGAAAAGATTTTTCCCAATGTACAAAGACTTTTTGGGACCAATCTTTGTACATGTACAAAGATTTTTGGGAAGACCAAAATTGCAAAGAAGGTCTGAAATTCGCAATATCCTTATAATGGCAGAACTTGCATTTCGAATGGAAAAATGTCAAGTTTTTCAGCACTTCGCATGCATTTTAAGACGATTCTTATTGATTTTTGCACACTACTAAAAGTCGAGCAACTCTGTTTTTTATTACACTAAAATTGCTACTGAACCATATTATAGTACCCAAAAATTGGTGTGTACAAAATGTACAAAGATTTTTGGGAAGACAAAAACTGTAAAAAGCTGTAAAATTTCCGAAAATTTTCGGCGCTTTGCGAAAATTTTCGGGCCTGTAAAAAACAATTAAAATAAATGCAATAACTGCGAAAAGAGAAGCTTCTCTTTTCGCAGTCATTGCATTTATTTTAATTGTTTTGCTAGCGGCGCCAGGGTCGCCCTGGCCCCAGCCCCGAGCCGGGGTCTGGGCCCCAGCGCCCAGGCCGGGGTCATAATTTTTAGGAAATTCTTGAAAATCAAGCATGTGCTGTCGGGAATATTTATCGCATTAGCAGGCATATAGCTCTGGGGGGGACTGCGGGTCTGGACCACACATGGGCGTGAGGGGTATGCAGCCCCCAGAAGTTAGAAATACCCCCCCCCTAGAAATCAAAATACCCCCCAGAATTCAATTTTTGAAAATTTTTTGCTTTCTTAGCAATTTTTTGATGCCATTGGATAGTGCTCGATGAGAAACGTCAAAAAATGGTGTTTTTTCGCCATACAATCACACATGACCTTGGGGGGTCTGGACCCCCAGAAACCAAAGAGCCCCCAGAAATCAAAATACCCCCGGAATTCAATTTTTTAAAATTTTTTCCGTTTTTTTTTAGCAATTTTTTGATGCCAATGGATAGTGCTTGATGAGAAACGTCAAAAAATGGTGTTTTTTATCGCCATACCACCATTTTTAGGGCCATTTTTTTACCTTCAAAAAATCTTGGACCCCCCAGAATTTTCTTGCTGCCCACGTATGCATACAATCACTTTTAAGACCATTTTTTACCTTTTAAAATTTTTTTACCCCTCCCTCCCAGAAATTTTTCACTCCCCCAGAATTTAGGTGCTGCCCACCTATGGTCCGGACCATACGTGGGCAGCAAGAAGATTCTGGGGGGTCCAAGATTTTTTGAAGGTCAAAAAATGGCCTTAAAAATGGTGATATGGCGATAAAAACACAATTTTTCGACGTTTCTCATCAAGCACTATCCATTGGCATCAAAAAAATTGCGAAAAAAAAACGAAAAAATTTTCAAAAATTGATTTCTGGGGGGGGGGTCTTTTGATTTCTGGGGGGTCTTTTGGTTTCTGGGGGGTCCAGACCCCCCAGACCCCCACGCCCATGTGTGGTCCGGACCCCCCCAAATTGAGAAAAATAGGATAAATAGTACTTTTCAAACGTTATTTTGTGCTAGTTTTGGCTTTTTTGGGCTTAATCCCCCAAAATTAGTACTGGTCCCCTCCAAAATAGGATGGCCAGCTACATGCCTGCGCATCAGCCACAATCTTGGCAGTAAAAAGATGGTTAAAATGTGTACATCCATGATTTTTATGGCTTAGTACAGCTGGAAGACACAACTAATTTGGAATATCAAATGTAGAATCAGGAGTCTTAAATCCAATAACTGTGATGTATATAATCAATAGACAAATTAATAGTTTTTTTACTGAAAATTAATGAACTTTTCAAGTGGAAATTGGAACAAAAATGATAATGTTAAACATAAAAATATATGCTTGGAACTGCAGTGCTTATACTCTGTTTGGCTTTTCAGCGGGAAAATTATCTTTATCATAAATAAAATGACGAGCATGTAACATCACAAAAGATTTATATTTTTCTCAAAAACTGACATCATTCATTAATTGAGTGTTTAGATCCCAAGAGATATGGGTATTCAATTTTGAACTCCAAAATTACTTCACAACCCTTTACCTCCTTGGGAACTGTCATGAAATTTTGAAAGTCTGAAGACAGTTGCACATTTATGATTGATCGCTAATAATTGTCATTTATTTGAACTCATTCAGTATCACGTGCATCACTGATACTTTTCGAACCGTTTTTTAGCTTCTTAAGCTTTTAACTTAAAGCCATTATATGGTGAGAAACCTGAAATTAATCATTTTTTCACATCTACTATATATTTTTGAAAGTTTGTTTGTTTGTATGTATGTATGTTCATATGTTCCTATGTTCGTATGTTTGTGCCGGGCTGGCTCCGGCCCAATGAAATTTGGTGGGCTGATATTTTGGGCCGAGGTCGGTCCAATGGGGGAAGGAGCCGTAGCGATCTTGAAATTTCGACAAACGCACCCATTGGCCCTGGGCAGGAGGGAGCAGGGTTTGGCCCCTGTGCTATAAGCCTCTACGATTTCGGGAGATGGCCGATTTTTTGCTATTTTTTTCAAAAATTAGTTTATACTGTTTGTATAGGGATACCCCGGCCAAGAGGAGCATGCCTGGCGACACTATGTACATTGTTATATGTTATAGCATTGGTCGGCACTGTGAAACATCAAAATACCGGTTTAACCAAATGATGCTATAACATAGGCAATTTTATAAGATAGGCATGGTATGAGATACTATGTGCAACAAGATAAGCAATGCTATAAGATAGGACGTGATATGAGATACTCTGTGCTACAGGATAGGCAATACTATAAGTTAGGACGTGATATAAGACACCCCGTGCTACAAGATAGGCAATGCTATAAGATAGGAAGTGATATAAGATACCCCGAGCTGCAAGATAGGCAATGTTATAAGATAGTATGGATATAAGATACCCTGTGCTACGAGATAGGCAATTCTATAAGATAGGTTTGGTATAGATACCCTGTCTGTGCCATAACATGCAGTGATATAAGATAGGAGATACCATCAGCTATAACATATCACGTGATATATGACACCCTTTGCTACAACAAACAAAAAATTTTTAAAACATCAAAAATATGGTTTGACCGAAAAAATTTTTCAAAACATCCTAAAACATCAAAAATATGGTTTGACGAAAAAAATTTTCCAAAACATCCCAAAACATCAAAAATATGGGTTTGATTAGAAAAATATTCCAAAACATCCTAAAACATCAAAAATATGGTTTGACGAAAAAAAATTTTCCAAAACATCACAAAACATCAACAATATGGGTTTTATTAAAAAAATTTCCAGAACACCCCAGAACATCAAAAATATGATTATGGCTAAACAATTTTCAAAACCATTCTGTAACGTCAAAAATATGGATTTGATCAAAAAATGGTTGACAAAAGACATTTTAAAAAAATCCAAAAAATAAAATATGGTTTGTACCAACAATTTTTTTAGAAATATCCCAAAAACATCATAAGTCTTGAAAAATAAAAAATACAAGAGACATATTAATTCCATATAGCTATCAGGCCTAAGTTCAGCCCGGGCAACGCCGGGCAGCTCAACTATGCTACAAGATAGGATACGGTATAGCATACCCAATGCTGTAAGATACCTAATGCTATAACATACCCAATGCTATAAGATATGACACGGTATAAAGTACCCAATGCTATAACGTACTCAACGCTATAAGATAGGGCACGATGAAACACCAACATTATGGAAATTTTTTTGAAACATCAAAATTATGGATTTTTTAAAAAACATCAAAATTATGGATTGTTTTAAAAAACATCAGAATTATGGATTTTTCAAAATAACATCAAAATTATGGATTCTTTTTAAAAAACATGGATTTTTTAAAAAATATCAAAATTATGGATTTTTTTAAAAACATCAAAATTATGGATTTTTTAAAATCACATCAAAATTACGGATTTTTTAAAATAACACCAAAATTACGGATTAATAAAAAAACATCAAAATTATGGATTTTTCCAAGAAACATCAAAATTATGGAATTTTTTACATATCAATTCCACATAGCTATATATCAGGCCTAAGTTCAGCCTGGGCAACGCCGGGCAGCTCATCTAGTTGTAAATAATTTTAAGTGTACACTTATAGGGTCAGCATATATTAGTATGCATAACATCTCGACCCGATCCTATGCATAACATCTCGACCCGATCCTGGCCCTAGCCCCAGCTAAAAAGCCTGCTCCAAAACATCCTTACATTCTAAGCATTTTAACCCGATCATGATAGGCTCCTAGTGCGCTATGAGGCTCATTATCTATGGTAACAGCTTCATTGTCATCTCGTTTAGTCTATTTTTCCTAAGATAAATCGGCATTTTTATTAATAAATTTTGTAAACACGTACTTTAGGCTGGCCCATGTTGTCTCATCCGCCTCCTTTTTACCATACCTCAATTTATATTGGTAGTAATTTTTAGTAAGTTCCAGCTTCTGCTTTAGATCACTATCATTTAAGACATGTAATAAGAATTCGTAAAAATCAAAGAGATAATCAATTTTGTTAATAAAAGTACCATGAAATGGCTCTGTATGAAGTTCTTCGATGGTACTAGAAAAATTCTTGAAATATGAAAGCACATTTTCCAGTCAAAAGCGCGGAAATTGGTTAGTTAACCATCTTGAACTATCTTCGGACATTTCTGAATCGCTATCTCCTTCAATTTCGCCTTCATCAGTATTGTCATCAGTTACCTGTTCAGACACCGATTCTTCATAATCCATCATTTTTGTTATTCCATGTATTCGGTAGCTGTGACGTTTTAAAAAAATTGTTAAGTAATCGCTTATCACAGATTTCGCATACCTTAGTCATTTTGTTGCTATTTCTTATGTGTTACTTTTTGAATAAACATTTTTTCACATGTGCTTCACAGTTACGTCGCACTTCTGACATTAAGCCTCACTAGGGAGGTATAGAAGTGTTATTTTCGAATATTTAGGGGTTTTTTTTAATATTTTTTATTAAATTAAGTTTTATGAATGGATATTTCTGTTACTTTTTATTCAAGAAAAATTTTTCTTATTCTAATTTTTATTTATTCTTTTTTAACTCCTTATTATGCTCTTGTGATAAAAGAAATGTATGGATAGGCTTGATCTTCACGATGTGATGATTGTGAAGATTATTGTAAAAATGTTATAAATAATGTGAGAAGTGTGGCGTAAATGTGAAGCACATGAAGATTACTGTGAAAAGTATGAGGTGTATTTTGAGAAGTGTGACGTAAATGTAAGGCACGTGAAGAAATCTTTATTTAAGAACTTACACATGTGAAATAGCAACAAAAGGACTAAGGTCTACGAAATCTGTAATAAGCAATCACTTAACAATTTCGCGTCAAAACGCAACAAACATGATGGATGGATGATGATAAGTGTCTGAACAAGTAACTGCTAATAATACTGATGAAGGCAAAATTGAAGATGACGATTCAGAAGTGTCTGAAGATAGTGTAACTGCACCTCAAACCGAAATTGGTTGGACTAACCAATTTTGGCGCTTTTTACGAAAAAATGCGCTTCCAGATTTTGAGAATTTTCCTAGTGCCATTGAAGAACATCGGAAAGAGCCATTTTATGGTACTTTTATTAACAAAATTTATCATCTTTTTGAGTTTTAAGAATTTTTCTTAGACGCCTTAAACGACAGTGATCTAAAGCAGAAGCTAGAACGCACTAAAAATTGCTTAAGTGCCGAAAAATTTTATATATTCTGCATGTCAAGCTGAAATTTGAACATTTTTGAGCTGGCTACAGTGTGAAGTACCGGAAAAATTTCATGTTTTCCATGTCATTTCAAATTTAAGTTGTTTTGAGTGAGCTAGAAGGCAAAAGCTTCAGCTGATCAATGTATCCAGCACACAGCGCCAAAAAATAATTGACATGCTCTCTGTGTCTGACTCAAATTTGAGCAATTTTAAGTGTATAGAAAAGACGAAACTATACATAAAGAATAAATGTGGTGCAAAGCGCCGGATAATTTTGAGTTTACTAGCTCAAAAGTACGCTAAAAACCTGTTTCGGCGGTGTTTTAGACAGCACTTTGTTATTTTTCCGTTTAACCCTTTGGGGACTTTTGAGATAAAATTTTTTTTCATATTTCAGGAGAGGCAGGCCCCCCTGCCCCCTGCTTATAGGCTTGCTAAGCAATATAATGCTTAAAAGCTAATCCAACTTCATGGAAAAACATAGCTACAGTAAGCCAAGTGTTTGTTTGAGCCAAGGAGTGAACACTCAAGCGGCTTCCTCCCTGGCCATGGGCTCCTGACCCTGGGTGGGCAGGCCCTCATTTTTTATTCAATATTCTCAAATTTTTACCAAAATTGGTCAAGGAGTGCAAAGTGGCGGTATGGTAGTTATAGTAACCCCTAGGTGGGCTGGGCGCGTTCAAAAAATTTAGGGCCAAGTTGCACCATTGGTTCTTGAAATATAGCTTAATAAAAATTACCCATAAGAAATTCCCCTCATGGAAAATTTTTCCATGGCTCTGGCCCTGGGCCGGGCTGGGCGCGCTCCTCTAAAACACCTTTTTCACTCCTACACTAGGCACTGCTTAGGTTTATGAACCCCAATGACTACTTAGGCTTATGGGCAAGTTTGTTTTATGTTCCCTATGTTATAACACTGCCTATGTTATAGCACTGCGCCCCTCCCTATATCATAATATTGCATATCCTTCATCATTGCATCCTGTGGAAAGCCAGGGCGCAAGACTGCCCCTCCGCCTATGCTAGAACGTAGACAATGTTATAACGTTGTAACCTAGGGAGGCACAGTATACTACTTGCTGGGGTAGCAGACGTTTTGCAGGGTCAGTAGCCATTCTGGCGGTCTAAACCCCTAGATCCATTTTTATTAAGAAGACGTACCTGATTCATCTATCATAGCATTTTATATAGGCTAGCGATGCAGATTATCACATTTTTCGGGAATCGAGGGCGGGTGCGGATTTCCAAGTTTCACTGTGGCTGTTACACAGTTAGTAAATCCTAAAATAGGGGATGAGGGTTTACTGCGTTTTGGCTTATCTTGAGAAGAAGCTTAAATGATGCAACTGCGAAAATTTTGAAGGGCTAAGAATCGTTCTTAAAAGAGCATGAATATCTCTATTTTTTTATTTTCACCATCTTCTAAAAGTTTTACTTGGCTTACTTGTTGAATGGTTTATGAGTATCTTTAGCTTAAAAAATTTTACACAACATAGTGGCTATGTATATATTTAGTCGAAAAATCGATGTCTTCCAGAAGGATGCCTGTACAGTGTACACTAACTGATTAATGTGCATAAAATTTTTGCTCGTACAAAGACTAGATACTTGTTTACAGAATTGTTTAAGTACTTCTGGATGACTACCTCAAATACATTGGCCCGAACATTGTGGCAACCTAAAGCAGCGTTAATGAGTGTTTAACAATGTTATTTTATAGTGTTACTCAATTGTTTAGTGATTTTAGGATTTTGCTTAATTTTAAACTACGTGAAATCGAATGATGATTGAAGAATTCGCAATGCTCTCCTAATTTGCTGTTGACACGCTCCTGCGCAATCGTGTCAACTGATTTATACACCCTGTTATTGACTTTGCGGCTATGGCTACAAGGTACTGGTTTACTACTTTGAGCTGCGCTCAGCACACTGTTTATTTGAAACTTTTACCTATCTTGCCTATTTTTACAGGAGCTGCATTTTGAATGGGAATTTTTGTCTAATCTGACAAAACACTGATCCTTTTTATTCTTATTCGCTGCCCATTTTTAGATTTCATTTGTTCTATGGCTACCGTATCTCGAAATTAGATTTTAAATCTTACCTGGGAGCAGGCATGTATGTAGCTGTGAGGGATGGGGGGTCTTCTCAAAATTCTGGTTTTTTATGTAACTTTTGTCTTCCGAATAACCGAAGTTTGAGTACGACATCGTGAATAAGTCAAAACTATCTGGCGCTCAGCGCAGAATTATTTATTTTCCGTATCTAGTGCTTTTCTTTGCAATGACCAGGATTCAGCATAAAACAATTTTTCGGGAGTGTCTAGTTATCATTTTTGCGGTCATTTTATACAACTTATTTTTTAAGTATTTTTGAAATCTAGGTACATTTTTTGAATAAGAAGAATTTTCTTCCTCCATATGCTGAGAAACGCTCAAAAACACCATAGTTTTTGCCCATTTACAATTAGCTTTTGAGATGTCAGACTTTAAAATTTTAATATCCTAAATTCAGAAGGCCAGCTACGTATCTGCTTGGGAGACAGACATTCAAAAAATGACAGAAAGCAAAGCATGATTTTGAGGATCTCTGCTCAATGGACCTCCGAAATCGGCAAGATTTGTCGAATTGAACTTTTAGTACTTTTTTCGCGAATTTTTTCTTATCAGAAATATTGAGCGCTTCGAGCCTTATACTCATTGTTTGACTATATATTGTTCCATTTTTTCCAATAATTTTGAATTTTATGTTTTGCAAAAATAAGGATCGTCCAAAACATCAAAAACG
Source organism: Mermis nigrescens (assembly GCA_036768485.1). NCBI lineage: Eukaryota > Metazoa > Nematoda > Enoplea > Mermithida > Mermithidae > Mermis > Mermis nigrescens. The sequence continues at coordinate 18,095,141 of JAVLUZ010000157.1, forward strand.
ATTGACAGTAAAAAAACATCAAAATTCTTAAGCGCCGTGTCGATGAATTTTTTGTATCTTTTAAATATTGGGCTTAAAATTAGTTAAAGTACAAGATAAAATGTTGAATAATGCAGTTCTCGCACAGGAGGTATTACTGACTTACATTATATTATATTAGAACTTACGTACCTACCTACATTACATACACGCATAGAATTTAGGATGGGGACCGCTAGTTATGCATTTACTAGCTGCTAATCAGGCCCGGCCCGTGAATCAGCGAGGCCTGAGGCGAGAACAAAAAAATGTAGCCTTCTTAAAATTTTTCATGCAATTTTATAACGTACATTCACTCATTTTTACTGTATATTATCCACGTTACATAACCGGTGAGACAAAAGCGCAATGTTAATATACACATACATACCATATAAACGCTTTGGTCTAGCTTTCTCCGCTGCAAATTTTTCAATAAGATTAGAATAATTTATCAGCTTTTCTTGTTTATGTTCAATATAAATAATTGCTAAATCGGAAAGTTTCTCTTAACCCAAGGTTGACCGCATAGATACGTTTTAATGATCTTCGGTTTCGAGAAGCTCCTCTCTGCACCAGCTACCGTAACAGGCAAAGTCGGTAAAATTCGCAATGCGATACAACAATATGGAAAGATTTCAGCTAGTCTTTTTTTGCGAACGAATTTCGGTGTATCGAGTGTACGTAGGTCGGATTTTGAATCAGACACCGATAATTTTTTAAAGCGTGACCAATTCACTTGCCAAGTCACTTGCATTAATGTCCATATCATTATTATCAATTCAACAAATTTACAGGTCGCTGCAGTGTTGCTCAATGTCGCTGACATTTTTCAGCTTAATTTTCTGATAACAAATAAAAAGCCGAATTTGTCTCAAAAATTTTGAAGTAAAATAAATCTTTCGCTCAAAGAATTCGAGGCTGTATCATTTAACTGTTTGAAAAAGTCAATTTCAAACTGTCTTGTAACATCTATTGGTTTATCAAAACCTCATAATCAAACTGCCGCCGTTTTTTTCACATCGGAGGTTAAACAAAAGAAGAAAAAATTCGCTCGAAACAAAACGAGAATGGGAATTTTTATCACTTATTATAACGAATAATCAAAATTCAACACATGCAATTTGACGAAAATGTAACACGTACAGACAAAAAATAAAAGTAGCTAAGCCGGTCAAAGTTATCAACACAAAAATTGGCAAATTCTCGTGAGCCAGACTAAAGCCTTTCAGTAATTCAGCAAAATTTCAAGAAGTGGAAACAAAACGCAAGCATTGCAATTTAAAAAAGCAGAAACATCAAGTGTTTTTATCTACAAGAATTCTCACAAAAATGCTTATGAACATGAAGAAAATTTGGTTCACCGCGCGTGAAGAAAACTCCGTACACTAATGATATTTTTACTATTATGCATGATAAAAACAGCTCCATTACGTATGCGCCCTTTGCTGTCATTCAGTCGTGACAAAGTTTTGTCTGCGATTTGCCGTACTGTTATATATCAAGCAACGTTATAAAGAAAAGCAGTAGGCACCTATTGTTAAAGCTAAGCCAGGGAGGCCTCGATCCATTTTTATTGTGTTATGATTTGATTCTATCTACCTATAATACGCTTAATTTAGAATTTTTATCAAACTAAAATTTACTTTTAAAATAAGAAAAATTTGAGGCCTTTTTCGTTCTGAGGCCTGAGGCGCAGGCCTCGGTCGCCTCACCCACGGGCCGGCCCTGCTGCTGATGTTATCTCTCTTCCTTTCCATGATCGGGAGCAAGGAGGGGTGGCCTTCCCCTGCGATAAAAAACATATTTTTCACTATGATCACTGTAAAAGATAATTCTTCGAATGCCAATTAAGCATTGCTAATAGTTTTTAGTTTGCTTCTGTGCTATCAGGCAAGGGATTTTTTGGCGCTAATGTCCTTATTTGCAATATACCGCTAATTAAGTTAAACAACCAAAGACTGACAAATTCTTTGGAGTTCATTCGGATTGAATGTCAAGAAACCAGTTACGTAGTTTGTTACTTGATAGATTTTTTATTTACGAGATTAAAGTAATGCAAAAAAATTTCTTATTTTCTCCTTTATTGCACAGAACACGGCGAAAAACGATAAAACTTCTAGCATTTTCGCAACCTCGTTATAGTTCCCTGAATGTCCGAGTAATGAACAAAAGGAGTGATTAACCGACATGAAAATTTGATGTCGCAACGAAGCGTAGTACGCAAACAAGAGCATGGGGATGAGGGGTATTACCGCCTCTGAGCTTTTAAAAACCGATAGCTATGTTCTATACATATATGCGTATAGGGCGTGAGGAGGGGGTATTTCGCTGAAGGGTCAGCCAGACAGATACAGTCTGGCGATTTTGAACCAACGCAACATTTTTTGCGCCATTTGTGAACTCCAAAGCGGTAATAGTGCCAAAACTTTTCCGGCGCCGGATTAGTACTTTTATGTACTTTTTTATGCAAAAAGCGCCAGAAATTGATCAATTTCTGTATTTTTTAGTCCGAAATGTGACAGTCAAAATGGACTAAAAATGCGAAATACCACGAAAAGACGTTTTATAGACTATTTTGACCATTCTGGTACACCAAACGTTCACAACAAGTTAATTCAGTAGGGCTAAATTTTTAAGTATTTTTTGACCTCAAAAACGGCGCATACGCGCCAAATACATATTTTTTCGACGTTTCTACAGTACACTATCTTTCTGAAGCATAAGAGGTGAAAAATTTTCGAAAAAATATCACAAAATTCAATGGAATTAAATTAAAATAAGTGTATGGCGCAAAGCGCCGAAAATTTGACACTTTTGAGCAAATGGAAAGCTAAAAACGCGAAAGCGTCTTTTCTAAGAATGTTTTGTACTTTTTTGCGAAATCGCAACTTTTGAGTCAAAAGTTAGCTGAAAACGCTCGAAACAGCACACTCTTTTCGATGTTTCTGAACATCAACATTGTAAGAACGTGAATAGTTACGGCGCAACTTTTTTTGCGGCAGCAATCCTGGGGTCATCTAACCCCTACGAACGTGTGGTGACGCCACCCAATCAACACGGCCACTCCGTTTTTCTCTATGCACTTCCGACCTTCTGACGTAAAATAGTATAATACGTACTAGAAATAAGGTTTTCCCTTTGAATTTGTTCATCGCGTCATACTAGTATTTGTTAGGTATCAGCGTATGATGACTTTGATGCAGCGCTGGCCTTACGATGCTCAGAAAACGAAGCCCAGTCGCGATTTTGGCGCTCGCCTAAAAAACGACATGCTAAAGTTGTTCAACCAAGGCGAGTCGACTTCTCTCAAAGATCTGCACAGAGTTGACCGCGTTTTGCAGTCCATCGAAGAATTGGTCGGCAATAAGCATTTCACTGCTTTTCCTTATCGTCACAAAACTGGCGTTTGTGGTTCAGAGATGGCCGTTTTGAAAGAAATTACCAATGACCGAGAAGTGGATAAACTTTGGAAACAAAAAGCGAATTTGACCAGTTGGTTTAAAAGAAATCCAGCCTGATTTATCTATCTCTTGTTTTTTCACACTCATGTTTTCTCAATGAGTACCTACCTACGTTTTGTATCTATGTTTGTATGTTCTGGCAAAGAAAAATGCATTGATGGAACAAAAAGGACGAACATACTTGGGATTGTGGATTATTAAGGATGAAAAAGAAAGGTACTAGTGAAAAGCTACCTATTTATATGCCTAAAGTCGCAAAATCTGCTAAAAATCTGACTTTCTCTGAGCGACGCTAAAACATCGGAGTATATTCTGCTGCCCACAAATTGACATAAACTATTGAACTAAAAAAATTGATTGAAAAAGTAGCAACTTAACTATGGGAAATTAGATGGAGTAAACTAGGAGAGACTTTGCAAGCCAATTGAATGAAATAGCAAACATCGAAGCATTTAAGACAATCAAAGAAACTGTCGGTTTAAAGCAGTAGGTAACGCATAAGCTTACATTAAACGGACTAAATGTAGGTAACACCTTTAAATACAACGGCAGCTAGTTTTCTATCAATCACGATAGGAAGCAAGTCGGCGATGTAATTTGCAAGCAATTTACAAATGTAAACCTTTTAGATTATGTTTATTCAGTTTTATGTGACGGATTCAAAATTATTCAAAGAAGGTTACACCTTTTCAGAGGCCGCAGAATATGCTTCGATTTGTTTAAATTGCTTAGCGAGAGTCTGATTTTTAGCAGATTTTGCGACTTAAGGCATGTACGTTGGCAGCATTTTCCTAGTTCTACCTTTTACTTTCTTAATGATTCACAATCCCAAGTATATTCGTTTTTTTTTGTTCAATCGGAGCATTTTTCTTTGCTAGTACCCTAGTTTTAACTAGCATTATCTGAGTAAATCAGTCAGTAAACACATACGGTAACATACCACAATAATGACAGCAGTCCTAGAACGCGGAAAACAATATTGTTCTGAACATTAGCATTATCTCTGTTAAGCAAGAAAACCTTACCTTATTTAAACAGAACGGATTTTAGCATAAGCTTTACGCAATTATTGGGTGTAGTGCAAAGAACACTACGCTCAGATTCGTAATTCTGATGTTACATGAAACATTTTGAAAAAATAGGCTTATGCAACGCTCTGAAACTAAATTTAATTTTTAGTGTAAACTTACATAACTACGGGGTGTAAAGAGAACATACAGTCAGATTCGTAATCCTAACCTAACAAAACATATTTCCGATGAAAAATTTACATTTTGCTGCGCTCTGAAAGTAAGATACATTTGTAACGTAAATTACACATTAAGAATAAATGAATAGTGTAAACTGTAAACAAGGACTGGTTGTCGATAAAACTAACAGTCAGATTCGTAATTCTGGCGTTACGTAGAACATTTTGGAAGAAAATCAGCTTGCGCAAGATTCTAGAACTAAAATTGATTTGCAGTGTAAACTTTACACAAACACAGTGTAAAGAAGATTTAAGGCGGATTTGTAATTCTGATTTTACTCTAATATTACGATCAGCATTTATGAAATAATTTAATCTCTACAATGGCCTGAGGACAAACAAATATTAGATTTAGATATAAGCAAATTTACACCACCATTGAGTGTAAACACGCGCCCGAACAGCGTAGCACGTTCGATTCCTGATGCACTTTTAGACTTGAGGTCATATCCAGACTCATAACCGGAGAGGTTGGCAGAAAAAAACGTGACAGAAACACGCTTAAAACACCCGATTTTTGAATTTACACCTCCAGAAAAAACTAAAAATCGATGTGAACAAACGCAACTTGCTGTAACGTGTGCATCTTAGAAAGTACTTTATCTTTATTCTATTCGATTTTTTCGACTTCTCAACGGAACAAAAACTGTATTTTCGACCACCCAACACATTGTAAACTTTAAAAATCTGAACCTAACTCCCCATTGAGTGTAAAGAAATTCGGTTAAAGCAAGTTTGTAGCCGTTTAATCGTAGTACTTTGTATGTGGAAAACTTCTGTTGCGCAAGATATTTGAGATATTCACCAATCCAAATAGGAAAAATACGTGTTTATTCGCCCATTTAGCACCCCTGATTTCGAACTTTACACCTCTATAAGTACTTCTATATTGAGTCTTCAAACGCGGTTTGTTGCGACGTGTAGCCCTCAGAAAGTACTTTATCTCTATTTTATTCAATTTATCCCGACTTATAGGCGGAAGAGTTGGCAGAGAAATCTTAGACAGAATCTGTTTTTTACGATATCCACTAGAGTGTGAAGTTAAAACCCCTAGATCTAACTCCGTATTGAGTGTCTAAATGTTTGCTAGTTTGTCAAAAGTAGCCCTTAAGCCGTAGTACCTACCTATATTTTTGCACGAACGAATTTTTGGAGAGGAATTGTTGGCAGACAAAATACAGGCCGAAATGTATCTTCTAAGACTACACTGCTACTCTGTAAACGAGTCACTTTTCGGAAAGAACAAAAAACAGCTCTTATGAGCTTACTCAATTCTTTATTTTTTAAAAAAGCCAGATTAAACAGATTGCAAAACTGAGTTAGGAAATTTTGGTGCCTACCAAAATTTAAAAAAGTTTGTTATAACGTCTCAGTAAAACGTTACACGCTCTTTAGACACCAGGTATTGATTTAAAAAGAAACAAAAAAACACGGGCAGCAAATTTTTTATCAAATATCTTTTTAAAAAATCGCACAATACCGAAGTGTCCCGTTATACCTTTAGGGGAGACGTATGTTGGGGGTACTTAAGTACAGTCCGAGACACAATAAACGTCCCTAAACCGGTTTATTTTTAAACCAGTTGATTATTTGGCGGCTAAGAATAAAGCATGTTGGCCAGAGTAAAATCGAGTAGAAGTCGATTAACTCTCCGTTTAGCATCATGTTTTTGCAGTCAAAGTGCACCATGCCATCATAGCAGAAACTCCTGATCCATATTAAAGTACACATTCTTTACATGCTGTGACAGTTATTAGTTTCATTTAGTGCAATTTTTTATGCTCTTTCTAAATATGTATGTTATATGTATGTTATGTGAAAAAAACAACCAGGGGTTACATTTGAAAAGCTGGAAAGAAATAGAGTGCTAAATTTTTTATTAGAACCTTATTTTTTCATTTTAAGTCTTTGTGTTATCACCGTAATGGGCCGAAAAATGCTTACTTTTTTACTACTCTATAGGTTCTCATCAAGCTAAACCATCAAAATGTAACTGAAACCAAAACGAGGCTAGACAAAGTTTTGGACACATGGTAAAGGAAAAACAGAAAAAATGTCAATAAAGGGATTCATTATGCCTACGGCATGGCCGTCCTATTTTGAGGGGACCAATACCAATTTTGGGGGAACTAAGCCCAAAAAAGGCCAAAAATAGTACAAAATAACGTTAAAAGTCCTATTTGTCAGATTTTTCTGAATTTTTTCGGGGGGGGGGTCCGGAATCTCATCATTTTCCCCAGGGCTGCGTGCCTGGTAATAAGTTCTAAACAAAATATCGTCGAAAGCAATATTCTACCAATAAATTTCTTTAACGAGGAAGCGAAAAAAAGATCATTTTATTGCATGTATCAGCGTAGAAGTGCGAAGACAGTACAGGTACAGAAGCTTTCTAACTAAAAAATCATTTTCTAAATCGAAATAAGGTGAACTCACTAAGGACAATGTCAAAAAACATTAATATGGAGTCTTAAAGCCGCTTACATTACAAAGAAGGATATTTTGTCTTAAGCGGGGCAAAATAAGGGACAAAATAGAAGCAAATCGAAAATTTCATGCAAATGTGCTCGAAGTTGACCAGAAGGGCTGATTAAACTTAATTTCTAGGCCTCAATGCATGCCGAACTGCACGCCACATCTTTTGTCGCAGTTTTTTTAAGCAATTGTTTCTTCAGGCTCGTACGTACACATACATGTAGGCTCGGTGCTGTGGTGAAGGGTTCCCAAAACAAATAGGCGTGAGGGGTTTAAAGTTGATAACCCACGCAGATTACTGGAGATTCCCAGAAGCATATTTTTGGTAACATTTTTGGCAATTTTTGGCGATTTCACTTCTCATAATTTTCTTGCTGCTCATGTATGGCTCCCGGCCATTTTTAGGGGGGGGCGGCTTAAAAGACTCTAATTTTTGGCCAAAAACAACTAAAAATAGCAGAATAAGTTTTCGTCAAAAATCGGGGAAGGGGTTAACTGACTTCGGGTCTCGGGGGAATATGTGGGGGAACGTCCAACTCGGGGGAATGGATATCCTATAGCATATATGCTCCTACTTGTCAAAAGAATTTCGTTCATTTTCGGCGGCTGCCTCCTCGGTTTTGTATAAAAAAATGTTTGCTTAAAATAAATCCAGAGTTAAAATTTTTGGTGATCGCTTATAGTTCTTATCGGTAAACATGACGAAGTCCAAATGAAACAATAAAGAACGCAGTCATACTTCAGAATCCGGCACCTCCCGGAATTTGGTTTTTATCACTTTTTGGATATTTGTTAGTTTTGCACCACCCGGACCGCCTGAATTCGGTTGTCGGCCGTGTAAGCTGGGGATCCAGCGCGTTTACATTTTTCTGAACAGCGATTCAGGTGTGGGTTTCCTTTCACTTAATATACCTACATGTAGGATCTTGCATGATGTTTCTGCAATGCGTAATAGTCACATCAATAATAGTCACACAAAGTATATTTCACTTCTTTTTATTTCCTTGCTCAGCTGAGCATGAAATACCTACACTTCAATCAATTCTTTTCTGTTCGACTCTAATTCGCACACCTGCAGCTGAAATGCTGCTCAGTTGAAGATTTTTGCATAAAGACGCATTTGGCGTTTAAATTTCGTCATGATTTAAGTAGAAGGCACACCGCAAGCGCGGAGTTAGAGGGGTGAGGGTGACGGCGGCCGCGCGTCATGATTTTTCAAAATTTTCTGGCGCTTCGCGTCATATAGTACGCAAGAATCACTTCTTGGCGCTCTAAAATCCTTATTTTAACATCTAAAGGAGCAGTTTATGCACAGAACAAGGATTTTTAAGTTCTTAGAATGTTTTTTCGAGTATTTTTCGGCGCTTTTACCCGATTTTGTACTAATATGCGCGTTTTTCGTAGCAAGTTTTCGAAAATGTAAAACTGTTTTCGGATCACGAATGATTCTGTCTATTGAAAGGCGTCAAAAACAGCTACATGTACTTTAAGCGGAATGCGCTAATTTTTGGCCAAATTTTGACACTATTAGAAAAATTTGGGGTCCCGCTCCGCCCCCAGCCGTAAAATCCTGGATCCACCATTACTTCTCCGCATTGTTTGCATGCTAAATCAGAGTTTACCGCTTTTGTACTTATTCCGAAAGAAAATTAATAAAATTTTAATTGCACTCTTTAAATGAAATGGGCCTCAGGAAAGGTTCGTTAAATATTTACTGCTCTTTCCATTATTTGTTTGCGCTCCTCAAAAATTTTTGCAACAAACTAAAACTCATAATGATTTTACGAAAACATGTCATCGACCAATCTTAAAATATGGTCTCGAGATTCTTATCAGCAGACATTTCTAGTCGCTGCTGTTTGATCGTTAAAATGATCATCTATTTATAGAAGCGCAAACATGGGGTGCTACCTTGCAATTTTTCGACTAAAGATCAAAAATACAAGTTGTTTACAAGCTAGGTTTTCGACAACAAATGGCGTTTTGTAGCTAACTGAGCACCGCAGCCAATGCGAGTCGGGTACATTCTGTAGTATGATGTCAACCTTTTGGATATTTTTGTTATTATCCTCGTCATTTTGCGCTGTAAACGGATGGAGTGAGTTGGTCAAACTTAACGAAACTTATGAAATTCATCATCTTTATTCAGGATAACTCACGATTTTTATTTTACTTAGCTATGCACTAAAAACTTCTATAAAATGCACTAAAAAATTGATTAGTAGGTTTTGTTAACTATTAAATTGTAATCGTGTGTAGAGTAAAAACTGCAGCTTTCTTATTGTCTGCATGAAACTGTAAATATTTTTTCAAAGTCCTTAAGACACGCGTACATGCAATTTCTTTGATTGTGTCTCAACAACCCCACCAGTCCTAACAACATCACCGTCCCAACAGTCCCATCGTCTCAACGGCTCCACCAATAATTCCAACATCCCCACGAGTCCCAAAAATTTCACCCATCCCAACAGTCCAACGTTCTAACAGTCTCGCCGTTCTAACAGTCGCACCGTTTCAACCACACATGGGTGTGAGGAGACTATGTTTATGGTTTTGATTCCCCCGAGAATCTAAAAAACACTCCCTCCCCCTACCTTATGGCAGACCCCCTGAATTCTATTTTAGCACATTTTTTGGACACTTTACCCTCCAAACCCCCAGACTTTGGTCGCTGCCGAGGTCCCAACAGTCCCAATGTTCCAGCCATAGATGTACGGCACGACCAGTTTGGAGAAGGTGTTTTAAGCCAAAAATGACCTAAAAATGGGTATGAATGTTAAAATAGCTTAAAACGACGCTAAGCCACAGTTTCTGTCCGAAACATATTTGCGTGAAAGTTTTGATTCCCATTTAATTTTAACACTTATCTATCTTTTTTACTAGAACATTTTTTTCTGTCAATCTAAACCATCATGAGCAGGAATATAATCTTGCGAGATGATTCAAATGAAGCAAATCCTGGATTGCACAAAACAGTCAAAGTCGAAAAATAGACGAAATAGATCTTCCATAAAAATTTAATATTGCCTAATTTAATTATGTAACAATCGCAGACACTCTATATTATGCTTAGCTAATAAAACACGAATAAAATGAGACAAGCAGAAGCAACACACGTACGAAAAAATACAATTCGAGGAGAATCGCACTGTGAGCCGCTTAAACGCGCGCTGCAACTAAGAATTCGGTGCAGAGCAAGCCTTTTTACGAGACAAATTAAAGTGGGCGAAAACGCAATGTCAAGAGAATTTCGCAAATGAATCAAGGAGAGAATTCTCTAAACCAATGTGTGGTTTACATTAAATCTTAATAAAAATTCGCTTAATTTATTAAAATTTTGCGATAATGTTCGAGATTTTTGCGAATGACTTCGCGCATGACTTCATGCGTCATTCGTGGAAATCGGAGATGCTGCGATAAGAATCTTAACGTTAAATTTGAAACGTCTTAAGTATTAATCGAAGACATTATAAAAAACTTATAAAACATGTTGAAAGGTTTTTATTTTTACGATGTGTGAGCTAACGCTAAATATAGCTTCGCTACAATTACATAAATGATTTAGAGTCAGGATAAATAATCAAACACTGTGTGAAAATATTTAATAACGCTGGCGATCCGCCTGCTTTAAAACACATCGAATAATTAGCGATTAAAGCGACTGGTGGGACTGTTGAGACGATGGGCTGTTGGGATTGGTAGCGCTGTTTGGACTGGTAGGACTGTTGGGATTATTGGTGGGGCTGTTGGGACAAAGGGGCTGTGTACGGTGGGGCTGTTGGGACTGGTGGGGGTGTTGAGACATCACCATTTCTTCAACCAAGCATTTCTTTTCCATTAAATTCCTTAATTGTAGCGCTTTGTATTAATGATGCTACGCATTATAATTATATTCATTTAGTTTTTTTACAATAAACTAATTAAATCGAGATTCAGCCATACGGAGAGACCACACATACACACCACACAGCATGCACAAACATGGGAAATTTTCTCAGGAAAATTAGGCAAAATGAAGGCCATGAAAATTTTCTTTAAAAGTGCTTTAAATTGGCTGGAAACCGTGTGATGACGAATGCTATTCGTCGCTTATACCAATTTTGGTGTTCATACGGGTCAGGAAAACTCAATTCTTGACTCCCCTAGACTGGCTGATCTCCCATCCCCCCAGATCGACCATGCTGTGCATCTGTGGATAAGACTGTTTCATAACATTTTTTAATGATGTGTTACGCATGCAAGGAACAATGTTGTGTTTTTCCTAGGTATTGTATTTTATTTAAAATTTTATCATTTAAAACTTGCAGCGTGTCTCAGTCAGGAACTTTATCTGCCAGCATGCGGTACTAAGATATTGTATATGGGCAAACGTCTTAATTTTGGGAGAAATTATAAAAAATTAGATGTGAAAATGTTTTAAAAGTGCCTGGCGGCGCAAAAATATTACTTTTCGTCGTTTTTATCAAGCTCCATTAATTGATATTAAAAGTCCCGGAAAAGCGAAAATTTCGAAAATTAAGTTAGGGAATAAATCTATCCGATCAAGATCACGACAGATAGTATGGCGATTCAGAGATCAACCGGTCTGAGAGGGAAGGGTGTTCAAAAATTGAGTTTTTTAGGTCAAAATAGCCTTAAAAAAACGGCATAAGCGCTGAAATAGCTTTAAAATTCCCCACAAAATTTTATATTTTCATTCTGGTGAAATCTGGACCCCACCCCTCACGTGCGTATCTGCAAGTGACTAGTGAGCTCCTTTTTGCCAATATATTAAGATGGTGTAAAAAACTACGTTAATTAACAATTTTTGGTCAAGTTTAAGCAATTCAAAAAATTTATATTTTGATCCATTTTTGGCCTTCATTTGGCCGAATTTGTTTCCATTCTGTCACGTTTTTTCCTTTATTTTCTCATAATCCCGAAAAAATACCAAAAAATTCTTCTGAGGTCTACCGCATTCATACGGGTCAATCAGATTCTAGGGATTCAGGCCTCCTTGCGCCTGCGTGTGGTCAGATTTCATACCGTACCCTACATCATCTGCATTGAGCTTTATCAGATAAGGCAAGTAATGCACACCTACCTGAAAAACCTATTATCTTATAAATAATCATCTTTTCATAGAAACGCGCAACTTAGGTAATGCTGTTCATTTTTTGTGCTAAAAACGATGGTTACACGTCAAAAACACCGTTTTTTGACGTTTCAGACAATGCTCGTTCTTTCTAGAACATAAAAAGGTAGACAAATTTCAAATGAATCGAAGAAATTGAGTAAATTGAACAAAATATGGTCAAAACATGTGTGCATAGCGCGAAGCACCGAAAATTTGAGATTTCCGAGTCAAACATTGGCTAAAAACACTTAAAATTCACACTTCTACAACTTTTACCAAGTTTTACAAAAAGTCGATAATTCTGGGGGGTCCCAACGATTTTGAGGGTGGGGGAGGGTCAAACCCCTCACCAATCTCCCATCCCCAAGAACATATCTGTGCCTGACTAACTTGATGAAATTTATTAGAATGATTAGCGAATGAAAAATACTTTCTTACTCAAATTTAATTCAGGAGATATTGCGTTTGAAAAGAACCTATATTAGAATTTCGTCAGATATAAATTTTATCTTGTATTTGACTTCTTACTTCATTACTATTTTCTGGGTTTTAATAAGTCTGGCGAGGCTTAAGTGACAGGCTGTACTCTTATACTCTTACCTAGCAATAAATAAACTGCGTTTGGACTGCAAAAATCTTACTAAGAACAGCGAAATACTTATCTGCTGACTATGACTATGAAGATGTTTTCAATGCCAGACTATGCTCAGCGTTGATGCTCGATTTTATCGTTTTTGCTATTTTGTCGAAATTCGCTCAACTGAATATGATCAAATTAGTACGTTTTATACGCTGCAAATATGTAATTAAAATACTATTTCTTGCAGACGCGGAAGAAACATCTACTGAGTACGATGGACACGATGACGAAGAGTTACCCGGAAAAGTTCGGTCAAAACTACAAGCAGCAGCACCAGCAGCAGCAGCAGCAACAACAACAGCAAATGCAATATTCGTACAAAATGCAAACGAGCTCAGGAATTGCGCCCTCTACTCAACGCGGCGGCTTTAGATTACAGTCGAAAATTCAACTGGTGAGAGCCGGTGCTGAAACATGGCTGATGAAGTTGACAGGCTTGACATTTGGAAAGATCAACGGACCCCTGTTGCAACCGAATCTTATTGGCAAGAACGAACAGTTTCAAGCAGTCAATGCAGACCAACGGCTCACTAAACTACTAGAACTCCCAGTGAAATTTTCGCAGAAGAACGGCAGGGTATTGTTAGAGTCATAATCGTATTAAAGAGTAAGAAACCGGACAAAACCGAAAAGAAATTTTGCATTTTAAGAGAAAGTTATAAAATTAACTTTGCCCATTAATAAAGCGTAATCGCGAGTAAAAGTAGAGGGCTCTGAATTTTCGAAAACAACTGATAGTAAACGAGAAAATACCCACTAGTAGTATGCTAGAATTTAGATTGAAGATATTATTGTTTATATCTACAGCTCGTTTTCGACGTTTATTCTGCTCTGTTCGAAGAGAAGAATCTGAGAAGTGAGACTTTTCTGAGGAAGTCATATATAATCTTCACAAAGAATGACTCTCGAAACCTTTTATCATATTTATGAAATTACTAATTTTTAAATCATTTTAGCGTAATAAAGCTTAACAACCGACCACCTTACAGACCATACGTGCACAAATTTTGTCAGATAGACACGCGCATGACAAGGTCTACGCTATTAACTCACAGCGCGACTGGCCCGGAAAAGCGCCAATTATGGAGCTTTCTTAAACTAAACTTGTATTCTAAAATTGCTTCTATTATGATAGTTTTCGATAGTAAATATTATTTCTGAAATTATTTCTGAACAAATTTTAGTCGTTTTTTTATTTTTTTTCGCTCTGTTTCGAATTGAGCACTTTTGCTAAATGTTTAAATTTTCCTTTTCTGCCTAATTTTACCTTATCTTTCGAAAAACATTTGTACTTCTGACATTCCATCAAGTGCATGTCTGCTCTAGACACCTCAAGAATGCGAAAGAATTTCATTTTAAAAATGGCAAAAATCAATGAAAATCAGAATTGATCTATTCTGCTTTACGCTCTTCAGATGGATTCTGCCGACCCTTCAGAGTGGCCACTGGCCGTTCTACATTGGCGAATTTTTATTGATGTAATCTCGACTTGACTTTTCAGCGAGATTTGCTGCACGTCTGTGTTTTCTGTGATAATCTGAATGTCGTTTCAATCAAAAAACAATGTGTGAAGATTATAAGATTTTCTCTTAAACGAATACAGGAGCTACCGAACACAAACTGATACGTGGTGCTTGATGCTATTCTTCAATCAGCATTTCTACCTCCAGGATCCAGGAAATGACATTCAAAAAATCTATATAAAAATTTAAGTAAAATGTGGGATGTCTGGAGGCCGGATAAGGAATAAAAGTCGTACAATTCCTCCCCCTCCAGCGTGAAATATTTCTCTCCTCACATTTTCCATACCGTGCCTATCCTAGCTGAAAATCTAGTAATTTAATACCAAAACAGTAACTCAATGCTTTGTTGTTTTTGTCGTACGATTCCCGAAATTATTTCTGAACAAATTTTGGTCGTTTTTTATTTGTGGCGCAAGCTAATAGAACTCGATAAGATTCATATAAAGCTAAGGTTTCTGTACTATTTAATTCAGCCTTCTAAGATAATATGAAAAATTCTCAAATCAGGGTAATTCGGATCTTAGCTCAAAAATTTTCCCTGGTTGAGCAATTTGGATAGTGCATCCAACTACATTATCTTGCGTATCTAATTCAAATAGTTCGCTGCGCCTATTTTACATTCACTCTTATTTTTTGCGAATTAGATAGTCTTTTGATAAAAAAATTTGAAAGCTATAAGTTACTTTAGATTTACGAAGTGCTGTTTGATGGAGAAGATGAACCGTGGTCGACGAACATCAAGCGCGGCGCCTTGAATATGTTTCAAGTCAATTTTGACGTAGAAAAACAAGATGACTTTTCGACGAGCGGTCATGCTTCCAAAGATGCTATTCATGAGAAATTCTATAACATTTTGGAGGTAAATGTGACGAAGTCGGATTGATAAGAATAATCCAGGAGACAAAGTGTTTCGAAATAGCTTTGAATTTTCAGCCATCTAAAAATCAAAAAAGGGTAAGTCAAACTGTCGGGAGATCATTCTAAATAGTGTCTTTTAAAAAAGTAGCCTTAATAATTTAAGATGCTTTTGCTTTTATTGTAGCATTGATCCGGTTATCTTGTTTAAAGGAGTAAATGTAACACAAGAAAGAACTTCCAACCCGACATTAATGCGAAAAACATTTTGACCGACGTTAGCATCGCCAACGTAGCACGTTGAAGTATTTTTTAACGTCTTTGTTCGCGATAATTGAGTAAGCTAAAAACGGAAATATGTAAAAAACAAGCTCGAATAGTACTGCAAATCTCTTCTCGCAATAAAAGAAAAATTGATACAAAATTTACATATAATTCTCAAGACAAGCGCGCTCCCATTGAGACGCGGTTTCAGTGTTCCGGTGTTATACGCATGTACCTTTTACTTTACTTTACAGTTTATTGTCCTTTTTAAGTATCTTGTCTTTCAATCATGATTCGGGCACTAATATTTTAGTTGCACTCGGAACTTGTTTAATTAAATATTTTCTTAATTCAGCTCAAGATAAAATTATAAAATTGTAGACTAATGAATTATTTGTATTTTAAAACGATATTCAAAAGCGAAATTTATGTCCTAAAAAGTGTGCATTTGCGGCTTCGGGACAAAGGGGACGTCATTCGAAACATACGTGCTGTTTCTGACGGCAGTAAATTCAGCTTTATGCTTGATTAACGCAGTCAGTTTTTTCGCACTTCATCCTTAACGCGTTGAGTCGGGGAATAATATGGATAAGATTCGTGATTAATTTTCTAAGCATTTTTTGGAAAATAAATTTTCGAATTTTCTTAATATATTTTTGATAAACGTACCGATTGTAATTTTACGGAACAAGATTCATATGCGTGTGAATAAAATTTCAATTCGTTGGAGGAAAGCGTCGAAGGCGAATGTCAGACCAGCTATGCGGTCAAACCAACAACTAGCGACAACGCCGGCGCTCACAAAGCTTATAGCGTCACCAAGTCGATCAATTTCGATAGTTGTCTCCGTCGACCAAACGTCGCTTACAACGTAGAATCACTCGAAATTTGCTCTCCGGATAGTGCGACCAGACGCGTGAATATATTAAATTTTATTCGTGCATCAATTTTTTTTGATTTTGTCTATATTTTGCAGGATAGCCCGCTGCGAAGTTCTTCAATCACAAAATATTCAATAATTGGAAAGCCATCTCGTTTCTTAATAGTCAGCGCAGAGGGTGAGAGTCGATATTCAGCCGATGCTCTCGGATCTGATCCCAACGCGTTTATCGTAAACGTCAAGTGAGATGTACCCTTCCAACTTAGTATCGGGTAGGGGCGGGAGGAATTTATGCTCCTCTGAAAATTCGGCAGATTCCCCCCCACCAAAACAAATAAACCACCAGAATTAAAGTTTTGGCATATTTTTCGGGATTTAGCCAGTTTCCTACCACCCACCTACCCGCCTTAAATTTGGTTGCTGCGCTTACCATTTACATATTTTAAAAACTACGCGGAGAGTACAACGAAATAATATTTAAGTACTGCGGCGTGATTTTCTATTCAGTAATTTGCAAATCAAACTGACGACGCACGCCACTTTACGCTTTGCGAGTCTGTTGATTTGAAAGTAGTCGCTTAGAAAATTGTAGTCTAATGCAGGATGTCTTAGTAATAGCTAAAGGGCGTAAGATTTAAGAAAAAGTATAATTTTGATATTACGTTTTTAGTCAAGAACTGAAATTGATTCAATCGAACGGAGGTACGGCGGTGAGTGAAACGAGCAGAATGAAAAAGTCGGCAACTGGATTGATCTACTCGACCGAGTGGGACTCGGAGATGGAAAAGTCATTTATGAGTGGCAAAACGACGGGCCGGAAAGAGCATCAGTTTGGTCAGTGGAAATCGCCCGTCATCGTCGAAAACGCCAAAAAAGCTCTCGATCGTCTTTTGGTCAGTTCGCGCAATGACGCACCTGCGGATACAGTCGCGCAGCTGGTCGAACTGCTGCGATTTTGCAAGCCGGAGGACCTAAACCGCTTGGAGGAAATGTGCACCAAATCGAAAGATGGATCGAACAAGGGTTCGCAATTCGATTTGTTCACCCACATGCTGGGCGTATGCGGCAGCAAAGCTTGCGTGCAAAAATTGGCTTCCATATTGAAACGTAATTCGGTGTCAGTTCCAACGGCTATTTTTTCACTGAAACAATTGGCGAACACGCCCTTGTCGTCCGAGGCCATTGTCCGAGAAATACTAGTAATATTTTATCTTCGTGCCGCTACGGGTACCTTAATGCGGACCGAGATAAGCGGCGAATAATTTATTGCATTAACATCCCATTTTGAATTTCCCTTTCTAGCTAGCTACTAATGAACGAGTAAGTTTCCCGGTTTATCCCATTTCCAACATTTTCAATATTTTCGCACGTATTACGGACCATCCATCCATTTTTTCCATCCATTCATCCACCCAACAATTTATTTCACGTTTCGCTCGTGAGAATAAGCTCATGCTTTAACAAATGACTGAGTAAAATGTACCTTTTAGAAACTTATTTCATTCTCACTTCTCGAACTCGAACTTATTTTAATATTTCCACTTTCGAAAATTTCTCTGATAAGCCTGCGAATTTGCGGGATACTTTGAAGCTGATGTCATACACTTGCAAGAAAACGGGCAATCGCTGAGAGAGATTGTGAAAAAACCGGACAATGTTTTAAATTACAGGACTTCAAAGTTTTACTTAAGGAGGACAGATCTTAGGCGTGGCCGATCTAGGATTTTCCTAAGGAAGAGGAGGGAGAGCGGTACCCTAAACTTTTTAAAAACAGTCAAAAATAGATTCAAAAATTGATCCTTCCTGCGCGAAATAGCGTTTTTCGGCGTTTTACACTGCATAGCTTTTACTTGAAATCCCTTTTGACGCAATATTTTGTCGAAAAATTTTTGAAATTTTCGGCAATTTCGTAGGAAAAAGAATCATCAAATTTCTTTGACTTTAGCAAAAATCAGGCGCGAAGCGCCGTAAAATTTGCGAAATTTAGGCTATTAGACGTGTAAAAGCATGATTTATTGCTTGATTTCCTGTATTTGTAGCATTTGACGCGAAATGTCGAAAATTGTAGATTGAAAATAGAAGAAAACTATGCTAAAAGAAGCTATTTTGCTGCTGAAATTGTTTTGAAACCAATTCCATGAGCGAAAAATGGCTTTCAGGTTGCCAAGAATGCAATAAATGTCATTAATAGGTATTATCCGGCGTGCAGCGCCGGAAAAATTTGAGAAATTATGATCAATGACGGTCAAAAATCATTGCCGATTACATTCATTCTTTAAGTCGCCAACTATTGTTCTGAACGAAACTGACATCAAAAATATAAATCAGAAGAAAGTCTTTTTTATAATCTCTATGATTTAAACAGTTATGCTGGAAAAATTTGAGAAATTATGATCACTAACGGCCAAAATTCATTTCAAATTACCTATCCGCTCGATGATTTAAGCAGTTGCGCTGGGAAAAGTCGAGAAATTATGATCAACGGCCAAAAATCATATATCTAATTTTTTATCCATTCTTTATCTCGCCAACTATTTTAAACCAATAGGGGAAGGGCGGCCGACTCCCCCGGCCCTCTTAAATCCACCCCTTTCAAAATGCTTTCAGAAGAATAACTCAGAGCAAGGTAAAATAACTTTAATTTTAAGAATTTACCATTTTATTCAATTTTAATTTTCAATTTTCTTAATAAATTTTTTATTCAATTCTTATACTTATTATATTTTTGAAAAATTTTCAGAAATTTATTTCATATGCGTACAATTTCGCTCTCTAGAATCTTGCTCAACATTACGACAAAATGCTGCAGACGCAACAGTTAGTCGACTATTTCCTGAAGCAGACCCTTTGGTTCTTATCCGGGACGCTGATTAACAAGTTGTGCACTACCAATGGATTAAATCGACTCGCAATCAATCAAGACTCAGAGACTGCCGTGTGCTCTTCAGAGATCAAGAAGCATTTTGTTGAAGTCAGTTTTATTGTTTGGAGACGGACATACACGCACAATACTGGAATTCTGGGGGTGAAACAAAAATCTAATGTATCTTTTTGGGCTCAAAAATGAAAATACGCGTTGAAAACAACATTTTTACGGTTTCTGACGGTGTTTTCTTCCCAGCTTAGTTTAAAATGGCTTATGAGCGTTAAGCATAAAAAAGAATAGGTACTTTAGCACTAAAAGATCGCTAAACGCTGTAAAAATTTAAAACATGACGTTTACTAAGATGTTTTTTGAAAAATCTAAAATTCCGGATTAAAATTTTGTTATTGTAAGGATAATGAAAACATTTTGGCGGGATATGAGAAAACGATAAACCCCCAGGATTTTGCTTGGACTCGGACATATTAAAAATATTTTATACATGCTTTAGTAATTCAAACTTTCGTATTTCATGAGGAACGATTACAGACACGTCGTCTGCACGCTTTTAAACACGTTTGTCGTTCGTTAAAACCTTAGAAAAATCCAGATAATGTTACTTGTTTTGAATTATAGAAATGCTGAAGCAAAAGAAAAGGCGAATTAATACCGAATTTAAAATTTTAAGATAAAATATCAGCAAAGGTTATGTTTTCTTTCTTGTATGCAGAGTCGCTTTCTTCAGTTAATGGGAAAGTTGTGCGAAATTCCTTATCAGCTTTGCTTATTAAGAAATCAGGTTAATTTGACAATGACAGGCTCAGCTTTTCTAATAACCGCATGAAGTAATATAGAAGAAATGTTTTTAATGTTGACTATTATATTTGTGATTATATTTATTTAATACCTTTTTGAATGCAATGGAGTAGTCGAGGATCTACAAGGGTTACGTGCCCCCGAAATTTTTTCAGAATTTTTTCTCTTTTTATAATGCTATAGTAAGTGCCCAAAATTATTCAAAATTTGGACGAAAACGTCGAAATTTTTTGGCGCTTTGCTCTAATCATTGTTATTTTTCGTTATGAAGTTCTAAAATCGAGTTTAAAAGCTTGATCATCCAGCGCTTCTCGCAAATTTAGGGATTTACGGCCGTTAAATGAAGCTGCAAATGCTTCTTAAATCAGGGTAATAATATAAAAAATCAATTTGACTCAGCTGGAAAATTTTCCGCTCTATTTGTTAAATCTTTACAAGGACACATACGTATAATTCTATTTTATTTAATAAGTATGACTAACTTTTCTTGTATTTCGAGCATATTCTGTTTTCTGAACTATGCACTTTTCAATAAAATGACTACAAATTATACCTGAAATTGGTAAGAATAAATTTTTTATTGATAAATTTTTGTATGTCTTTTGACAGCGACCTGTTGCTGCATCAAAAAGGTCTAAAAATACATTTAAGCTCAGAACGCATTTCTCATTTACTGACGGTAAGCGCATGTAAAGTTTTGCGCATATGTGCAAATGAGGTCTGATAAGTTTTGTTATTTGGCTTAAATCAAAACCAAGATTCAGACGATTTTGTAGAAACTTTAGCTCTGTAGAACTGAGGGTATCTCGCATTCTCACCTTATCCAAGGTCCTATACGTTATGCCCGGTCACTCAAATTATATGGGTACCTAATGAAATGGCCCAGCACTAATGCGAAGCACTCTTAAAGAATTTTGCATGTGCCCCGGGAGGAAGGAGAGGTTTTTAAAGTGCCTTAGGCATAAAAATCGTGGATAAACGTCAAAAACATCGTTTTTTGGCATTTCTGTCGATTCTTCATCTTTTTGAAGCTTAAAAAACAAAAAAAAATATTGAAAAAACAAAAAAGTTGAATAAATTGAACGAAATATGGTCAAGAAATGAGTATGTAGAGCTAAGCGCCGAAAATTGGACACTTTTGAGCTAATAGATGGCTAGAAACGCTTAAATAGCACCTTTTTAAGAATTTGAAAAATCGCGAATTCTAGAGAAGTATGAAAAAATTTCTGAGTAAGGGGAGGGGTTGGAAATTATCTGGGAGGAAGTCCCAACCATAGGTGGGCAGCACCAAAATTCTGGGGGGGAGTGAAAAAATTTTCAAAGGCCAAAAAATAGTCTTAAAAGTGGTTGTAAGGCGAAAAAACACCATTTTTCGATGCTTCTCATCGAGCACTATACAATGGCATCAAAAAATCGCTGAAAAAGCAAAAAAAATTTTCAAAATTTGAATTCTGGGGCTGGTATTTTGATTTCTGGGAGGGTATTTCAACTTCTGGCGGGGGTGCATACCCCCCAAGCCCCCCACGGCCATGTGTGCTCCCAAGCCCTAAGATCGTTTGTACCCCCGAACCAAAATCTTATTATGCTTATTACATGTAGAGAAAAATACACCATAAAATTTTGTTTAAAATATAATTATAAGAAATTGAGCGGATTTTTCAACTCAAACTTATTGTTTTGATATGCTGCAAAACATACCTAATTGTAAATGAGCGCTCTTGTCAATTTAGTATATTGTTAATTATTATTCATTGATTCAATTTTAAACGGACGTTTTTGAAAACCGTATTTAAAGTCAAAGTCTTGTAAAATTAGAAACTTAGAATTATATAATGACATGATATTTTTGCTTAGAAACTAAGAATGGTTCGCTGGTCAGCAATTTACAAATTAGTCTTTTTGAAAACTCTAAGAATTATAAGATATTTTCTAGCTTATCGCTGGCCGACTAAGAGGCACTACTGATTGGGAAGAATCGCTGATTTATACGAAAGCTTTGGGGAACGCCGGGTTGTTAGAAAGCGTCCCGGTTCTAGAGAATATGATTAAACGCCAAAGTAGAAAGGACGAATTTGTGAGAAACAGCGCTATTTACGCATTGAGGAAGATGCTGTCGATGCGCCCGAGGAAAGTAAACTGAACTTTTTTACTCTTTTTATATTTTATAATAATTCCTAACTCTACTTAGAGAAAACAACTTGTGCTGTTTTAATATCTGATCCAGAGGCTATGTGCCGGAACTATTCTGCTAAATATAATTTAAGAAGTCACACAAGCTTTGAGCCGCCGGTTTTCAGGCACGTAGCTGGCCCTCCTATTTCTGGGGGACCAACACCAATTTGGGGGGTCCAAGCCAAAAATAGCACAAAATAACGTGTGAAAAGTCCTATTTTTCCGATTTTTCCTAAATTTCGGGGGGGAGTCTGGCTGGACCTCTCCCATTCCCCCTACAGCTACGTGCTTGCCGGTTTTAAGCTAGATCTTTGAAGTGAAATCCAAAAGCAGTGAAATATTAGCTTGCTGCTAGAAAGCATCAAATTAAATTAATCGTCAAATGCTTAACCACGTCCCTTATTTGATGTTTCATCTCATCCAAATGAAAGTCTTCGCACTGCGCAAATAAGACCTTAAATATCCTGTCCACGAAGATCACCATTTTCAGTTTTTATACTGTTTTCAGAAATTTATCCGGTATTTACGCAAAGCTCTATCATTTCGGATTAGCTAGTGCGTCGCACCATATTTCGAAAGAATCATGGAAATGCGTTGTTTTGGATCTTATAAGTTGCTTTTTAGAATTTTTGGGAATGTGCGCTTCTTAAATGGTTAATTTAAGAGTGTCAGCTTGTATTCTGCTTTTTGTACTATCTCAATTTTATTTTTCATCAGATGTCTAATCTATTTAAGTAAGTCTTAAAAGGTCTGAATAGCTTTCAAGGACGTGCATAAGCGTGCAAAAATTCAAAGTTCTTAGGGCGTTTTTGCATGATTTCCGTTCGCACGCTTGCAACGTCTAGTCACGTGGACGTTTTACGCAATGGTCAACTTGTTACTTACACGGTTCATCTTCTTTCTATAAACTTGTATTTGCATACATTTTTCAATCCTTTTGGTCATTACTTTGAAAAGAAACCGATGCAACACATGGAATTTGAAAGTTCTGAGAATTTTGTGGTGAAAATTGTTTTGGAAAACTAAAATTATATTTTAAATACGAATTCTCACTAATTTTTCCTGTTTAAAAAAATTTCGATAGCAAGTTACGCAACGTCAATGTTCATTTACACTGTGCAAAAAAGTTTCTTGCTAACTTTTTTACTCTGCTCTTTTTTGCCCGAATTCTAAAAATGAGGGTCGGGAAAAAGGATGTTCGACTATTCTGACGTTAGTTATTTAACGTTAAGTGCCGCGTATGCAAAACATTAGCAATTACTTTTCGAGTGGAAAGTTGCCAGATGATTAAAAACGACTTCCGATCACACGTGGGCGTGGGAAGGGGGGTTGGGGGGTGTACACCCTAGGGCCCGGTTTCCGAATGAAGGGGTTAACTAACCCCGGGCTTAAATTAACCCCAGGGCTAGTTAACCCCGGGGTTAGTTAACCCCAATTTTAAGATAACGTCGGGGATAATTTTATCTCCGGTTTCCGAATGAAATTTAACCGTAGGGTTAACTGACCCTCAAAAGGTTAAATTAATCCCTGGGGGTTAAGCACTCCGAGCATTTAATGTGCACATATTTGTTTATGCATTGCATTTGCAGATAGGGTATAACCGATTGATATTTTGCATTGCACACAACTAGTCGATATTTCAATTGAAAAAATTCCCAGCTCGCTCCTATCACTATTAGAATGCACTATTTTTTAGAGTACTTGCGATCGATAATACGGGTTATCAAATGTAATGAATAGAGTTTGATCAGCTTATGTACCTACTACACGAAATTAAGTCAGTATGAGCGGATATAGGGTTTCGTAAGAGGGGCGGTACCCCGACTTTTTCCAAGATAGTCGGAATAAGTTTAAAACCCATTATTCGCCAGCAAATTAACGTTTTTCGCCGTTTTATATTGTCTATTTCTACTCAAAATGATTTCTCGTGTAAAAACTTCCGAAAAATTAACAATTTTAAGAAATTTTCCTCAAAAAGTGCTTAAATTTCTTTAACTCGGCGCGAAGCAACGGAAAATTCGTTGAATTTCGATAGAAAGACGTAGACTTGAATAATTTGATATTTTCCTGTTCTTGTGCATTAGAGCATTTAGCGCGGAGCGCAAAATTTTTAGAATTTATTCCACAAAAAGGGAAGAAAAGTACAATATGCCTTGCAGACCAAGAAAGTGAATTAATGTAATAAATATATAGGTGTTGCATTTGTGAAATTACGATGGTCGATGACCAATAATTTTTGCAAATCCATTCTTTATCTCGCCAACTATTTTTAACCAATGGGTTAGAAACGCTATAGAGCAGACTCAGAATTCCGATAATAAAAGAAATTTGGGAATAGACGATCAATGATTTCCTAATATTTGGAATGTTTAAAACATGAAAAATTCTGGAATCTGCATTTCAATTCATATCGAATATGTTAGTTACTAATTGAATTTAATTTTTCTCACAATGGCACAAAATTTGAAGCCATTCAGAAGTCTTATACACACCAAACCGTGAGCGACAAATAATCCTGATCGGCATCAGAGTTAACTTTTGCAAGACAAAATAAGGAAAGTTAAGCTCAACGATTTAACCCTTCCATTCGGAAACCTAAGGTGAGCACACCTGGGCGTGGGGGGGGGGGGTTTGGGGGGTATGCACCCCCCAGAAACCAAAATACCCCCCCCAGAAATCAAAATACCCCCCCCCAGAAATCGAAAAATGGTGTTTTTATCGCCATACCACCATTGTTAAGGCCATTTTTCGACCTTCAAAAAAATCTTGCACCCCCCCCAGAATTTTCTTGCTGCCCACGTATGAAGGTGAGTACTGATCTCAAATGCGTACTATATACAACGCACTAATCCCAAAGGTTAAATTAACCCTGACGTTACGTTAACCCCCAAGGGATAAAATTAACCCTTAAGGGTTAAGTTACCCCATCATTCGGAAACAGAGGACAAATTATTTAACCTTCATCTCGACAAAATTTATCGAACTAGACCCCAAAATACATCCCCAGAATTCAATTTTTAAATTTTTTTGTTTTTTCCCATTTTTTTTGATGCCAATGTATGGTACTCGATGAGAAACGTTGAAAAATGGTGTTTCTTTTGCCAGGATTATTTTTGGACCTTTGAAAAAACTTGCACCCCCTAGAATTTTGATGCTGTCCACCTATGCTTCCGATTGATTTAGAATAGCTTAGATCGAGTTTTACACGAATTCAATTGGCTAGTTTTAATTTAGATCGCTAGCATCCTGATGCCGATTATCAATGATCCAGAAGAAAAAATGCAGATTAGAATTTCGGCTGTCAATGTAATCTTGTCGGTAGACGTGGACGCAACGATTTTGAGCCAGTTAGATCAAATTTCACGTTCCGACCCAGACTCGAATTTGGGAAATTTTATTCGATCCGGTTTGAATGCCATTGCGAAGAAGAAATCTGTCTGTCGATCAAAACGGTATAATTTATATGCAGGTGCATATTCCTTTATCAAACTTTCGAAGCGAAAGGCAAAAATTTATGAATACACAAAAGCGCTTTTCACGTAAAACGCTTCGAATTTTATTATTTATATTTCGGGCAATTCTGGAAATTTAGGTTCGACGTGAAAATATTGAAAAGCTTCATTTATTTCGCAGAGTTCCATATTCTAAACCCGCACGGCGAACAACTGATAACGACTCTGCACGCAAGCCGCTTAATCACATGGGCGCATTTTCGTTTGGTAATCCTGAATTAGGCGCAGACGTCGATTTTCAATGGCCAGCAAATTCTAAACATAACACAGAAAATGATCGACTCAAAATGAGTCATCATTCGTTGAACATTCATACCAGCT
This sequence comes from Mermis nigrescens, assembly GCA_036768485.1. NCBI lineage: Eukaryota > Metazoa > Nematoda > Enoplea > Mermithida > Mermithidae > Mermis > Mermis nigrescens. Next base: position 18,121,306 of record JAVLUZ010000157.1, read on the forward strand.
TCTATGAACTGAGACAGAAATACGCCTTGGCAATGGGAATAGTAAGCGCTGGTCCGGCAGATGCTTTGAAAAATGCCCTTAATTCCCTATTCGGCTCAGAATCGACACGGAACAAAGGACAGCGGTGGATAGACGACACTGAGGATTCTTGGGAACAACCCTGGCACACTGATGAATTTGAAGAAAACTCTGAATTCGTGAACGTGAACGAAAATCATTGGCTATGTGGATTATTCACGTTTCTACCTGGTAAACTGCGACTCTCTTACAAAAATGTCTAATATGCTAAATAAAATGTTCTATAAAAAATGAAATGTAAATTTCATGCCTTCTTATCTTACTACTCTTATTTAGTGCTTTCTAAATTTTACCGCTTTTCATCTTATATTATTCATAGTTTGGCACTTACATGCATAAATGGGCAGCGACCACATTCTGACGGGTCTGGATGGTGTAAAACTAACAAAAATCCCCCAAAAGATGCCAAAAATTCAATTCTGGGGATCTACCGATTTCTGGGGTTCTACCGGATATCCCACGTCCATATGTGTACATATGTGTGCTAAACGTTTCATCTAAAATAAGCCGCTAAAAACAGAGATACATATTTGAATCGTACTAGCATTTTTGAAGGCCGCGCCCTTGCTACGGTCGATTGATTAATGTACTTATATCAAATTGCACGCACGTTGGCTTACACCAGTCAAATGGATGTTTGCATTGATTTATTAATTTGCTGCGAGCTCGCACTCATTAATCAATGAAGCTTTTTAGATCCTTATGTCTGCTTCTCGTAAACCCGTCATGTATCTGATTTATCAAAGGGCGGATATAGAGGGGGCGAGAGGAGCGTAAAAAATTATTTAGGCGCAATGAAAAATATAATTGTTTATTTTTTGAGGATTTTAGTCATTTTTATCACAATTTTTAAAATTTTTTTCAGCACTTTGCGCCGAGGTAGTACTAAGTAATAACATTTCTTGACTTTCTTAACGCTCTAAAACATTTATTTTGAAGTCAGCAGAGTAGTTCTTGTAACAAAGATTTTGTAGTTCTTGCAATGCTTTCTACAGTATTTTTTTCGGCGCTTTATACCGATTTTTGCATTAATCATTTTCTATAGTATTATTACAAAAATTTTTAAAATTTCCAAGATTTTTAGCACCAATAAGAATTTTGCCTTCAGAATATGACGAAAAAACGGTTATTTTAAGAAGGCACGTGTGGGGATAGGAAAGACTAGTACACCCAAAATTTTGGAAGTATGAGTATTTTTTGCAAGGGTCCCCAAATGGAAGAAATTGAAAGTTCTTGAAGCGCATTTGAAAGACTGCCAGAATAGATAAGTAGACTTTAAGCTAATAATCTTAAAATTTTCGGGCGTTTTGCGCCGGATTTATTGTTGTTATATAAATTTCTTCTTGTGAACAGCCTAAATTTGAGTAAGACAAGGTTAAAATAACAAAATTTTCTGGGGCTCTGCGCTAAATCATCCATTTTCTGTATTGTTTTTCCTCGCAATGCGCACCATTAGTGAAAAACAAGTTTAGCACAGGGTCAAGCTCGGATGTAATGTTTAGAAATCATTAGCTAAACCATTTTATACAGCTTATTTTTTGAAGACGTTTGAATTAAAGTTGATTTTTTTTATACTTTGAATTTTTCTCCTGTAGTGTTTAGAGCTTGCTCGGACGTGTTCAAGAACGCCATTATTTTTATCCATCTACTAGCAGTTAATGAGATTTCTGACTTCAAATTTTTAGTCCCCTCTTCCGAACTCTGAAGGCCAGCTACGTGCCTGACTTTAAGCATAATGGACGAACTTTCCGGGCGACTTGGGAAAATTTTGGGTTCTGCCCTCCCCTACCCCTATCAGAAAATCCTGGTTCCGCTACTATGATTTACTGATACAGTTCAAGAACTTTGGGTGTGCTTGGAATCAGGCTCAAATTATATAAAGAGGCAAAAACTCAAAAATTCGCATAAATAGGTTGTGTTTGGGTGCCTATGTCTCAAAGGCTCATCCATGAATTTTTTCGAGACTCATTTGCAATGAGGTCAGCCGCAACATCACCGTGAAATGTGTGGAATGCGATTGGAATTCAGTTAATACGATTCGATCTAATTAAAACTTTCTACTTTCAATAAGCATAATTCTTATTGCTCGTGGCAATGATGTACGCCTTTTGGACCCCTAAAACATTTATAGAATAACCCGTTGTCTGCGAATATGGGGACTTGATCGGGTCATGCTCATTCATGCACGGCTGAAGAATTCTGGGGGGTCAGGCCCGAAGAATTTGTAAAAAGCGGTTTTTGGGGTTAAAAAACGTTCGATACACGTTAAGGGCAATGTTTTTTAATGTTTCAGACAATTTTTATTTTTTCGAGGTAATAAAAAATAACAATATCTCAAAAAAAATTGAATAAATTGAAAAAAATATAGTCAGAAAAGTGTATAGGTTAGGGGTGCTGAAACTATGGGACTTTTGAGTCAAACATGTGATACAACGCTTAAAAAGAACAGTTTTTACAATGTTTACGAAAAATCGTCAATTCTGGGTTTGCAGCCATTTTATAGGGGTCAGTAGCCATTCTGGGGGGTCAACTTACCAACTAATAATAATACTAATACTTTATTCGGAAAAAACACAAGGGTAAAACAAAGTCGCAAGGAAAATAAAATAGCGCGGAACGTCCTGGACACACAGGCAAATAGATTGCGCTCACGTGTGTCCCATAAAAAAATTCTCGAAATCAACTCTATAAATTTCAGAACACATATGGTCTTGTTGATCGAAATTTCGTAATCAGTAGCTCATAATGTTTCTTGGACCGAAAGTTGAGGAACTCTCGATTATCCAGTCAGTACTTTTCTACACACACACACACACACACACACACACACACACACACACACACACACACACACACACACACACACACACACACACACACACACACACACACACACACACACACACTCATACCAGTACATACACTCATACATTGCAAATAAAAATAGATAGGAACCATTGACGCAGTAGGCTCGTAATCTCTTTCTTGATCGTAAAGGTATTTAATCAATACGAAATAGTAAATTAACAAGAGATCAATATAACTGACGACCTTAATTGTTAAAAAACATCGAAATTTCGCAGAATTAAACTGAATTTTTCAGGTCTATAATTACTTCTAAATCCATAATGAAGAAATTATTTCCACCAAATATTCTGCTGATCCAATATTAATTAGTACTTGCACATTAATTAATTGCTTTTTTAAATTAATAAATGATCATTTACAAATCTCATTTTGTTATATATATATATATATATATATATATATATATATATATATATATATATATATATATATATATATATATATATATATATATATATATATATATATATATATATATATATATATATATATATATATATATATATATATATATAAATTGCATTGACCTCATTCAATCTAAGCTCTTAACTTCTAATCGATCTTATATCCTTTGACTTATTAAGACTTTGATAAAATCCATTTCGGGATGATACCACTTTATGATTTCCTTCTTGCGGCTTACACATCTTCCTGGAAATTAGATGTTCAAGGGTATAAGTAACAGTCGCTGTCCAACATGATCTTGGTGGCCTTAGGAAAATTTTCACCCGCCGCAGAAATTTTTTTACCCCTCGCCCAGAATTGGCGATTTTTTAAAAGTTTCCGAAATTTTCCTGAAAATTCGTTTACAAAACTGCTTTTTCAAGCGTTTTAGCTATCTATTTGCTCCAAGAGTACCAAATTTTTGGCTCTTCGCGCTAAATACTCATGGCCTATACATTGTTCAATTTGTTCGACTTTTTTGATTTTTTTCCGGATTTTTTTGTGCTCTAGAATGATAGAGCATCGTCAGAAACGCCAAAAAACGATATTTTTTGACGCATCTTGGACTCAAAAAAAGGTACTTTAAAATTTCATATCCCGCAGAATTTCCATACTGTGCATGTCTGGTCGCTGACCTTTACAGCGACATGAATTTCCTGTGTAGATTTTTGCAAGCTAATTTTTTTAATTGATTATCAATTAATTCATTCGCACTTTTATCCATTAGTATGAATTCTAAATCGAATTTAAAAATGAAAGTTGTAATAAATTTTGCGTAAAATGCTTTCTGCTAAGCTCTTTCATTTGTTTATAGCTATCTCCGAAGAAGGAGTCCCGTGATGACGCAGATAGCAGTAAACGATTAAAGTCAGTGATTTATCTCCAGCTTAAGGATCAAAATACTATTTTGGTGCCCTTCAGCGATCGGATACTGCGCAACTTACAATCGTCTTTGAAATCGCCTGAAAATGATTTAAAACGTGGTGTAAAAGTTGAATTTGTGAAACCTATGGTGTTGGATGATATTCTCTTTAAACTACCCGTGGCGTCAGGATTACCTTTATCATTTAGTTTGAAGAGCATAATTATGCCAAAAGTCAACTTAAGTATTCGAACTGAAAAAATGCCTCAATCCGCCCAAACATTTGCCGCTCAATTTGACTTGTATTCTAGGTAAAGTGAATTGAGCACGTTTCGCTTTTATTATTAATCATTTATGTTATTCTTTTTTTATAATTATTTTTGAAACAGGTAAGGATTGAGAAGTCTCTGTGAAGTCGTTTGTGCTACAACAAGTCTGAAGGGGTCAGCGAGAGCTTTTTCGTTCAAAATTACCTAAAAAATCAGTATGAATTGCAAAAATAGAAGGTAACTTCAGTCAACCTATGCATTTTTAAAGAAAATTTTTATTTTTATTTATTTTTGGCCTTTATTTTGACTTATTTTGTCGGAACAATCTCAATTTTTTTATCCTGAAAGGTTCCAACAATTAACACGTCGGGGCGAGACTGGACATGCACTTAGGGAGTTCAATGGATTATAGATCCCCAGAATAGAGAATACGAAATTTTCTGGGGAAATGAGGCAAAATAGAGGCCAAAAGTGATGAAAATTGAAAATTTTCCTCGAAAATGCTCAGAATTTACCTAGAAACTGCGGAATAACGTTGTTTGAACGCCATTTTGACATTTATATCTGCACAACATACGAGTAGTCGGTTTTGGAGAGGGGTCAGTCGGTCTGTGAGGTCAATTAAAAATTGGTTTGATCAGCGATAAGACCGTTCAGTGCCGAAATGGGTTGAATCATACATGATCTTGAGGGATTTGGGGGTTTTCGTCCAAAGTGAAGTTTTTCTCCCGTCCTCCAGAAATTTTTTTGCCCCTCCCCTAATTCGCGATTATTCAAAATGTTCCAAAAGTTTCCTGAAAATTCATAAAAAAGTAGCTGTTTTGAGCGTTTTTAGCTATTTGCTCAAACATGTCGAATTTTCGGCGCTTCGAGCCGTATACTCGTTTTTTGACTATTTTGTTCACTTTATTCAAATTGTTTTAATTTTTTCGAAATACTATTTTTATTTTTTATGCTTCAGAAAGACAGAGCTCGTCAGAAACGCCGAAGAACGGTGTTTTTTGACGCGTATGCTTTATTTTAAGGCCCAAAACATCATTTTACACCTTCATCCTCCGCCTCCCCTAGGATTAACATGCTATGCATTTCTAGTCAGAATCGCGTAACTGGTTCAGCCAAAGATACCATACATGCATGTGGAGTTTCAGAAGTTTTTAGACCCTCTGAAGGAAAAGCTGAAAATTTATTGGAGAAAATAAAGCAACAAAAACTGACAAAAATCACAATTTCATGCACAAATGCTCGAAATCGATGAGAGCCTGTCAACTATGTTTTTCGGTTTGAAGTCCTTAGTCGAATACCGTTTTAGCTCAAGTATTTTGGCTGACTCTCATGTTTGCCTGATCCCGCACTGGTGATGTAATGGAGCTGACTTTGTTATTGCTGAAGCTTTATGGTTTTAAAATATCATCAAGGGCTGAAAAAGTTAAGCTAAGAATGAAAAATACGGAATCTACCTGAATTTCAAAATATCACGACACAACGAATTAAATTTTTGACTTACTTTGTTGGATGAAGGCGTAAGAGACTAAGTCTATTAAGAGTTGTAGTGCAGGATCCTCGCAGTTCTACGCTAGGCTTGCTACGGAATTTATTCAATTCCTCTGGCTCATAAATACTAAATTTCTTTGAGAACAATTTAATTTAGATGCAGTATAATTATTATTCATAATTCAGTATTAGTGAACACAAAGTCGTAGAAATGAGGATATGGTCGCCGATCGTTCATCACGGAGTAAAATTCGCATCGGACGTCAAGCTTGACCTTAATAACAACTTAAAGTTAGAAAGCAGTTGGACAAAAGGAGCCTACGTAGCGAAAATATCGGTCAAGGTCCCCAATCAGACCACGAAGTTGATCGTCCTCGATTCCAAGCGAAGTACATATGCTCGTGATTGGAATGACGTGGCTCCAACTACTGCTGAGAGGGAGAAAATAATAAAATCTGCGAACAATGAACAATCGAAGGTAATTCTTTCTTTGCAGTATTTAGTACGAGACAATTAGAGGCTAATCTGCCCCGTTTATTCAATGATTATTGATTTAGTTCACGTTATTAATTTATTCTATAAACAATTCTGTAAAATTTTTCTTACTTTTTCATACTTTTATAGCTTCGTTTATTAATACATATTTGCAGTAATTTATTGATTTTTGAAAAAGTTCACTAAATAAATGCCATTCACGGTCTATTACTTTCTATACCTGAACTGGACAAAATTATCGTGTAATGGGCAAAAGTCATTGTGGGCAATCCTTCTCACTAGGAACTATAAGAAAGGGTGAATTTAGACTTCATAAATTATTTACACCAGCGGCGAGTCTGCGTGGGACGTATAGGACTAATCTTGCCCAAAATTGTGGATGCACGAGTATTTTTTCAAAAGATGCAAAAAATGGAAAATTCTTAAAGCTCATCTGGAAGGCCGGTTAAACAGATTTTAGCACACTTTTGAACTAATAAGCCTCAGATTTTAGATTTACACTCTGCATATGCGAATTCGTTGAATAGATTAAATCTATTTTTCTGATGCAAAAAAGTTGAAATTGAACTAGTAGCGCGCTTATGCAAAGCTTTTAATAATAGAGATATTAAAATTTCGTGATTTATTGCTATTTTGAACTACGATTAGCATTTGTTTTTTTCTGTCGTCTCTGCAATAAAATTAGCATTTAAATCATGCTTTGATGAATCGACGCGTGTTTCCAGACGACGACGTGCTACGAAGAAGCATTGACAGGGTCTCAACTGTGCTTGAAAAGCGGCGGAGCAGTAGGGCGTTCCTTTTTCCCATATATTGAGGGTGACGCGGAGATAACCTTGGAGCCCAAGTCCAGGTCGAGCCAGGAATTGATCGTTCGAGTAATTCTACATCCACAGTCGTATGCCGACGGAAAGACTGGTAAAAAAGTTGTGGATCAGGTCAAAATTGAGTCTGTGGTGGGTCAGCGCCGATTTTCAGCCAATGCTAAATATTCGCGTGATCTCGTTGGACCATACAAGGCGGTGCAGGCGATCTTGACCAAATCGCTCTCAGCGGATACTAAGACTCCTGCATTAGTAAAGCACATACTTGTCGTAGTTGATAAGACTGTTACTGATATACATTTATATGCATTGATAAAGCAAGAGGCGTCGTCAGACGAAAGGCTAACAGTTTTCGGAAGAAAACTTGTTGAAAAAATTTAGGACAACTGCAATGATATTAGTATCTGGGATTTTTCATATGATCCTATTCCTATCCTAAAATGCAGCATTCGTTTCGACAAATATAACGTTTCGTAGCAGCATTAGATTTTAAGGAGTCACCCACGCACTAACCGTATCGGTGCTTAAAAAGTTTAAGCTTTATTTTCTCGTAAAGTGGGAAGGTGATGTCTGAATGAAAAAACCTCTTTTTGTTTATGTCAATCAATTATAATTGAAAGTTAAAGTTCGATCCTTTATATTATTGCTCGGAGCTTACTGTAATTATATTCACGCAGGCGGCTATGCAAAAGCAGAACAAGCGCGACGTATTTACGTTCGAAGACTCTACCTTACTCCGGATTTAACATTCCAACTTATGTCTTTAAATAGATATTTTCGACTTCCTATTCTCGATTTGCTGTCCATTAAAATCTACAAAACGAGTGTATGGTAATTTTTGTTTCTCGACGTCGTCTGGGAAGAAAAGCATCATGCATTGGTGGATCAGTTAAATTCTGGGAGTAAACGGATGGTGTAAAACTGGCAAAAATCTCAAAAGAACACCAAACACTCAGTTAAGCATAGAAAAATGCGCTGATGGAACAAAAAACGACGAATATTCTAGTGATTGTGGATTATTAAGGGTATGAAAGGAGGGGACTAAGAAAAATCTACCCATATAAATGCCTAGAGTCGCAAAATCTGCTAAAATCAGACTTTCTCTAAGCAACGCCAAAAATCGAAGTATATTCGGCGGCCTACAGATTGAAATAAACTATTGAATCAAAACAAACGATTGAAAATGCAGCAAGTTTGCTATGCAGTAACTATGGGAAATTAGATGGAGTCAAATAGGGCAACTTGCAAGTAATTTACAAAAAGTAAGCATTTTAGATTATGTTTATTCGCCCTAATGTGAAGGATTCAAAATTATTCAAATAAGGTTAAACTTTTTCAGAGGCCGCAGAATATACTCGATTTTTTGCATTGCTTAGAGAGAGTCTAATTTTTAGCAGATTTTGCGACTTTAGGCATGTATATAGGCAGATTTTTCCTAGTCCTTTCTTTTACATCCTTAGTTATCCACAATCCCAAGTATATTCGTCTTTTTTTGTTCAATCGAAGCATTTCGCTTTGCTAGTATCATAGTTTAAATTAGCATTATTGAGTAAATCAGTCAGTAAGCACATACGGTAATATGCCACAATAATGACAGCAGTCCACGAAGGCAGAAAACAATATTGTTCTTAATTTTCTTTTTTAAACAAGACAACCTTACATTTTTAAAAGATCAAAGGTTTTCAGCATAAACTGTACGCAAATATTGGGTGTAAAGAACATTTACGCCCAGATTCGCAATCCTGACGTAACATAGAACATTTTTAAAAAATAAAGCTTCTGCAATGCTCCGAAACTAAATTTAACTTTTCAGTTTAAACTTTACATAACTACTGGGTATAGAAAACATTCAGTCATATCCGTAATCCTGACCGTACAGAACATACTTTTGAACAAAATTAACGTTTTACAACGCTCTGGAAGTAAAATAAATTTGTAGTGTAAATTACACATTAACAATAAATGAATAGTGCAAAATTTACACATTTACTGCATGTATAGAAAACTAACAGTCAGATTCGTAATTCCTAGGTTACGTAGAACATTTTGAAAAAATTAAGCTTCAAGGCTCTATAATAGAGTTAATTCGCAGCGTAAACCATACACAACCACAGAGAGTAAAGAAGATTTTAGTCGGATTCGTAATTCTGATATTGCTCTGATATTACGATCAAAATTAATGATAAAATTAGGTCTCCACAATGGCCCGAAGACAAATAAATATTTTGTCTCTAAAGAATGTTGAGTGTAAACAGACGCGCCCAACTGGCGTATCACGTTTGATTCCTGGTACAGTTTTACACTTAAGATAATGTCCAGACGCATATCGGATAAGTTAACAGAAAAAACAAGACGGAAACACGATCAACACACATAATTTTTTGACTTTACACCTCCCGAAAACGCTAAATATTGATGTAAATAAACGCAATTTGTTGTGACGTGTACCCCTCAAAAAAATAATTCATTTTAACTCTATTCGACTTATCCCGACTTCTAAACGGAGAAAGTGGCGAACAAAAAAGAAAACGGACAAAAACGTATTTTCCACCATTTACCACATTGTAAACTTTACTGAACCTAAGTCCCCATTGAGTCTAGAGAAATTCTGTTTGGGTCAGTTTGTATCGTTAAAATTGTAGTACGTTTGTATATAGAAGAATTCTGCTCTGCAAAATATTTGAGATATTTACCAATCAAAATAGGGAAAAAACGTGTTTTTCGCCAATAATACATTCCTTATTTCGAACTTTACACTCCCATAAATAACTCAATATTGCGGCTTTTTAAACGCTTACTGTGACATGTAGCCCTTAGCACATACTTAATTTCTGTTTCATCCAATTCATCCCGACTTATAAGCGTAAAAGTCGGTAGAGAAATCTTAGACAAAATCTATTTTTTACACCATCCACTAGAGTGTAAAGTTTAAACCTCTAGATTTAACTCCGTATTAATTGTACAAGAGTTTGCTGGTTAAGCAGAAAGTAGCGCTTAAGCTGTAGTACATTTTTATCAGAAAAAATTTTCTTGGGACATCATAATTGGAGTTGTTTTGCAGACATAAACAAGTCGAAAACTCGACCAGCATGTCTTTTTTTCACACCTGGGTTTTCACACTCTTTACACCCCTTAAGAAGTGATGCAGAATTCAAAAAACGAAAAGGCATATCTAGAAAATTTTATCCTTCTACGATTCTATACTATTAAATTCTATGAGGCATATACAGAGAGTTATGCACAAGCTGGAAAAAACCACCAAAATTCGCTATTTGTCATAACGTTACGCCAAAACTTTACACGCTCATTTCAAAGTCGGTATTGCCTGTAAACAAAAAACAGCTCCATCGAGTATTTTATATTACCTATCTTTCCCTCCCAGATGTGTCCCGATAAAGCTGTAAGGGGTGCACAGGCGTTAGGGGTACCCAAGTATATTATGGGTACGCGCTGACGCGCTACCTATGATAGGGTCGATCGATTTTTTAAATTTTCTGTCGGATTCTGGGGGTCCAAATCTTTCACGCCTATATGCACGAAAAATTATGCAGAAAAAACTATACAAATACGCAGGCACATAGCTGGCCTTATGAATTAGGGGGCAACTAAAATTCTGAAGTCATATTTCTAAACAGCTACTTGTAGTTAGGCAGAAATAATGGTGTTTTTGGGCGTTTCTCAGCGAGCTCAACTCACTAAAGAAGAAAATTTAAAAAAATTCGAAAAATACAACTTGATTTGAATAATGTTAGAAACATATGTTGTAAAGCGAGTGAGTTCTAAATATTTGACTCCGCCAAAAAGACTGTTTAACTTGTTTTGCACTTAATTCTGCTACATTGCATAGAAAATCCAATATGTTCAAAAAATAAATAATTCTGCAAAACGCGTCAAGTTTGGAAGACAGAAATTATACAAAGACAGTAAAACTGGCGCGAAGCGCTCGAAAATTTTAGGCTTATTAGCTCAAAAGTGTGCTACAATCAATTCTGGCAGTCTTTTAAATGCGCATCCAGAATTTTCAACTATTTCATCTAGGGAAACTTTTGTAAATTTTTTTGTATTTTCAAAATTTTGGAGGAACTAGTCCTCCTATGCCCCCCACAGCTATGTGCCTGCCTATACATAATTAAGAGACATGCTCAGCAGGGGAATTATGAGGATGATGAACACAAAATTTTTTTACAGTGCCGTTTTTTAGGTTAAAAAGCGATGGGTGTGCAGCTTACATGCACAGCATGGGAATTCTTGGACGGTCAGGTTTAAATTTTTTTTCAAAAAGTGCCTTTTTTGGTCTAAAAAACTATAGGAATACGTCAAAAACACTGTTTTTTGACGTTTTAGACAATTCTCATTCTTTCTAAAACATAAAAACGTTTAAAAAATTCCGAAAAATTTGAATAAATTGAGTAAATTGAACAAAATTTGGGAACACTTTTTTCAAACTTTTATCAACTTTAAAAAATCGATAATTCAATGGGGCGGTCGCAGCCATTTTGCGGGGGTCAGTTACCATTTTGGGAGAAGGGGTCAACCCCCCAATTCCCCCTCTCAAGAACACGTCTAATTGCAGCAAAAACACTATTTTTGGCGTTTCTGACGAGTGCTCCATTCTTAAGTATAAAAGCATAAAAAATACGCACAAAATGTGAATAATCGAGCAAATTACTAGTAAATGACGTGAAGCGCCAGAAATGTTACGCTTTTGAGCCAATAGATCGATAACAACGCTTAAAATGGCACTTTTTCTACGATTTTTCTGGAAAATCAAAAAATTCTGAGGGTGGAAAACCTCGCAACCCTTTACAATTAAAAAAAATTATCAGGGACTGTTTTATTGTTTCGCAGACTTGCTTCGACGCTGAAATCGGAAAAGCTGACGGCGATAGATCAAAATTAACAGTATCATCCGCATTGCATTGGGGCAGCACGACCTGCGCATCTGATCAGTACGTAGTACTGAAAGTAAGTTTTTTGCTCGCTCTCGTAGCTTAGGCTACGAGTTCATGTAATTATTATACGATCCATTAAGATTACCACTTTTTTTATAAATAACTAATATCACTGTAATTAATCTTATTAATATTGTCATATCTAATTTTAATTAATTATAATAATATTGCGCATTTTTTACTTTCCTACTCGGAAAGATTAATTGATTTAGGGCAGCTTTAATGCATCTAGTCGAAGAGGGAATACAGAGCAATACGACGACTGCACTGGCGGCGATTATTGTCACAAGGATGAAACCGGTCGAAGTTCAAGTTCAATCTATCCAAAAGGTGTATCGGGTGGTTTGTTTGAAGTGTCTTATAGCAAAATGCCTGTCGAGTGGCAAAATATGACCAACAAGCTTTACAGAATTTTCAAGCATGTCATGTTTGAAAAATCCGATGTGGCTCAGATCAATGTGCGTAATCCTTACAACAAAGTGATTATTAAATTCGAAGAAGATCCAGAGGCGGCTGAGAACTACTACGATGTCAATGTAAAGGTAAGTAGAAATTTTTCCTTCGTGGGAATGTTCGTTCGCATATAAAACGCGCCATACAGCTTTTAAGAGATTTTCTGGTGACACGTTTTCGATAACATTATCGCATTTCTGTTTTGCTTCGGATAACCTTGACGCGATTCTAGGAAGCTTTACCGACAGTCAACCGATTCTCTTCGATTTTCTAGCAAATTGAAAATTCTTTTAAGGAGGGAAAGGCTGTACAGCATTTAGTGGGAAGGTTTGAGCATATGTGGGCGTGGGGGCCATACATGATCTTGGGGGAGGGGGTTTAGTGGGGGTTTCATTCCTACCTAGAAAAATTTCAAATGCCCCTAGAAAGTTTTTCACTCCCCCCAGAATTTGCGATTATTCGGAAGTTTCCAAAATTTGCTAAAAACTCGTAGAGAGGCGCTTTTTAAAGCGTTTTTAGCTATTCATTTGCTCAAAAGTGTCAAATTTTTGGCGTTTCGCGCCTTACACTCATGTTTTGAATATAGGTTTTCAATTTATTCAACTTTTTTCTTTTTACGATGTTTTTGAAGCGTGCCCATCATAGGTGGGCAACACCGAAATTCTGGGCGGGAGGGAAGTGCAAGATTTTTCAAAGGTAAAAAAATGGCCTTAAAAATAGTGATATAGTAAAAAACACCATTTTTCAACGTTTCTCATCGAAATTTTTTCACTTTTTTGATCCATTGGCATCGAAAAATTGCAAAAAAAAACGAAAAAATTTCTAAAATTGAATTGTGGGGGTATTTTGGTTTCTGGGGGGGGTTGATTTGGTTTCTGGGGGATGCATACACCCCTGACCCCCCATGCCCAGGTATGGTGCCCATTATTTTTGGGCCCAAAAAGGTACTTTAAAATTTCACACCCCGCAGAATTCTATGCCGTCTCTAGAGGTGTGGGTTGACCCACTGAATCCGGCGGACCTCCCAAAATCGATAGCTCCCCAGAACTGAATTTCCGCTGCTATTTTTTGGCCATTTGGCCCCATCGGACCTCCATAATTTTCCCGCTGCCATGTATGGTCATGAGCTGGCTTTGTAGAGATAGCTAGCAAAACCGCATTTTCCGACGTTTTTCAACATGCTCTATCCTTTAAGCTAATAAAATTCAAAGTTTTCGTAAAAATTTTATTTTTTCTAAATAAACTGTGAAAATTGTCATTATTTTAATCGCGTTTGAGGCAAATCTTTTTAAAATACTTCACAAATTTGACGATTTCTTGACAAAAGATGCAATTTCCTCATCTTCCCGTGCATTACCAAACCTGCCAAATTTTTTTATGGCCAAGGGGAACAGCGGCTGCCTTACCCTAAATACAGCATACATTTAACGGCTCAAAATTTTTTAATGGGGATTCCTGGCCATTTTTAGGAGGGAAAGGGTAGCGACAAAGCACCTATAACTGGCCGAAAAACGCAACTCTTATTCAAAACTCTGGCGGGAGGGGGATCAAAAATGTTCTGACTTTGAAGGACCAATTTTAGGTGAAGGATCACCTATCTCCTCTGTTACATATCTGGTCATGATTAGAGACTGAATTTTCATGTGCAAAAAAATTATTCATCAAATTGAGCCTTTTTTATTATCAAAAACGTGCATCAAGGTGTCAAAGATCTAAGAAAACACATTTCAATCAAAAATTGTCGATCATAAAATTTAACATTTTGGTATTTTCCAAAGTTAAATTCTATATGCGGTCCGACAAGATCAGCTCGTAATGAGAAAATCAGCGCTCAATATTGACTGACACTAAAGGCGTATACAATCTTTTCGACCCTTCAGAATTTTTTCTGAAGCTAAGTGTTCGACTTTTTAGATGCTGATTAATCAATCCTTTTTGGTGCTTTTCATTAACTTGAATTACATAATCGCATAAATCACACTTTGAAACGGTTCCATCTGTAATTATTCGATCAGATGCAAAACCTTTTGCCAACGTCTTAAGTTTAGAGGAAGAAAATTCGGGCATCTTTAAGGTACACACGGACGATCGACCATTTATATTTGATTTTTATACCTAAAGTGAGCGACAAAGTCGGGCTAACTTGATTTTGTATACACGTTCAATTAATTGAAACGCAAAATTGTGCGCGATTTTCTTAAAATGTGAATTATGCGCAATGGGGTGCAGGGGTAGTCAACTACGTGCAATTATGCGCAAACAACATGGTCCCCGTGCTTTAAAAACATGTTTTTTCGGCTTTCACAGCCTTCCTGCGCTTCACTGGAGCCTAAAAAATATGTGCGGCACATAAAAATCCGGGCCCCGTTTCTATATGTTCAGGCTTACGTCAAGCTTAAACCAGACTTTAATTTAACGATATGCGGTCTGGTTTAAGCTTAGCTTAAGCCGGTTCCCATAAGCGCAGACCTAAATTAGGCGTACGACAATACGGAAACGTAAGACATGAAAATGGAGCACTTCATATGTCAATCGTGTACAGGTTTTAGACTGGCTTAAGCCACACTTTCTCTAGTCATGAGGGTCAGCCTTATAGACGCCTATATGGAAGCTATAATTTTATTATTCATTCGAAGAATAATTCTAAGCGCATGCTGTATCGTGGACTTAACTTAATTAGCATTTGAAAACAAAGTGATCAGAATGCTCGAATAAAGAGAAGGCGGTAGCATTTGACTCCAATTTTAGACATTTTGCATTAATTATGAATGACATCAAGTAAAAGAAAGGATCGGAATAGCGGATAAAACTTAAATTGCTATCTTTTACAGCATGAAACACTAACTATTCGATTTGCATAATCGTTTAGACACCTAACGAGAACGCAACGTTCAGTGCGGTCGAGTTACCAACGTGGGTATTGCCGGACATGAGCCACGATGATCCTTACCGTACCAGTCCGGAAATGTTAGCTCACAAAAAACGGCCTTCGAGTCGAAAGGAATCCTACGACTCAGACTTCGAAGGAGACAACTTTGACTATTCGGAAGAAGATGAAGATGGCTGGTACTCTGATTTTGAGCAAGAGCTTCATCATGATTACGATCCCGAAGACGAAGCCGACCAAGAGGTCAAGGGGGAGATCATTGACAATGACCCGTTCGATGGCCATCGGGAGGAAAAACTTAATCAAAATCGTTATCAAAGAGGGCAGCATAAAGTGAAAGAATTGAGACGAGAAAGACCATCTCTCGGTTTGTCAGAACACGCTCCCTGGGCGGGCAAACGTTTGAAACGAGAGGATTCGGACGAGGAAGGGGACGACAACTGGTCCACTTCATCGGGTTGGGGTTGGAAAGATGATAGGCGAGAAAGCGAGCAAAGGCATAAGGCTCCAAAAGCTAAGGTCGGGCGACCGAATACGAAAGAATCGGAAGAAGTGGAGGAAAAGGATAAGGCTCAAAAACCGAATGTTCGGCAACCGAATACAAAAGAGTCACGCTTTTCTACAGAAAAATTGCACTATGCTGGACAACGAAGTAAGCTTGTTCATACTAATTGTAAGGCTTCACGCCTTTGCCCGCTTACGGATCCAGGAAAAAATTTGGGTGGGGGGCGGTCCGAAAATTTGAAGTCAGATATCTCGAGATCCATTCGGAGATAGACGAAAGTAAAGGCATTTTTGAGCATTTCTTGACGGGCTCAATGCAATGTCGATGGACAATTGCAGAAAACGTCAAAAATTCTTCACTTTCTAATAGGTATTCACATGCAAGAAATATATCTTTCAGCTATATACGCAATGGATTTTTGATCATTCAATTGATAATTAGCTTGTTTATCTTAATGTTTATGTTTTGCGAAGAAAAACAACATAGAAAATGAATAATTCGGCGTGAAGCGCAGGAAAAATTTGGCGTATTCTCTATGTTAAACTCATATTTGAGCGTTTTTGAGCGGTTTTGTGGACAAAAACTAAATGTGTGTACATTAACAATAAATCAGGCGCGAAACGCTGGAAAATTTTGCATTAGCACAAAAGTTCCCAAAAAACTGTTTTGTGAAGTTTTAGACACACTTTGGGAATTTTTCATTTTTTTCGTTTAAGGACTTTTGTGAGGAAAAATTTTTTTTATCCCGGGGATGGGCTGGTTCCGCCCCAGGTTATACAAAGAGAATGCAAGGAACACCCTCGCCTCTACAGCCGGAGATCTGGGGTGACGCGGAGAATCGCAAACTTTGAGGGGGAGAGAATTGGAAATTTGTATAATTTCTTGATTTTTTATATTTTTTAATCTTTTTTTCAAATTAATAAATCTTTTTAGTTTTTTGGGGCGGAGCTTCGGAAAACTTTGTAAAAAGAGACGTTAAATTGTAGCATTAAATGTTTTACGATATCGGCGGATTATGATTCTAAACTCAACCTAAAAACACTTGAAATTAACCAACTCCTTCGAACATACAATCCGTTTCGAAGTCTTGCTGTTAAGAAGTTAAATGCATTCTGAACGGTAAACGAAACAAAACGAAAAATTGCCGGACCGGTTAATGATTTCCACATGCCTTTATCACAATGTCCAGGCCCGGATTTAGGCATGTGCTAAGTGTGCAACCGCACAGGGCCCCGGGGCCCCCGAGGGCCCCTAAGACACCAAGCATGGAAAAATTTAGTGGATAGTGGGCGGCATACATGCACAGCATGGGAATTCTGGGAGGGGGGGGGTGAAAACCTAAAGTGCCTTTTTCGGGCCCATAAATGGCCGGTACGCGTTAAAAAACATCGTTTTTGGCGTTTCTGACGATACTCTATCCTTCTAGAGCATAAAATCATGAAAAAAATTTCGAAAAAAGTCGAATAAATTGACCAATATATCGCTTAAAATATGAATATATGGCGCGAAGCGCCGAAAAATTTGGCGATTTTGAGCAAATAGATAGCCAAAAACCCTTGAAAAGACACTTTTTCTACCAATTTTCAGGTAAGTTTAGGGAACTTTTGAAAAATCGCCAATTCTGGGGAGGTGAAAAATTTTTTGCGGGGGGTGAAAAATGATTCTGCGGGGGCTGAAAACCCCCACCCCAAACACCCCAAGATCATGTATGGTGGGCGGTCGCCATAATCGTCCGAGCTTGCATTTCTTAACGCTCTCATTCAGCAAATACACACTAAGTGACCTTTCTGTTTATAAAAATTCAAAAAAAAATTTCGGCGCTGCTCACCAATTTCTCGTACCACCTATATAGTCTGTTTCACATGTGCCTACAGTTTTTCTTCGTTTTTGTTTTTTACAATATGTTACTATGATAATTGACATTTTGTGATAGTTATGCTACAGCAAAGTTATTATCATCAAACTAATAGTTTGTATGTCGAAATTCAGTATACGTGCGAGCAGTGGTGGATCTAGGATTTTCCTAAGGAGGGCGGTACCCCAACTTTTCCAAAAACAGTCAAACTTGGTCCAAAAATTTACCATTTACGTGCGAAATAGCGCTTTTTAAGCGGTTTACTTTGTCTAGTTTTATTTAAAATCACTCTGACGCAACATTTTTCGAAAAATCAACCTAACTTACTTGATGAGAGATGAAGAATATAGATCTTGTAATTATTTTTTTATTTCCTATAGGTCATCGTAATAAGGTTTCTACCTTAATTATATTCATTTCGATTTTTGTCGGTCCGGATGGAAGCTAGGTATATTTTTATCTCATGAATTATTTTTTTGACAGCAAAAGTTATCATTCCTGTGTTTCAGCAGGCACGTATCTGAGAGGGGACTGGGGGACCAGTCCACCAAAATTTTGTATGTAGATTATTTACTGTAAGGGTCCCCCAGAGGAGAAAAACCGCAATGTGGGTATTCTCAAATGCATTTGAAAGACCGTCAGAATAGAGTGAGCACTTTTTTTAGCCAACAAGCCCTAAAATGTTTAGGAGCTCCGCGCCAGATTTATCGTTTTTGTATTATTTATGTCTTTTGAACGCCCAATTTTAAATAAGGCATCGTGAACATGACAAAATTTTATGGCGCCTAGCGCAGGATTATTTATTTTCTGTATTGTTTTTCAATGCAATGACCAGAATTGAGTATGAAGGAGATTAAAAAGTTTTTAGTAGAGTCGAGCTTGAATGAATGTTGAAGCGTGGCTATTTTGAACGACATAATTTTTGCGATTAAAATGAAGTATATATTTATTTTTTTCTTTTTAAGAAACTCTAAATCAACATTTTGGCCTAACTTAGTTGTCAAGATTATTTGACTCTAAAATTCTCGTCCCGTAAATCTAGAAGGTCCATGTGGCTTTTTTCAGCATAAATTCTAGAAAATTTTCGGTACTTTGCGCCAAATGTTTCAGTGGAAGTGTATATATTGCTCAGTGCACAAATACAGGTAATGAAAACATCCTTCCGCATCATACACATACATATCTCAGAAATTTTCCGACTCGGAATTTTAGCGAAAATTGTTTAAAATTCTAGCGGATTTCCAATCTTGCATAAGAAATAATTTTGAACAAAAAAAATTTAAAACGGCGAAAACCGCTATTTTGTACGTAAATACCGAAGTTGTTCCAATTTTTGACTCTTTGAGGAAAAAGTTGGGATGCTGTGTCCCCACAAAAATTCCGGATTAACCGTCTAGGATGAAACAGATTACTAACTTGAAGTACAATGAAAGCAGATACTTTTTAAAGTCATGAATCATGGGTTAGCCTCATGCTCATATTCGTAGTTTTCCGCCACCAGACCAAGGAGCATCCAAATTGTTTCTTCGCACAGGGCCCCCAAAAGCCTATGATCGGGTCTGACAATGTCCAATCGGCGTTTAGAGTTTCAACTGACAAATAGTACTCGTACACTAAATTGGAGTGAAGCAATGGAATAATTCAGTTGATTCAAGATTCTAAATACGTTGCTGAAACACTAAAGCAAGAAATCAATGATACGGCGCGAAGCGATAAAATTCTTTGACGTTTTGGCGTTTTTAGCTCAATTTTAAGCGCATTCCAACAGCATGTATATGTTGCTAAGAAAGGGTTTTCGAGGAGCGACCGCCCCTATGGATCCGCGCCTGCTTTGCACGAATTAATATATTCTGCTTATTATTATATCATTCATTATTTGCAAATTTGCTTATTTCCTCAATCGCGCTGTCTGCTTAATTATATGAATTTTCTTTTTTCTTTTTGTTGTCTCTGGAAATTTTATTAACTGTGAGCATTACAAAAATGCAGTATTTTGAAAAATGAGGTCTACGAAGAATAAACTCGAATTCTCATTCCGAATTCATGCTTTACGAATTTTCTAATACAAAATGTCATCTTCTAAATAACAATTCTTTGAATTTAAATCAAATGATGATTTTTTAGTTTTAAAACCGCCTTGACACTAAGCCCGCTTTTCGATAATGTGTAAAGTATTCATATTAAAGTATATTTTAGACTCGTTTAAATCCTTTGGAACTCATAATACAAGACTTTATTCTATTAAAAATGTTTTTGAATTCATTATCCTAATTCAAATTAAAATTTTAAATTCAAATTAAAAAAGTAAATTTGGCATAATTGATAAGAACTTTTTGTGAATATCTGACAAAATATGCCTATTGCATCGAGTCTGGACATACTTAAAGAGGGAGGCCGCCCTTTTGGCTGGAAAAAATAAAATGGAAAAATCGCATGCATTTGTCATCAAACCTTGAAATTTTCGGCGCTTCGCGCCTGGTGTTAAGTATTTTCCATAATTTTGTCTCAAGCGCAGCCAGAAAACTATGTTTTTTAGAGCATACCTGAGCGTGGAGGGTTCGGGGGGTATGCAACCCCCAGAAACTGAAATACCCCCTCCCCCAGAAACCGAGATACCCTCAGAATTCAATTTATTTTTTTTGTTTTCTTTCGCAATTTTTGATGTCAATGGATAGTGCTCGATGAGAAACGTTGAAAAATGATGTTTTTTCGCCTTACCACCATACGTGGGCAGTAAGAAAATTCTGGAGGGGTGCAAGATTTTTTGAAGGTCAAAAAATGGCCTAAAATGGTGGTATGGCGAAAAAAACATCATTTCTCGACGTTTTTCATCTAGCACTATCCATTGGCATCAAAAAATTGCGAAAAAACGAGAAAAATTTTCAAAAATTGAATTCTGGGGGGGGGTATTTTGATTTCTGGGTGCTGGGGGTATTTTGGTTTTTCTGGGGGAGAGGTGCATACCCCCCGAACTCCCCACGCCCAGGTGTGCTTACTACCATATTTAAGGCCATTTTTTGACCTTTGAAAAAGTCTTGCATCCCCCCCCACCCTCACCCTCCCGGAGCTTTGGTGCTGCCCACCTATGTTTCATAGCATTTTAAGTGAGAAAACATTTTTTCCCCGAAAAGCTATTTTTACGAGCTATCCCGACGAATTTTCGAGATAGAGACAAATTTATGTTGGGTTGCCCCCCCCTTGGCCGGATCCTAGCTACGGGCCTGCATTGAGTTGATTAGCAATTAAGTGAACTGTCAATAATTTTCGATAGAAATTAATGATTAAAGTTCACCAAAGTCGTTTATAGGCTAAAAATAATAGAAATGTGATCTTATATTATACCTAACTTGAGCAAAACTTTGAGACTTGTTGTTTAAAATATGTTGAAAAATGAAGTATCTGTTGACTTCCTACATTTTGCAGCAGATTTTTTACATCCTCTTTGGATGCTTAAATCCATAGTTTTCGCATTTTATCCCATGATTGAGAAAGAATTTATAACTCTTGACAATAAATTTAGTAAAAAAATTATTTGCACATTGTTTAAAGTTCAGAGTAAGTATTTATCCCTCTACTTTAGGCATAATGAACGGATTTTTCGGACTATTTTTAACTAAATCTGACGATGTCATTAACATCGGAATAAAACCTTTTTTGGACCATCCTGAACGAAAAATTCATATTTCACTACGATCTATCCTATAGCTCGAGCCGAACCTTTACACAAGTTAAGATCTGTAGATACATTTACATGTCTCTGCGTCAGTTCAAAATCGATATTGCTAAGCAATACGTATTTTTAATAATCAAGCTAATAATTTCATGAAGTAACCTAATTTCAAATTTGATTTTCAGATGGATTTTGTCAAATTGCGGGCAAAACAGTGAAAAACGTGCACGGCGTTGGCTACTTGTTTCCATTTCCAAAATGTTTTACTATTATATCAAAAGACTGCACGTCGCAACGACGATTCATAATTATGATGAAGAAAGCGGATTCTGAAAACGACGATATGAAAGATCTTTTCATATTGACCAGAAAGCACAAGATTTTGATTCCCGCTTCGTCTAAAGAGCGACTTTTACTGAATGATGCGCCGTTGACCTTAGAAGACAACCGACCAACATCAGCTCCTGATTCAAAAGACTTAAGGCATCTTTTTTTGCTATTAGTTCAGCGGTGTTTCTTCACTTATAGTTGCGTGTGATTTCTAGATTTACCAAAGCAGCGCAACGAATCAAAGTCGAATTAATTGATCTAGGCCTGACAGTAATGTTCGATGGTTCATCGGCTGATATAAAAGTAAGCTAATGCGACTACAAATGGCTTTTTGGGTGAAGTAATGGACTTACGCACTCTGATAAAGGAAATTTTTTTTGAATATCAAGTTAAAATTAAGATCACGAAACCGCGATTTAACGTTCTCTCGTATACACTAATCATTCTAGTGCGGCATTTTTATCCAGCCGACTATTATCTGTTTTTTTGCAAAGTACGAGTTCGATCGTAAACATTTGTAAAGCTTTCACTCTGACCTTAATCTGGACATTCGATTTTTTGACAACCGTTATTGTTTATTGCGAATATCATGCTTTGATGACATGCTTGCCTGCTAAACATACCGACCTCGCAGATTCTAAAATAAGTCTAGATCAGAACTGCTATATCGCTTTCAAGAACTTTACGACTCTACTTTAAAAAAGGTTATAAAACGCTGAAGTGAGGCCAACGAATTTTTTTTATACTGAGTACCGTATACGATGTTTTGCTTAGGCTCTAGCTTAAATTGTTTTAAAATTAAACGTATCGCTAAATATATGTATAGCATTTTAGAGTATGCTACGAAGAATTGTTGACTATACTTTAGAAGTCAGACGGTTTATGCGTCATCATACTCATCATTGAACAAGATTCGCTTTATCAGTCCTACTAGAAGTTTTAATCGATTTCCATCTTAATTGAGAGTCTGACGTAATGAATCCGCTATATTACATGCTAAAAATTAGCGTATTGCATTTTTATGATATTTTGTACAAAAATATACTGAAAACGATGATCTCCGTTTTTTTGCGTTTGTTTTTCGTCAAAATAGATTGTCGTTATTTAGTTCTCTGATCAAATAGCTGGTCAGCAGTGCGGACTCTGTGGTCAGCCAAATGATGGACAAAATGACCATTCAAAATGGCCCGATACTTCGAATCCAAGTTACTTAAAGGACTTGGTCACTAAATACGTCATTCTGGATGACAAATGTCATCCTTCTTCTAAGGACCGAAAACCCACGAAACCCGAAAAGCCTAATCCTTCTACCAACAGGCCGAATAACGATCGTAGGGATAAGATGCCTGATAAAAAGGATAAGTCGTCAGATAATCATGATCGCTGGACAAATGAAGATAATTTTAATCGAAAGAAAAATGAAAACAAACAGTCACCTTAGGATATGATGAATAAACTTCATTTGAGTTCTGATCTATTTTAAATTTTTTGACAGATATAATAGTTAGGACGAGTTTAAGGGGGTAAGAGGGTACGGAATGCTGCATCTTATTGACATAATAGATTTTAAAATTTTTCCTCAACAGTATTAATTCACGACATTAATTAACTCCTTTGTGTGCGGAATCGTTATTCCCCACAAGCAAATATAAGTTTGCATTCAAAAACAGAAATCATACAAGCATTCCTGCAGCATAAAAGAAATTCTTGCATTTTTAATTTTATTTAATGGATCATAAAGATTTTCATTGCTTGACTTAGAACGCCTGAACAGCTTCGTAAAGTGTTTTAGTTCAGAAATACAGACCTTTTAAGGGATGCAATGATAGGTGGACGGTGCCGAAATTCTGGGGGTGCAAAATTTTTCAAAGGTTAAAAAATGGCCTTACAAATCGTGGTGTGGCGAAAAAAACACAATATTTTAACGTTTTTCATCGAGCACTATCCATTGGCATCAAAAAATTGCAAAAAAATTTTAAAAAATTGGATTCTGGGGAATATTTTGGTTTCTGGGAGAGTGCATACCCCCAAGCCCCCACGCCCAGGTATGGATGCGATTTAGATATAAATAGCCTGCGAATATTATGACATTAATTGACACCATTGACGTACTCGAAGCTTTATTTTTGTGCCTGATAGTTCATTTATAAGCAACTCAGATTTTATGGCCGAGCAAAGCACGGAAAATCAGACACTTTCATCAATTTCTTAAGGCATTTAGCTATGTGGAGGATTGGAGAATCAGTCTTCACAAAATTTTCTAAGTACGATAATTTTTACAAGGTTATTTTAAAGAAAAAAATTTAAAAATTCTGAAATTTATCTCAAAGACCGTCAAAATAGCCTCTAATCGCATTTCTTGAGTTAATAGCCCCAAAACTTGTTAGCTCGGACTGAGTTTATCGTTTTTCAGTAATTTTTGTTTTCTAAACTCCTCAGTTTGCACACAGTATAATGAATAATTCAAAATTTTCTAGTGTTTCATGCCAAATTATTTATTTTTTGTATTCTTTCCCTTTGCAATGCAGTGGGAGACAAATTTGTCTCGGATTGAATATGAGAACTAAAATATGAGAAATATTTTAAACTACAGATCTTTCATCGTTGTACCTGTATAATTTGGTCAAATGTTCTTAGTGATTTTTGTAAGAAATTTTTCTCCATCGTATGTAGCTCGCCGAAAACAATCAAAAGTATCATTATTTTTGCCTTTGTCATAATATTTACCGGCATGAACCAATTCAAAATTTTTGTCCGCTTCCACATCCAGAAGGCCGTCAACACGCTTGAGCAAGAATCCCCAAAATTAGCATTTCAATTTTCACGCCTAATTCTTTAAGAAGCTTCGTTTCGCTTTCAGGTTAATCAAGAATTATTTCAATCAGTGGCGGATCCAGGATTTTCGTAAGGAAAACGGTCGAAAATAGGTCCGAAAATTCGCTCTTCATTATCAAAATAGCGTTAGCACAACAATTTCTCTGAAAATTTTTAAATTTTGAACAATTTTGTGCTAAAAGATGATTGAATTTCCTTGACTATAGCGAAAATGTGGCGCGACGCGCCGGAAAATCTTTCGCAGTATGAGGAAGGACGTTCAGAGATTTGAAATGCAACCGTATTTCCTGTCTTTGCACCATTTAATGCGAAGCGTTAAATTTTTTTGAAAATAATACTTAAAAATGCAAGAAAACTATGCCGAAATGCTTGTTTCTGTTCCAGAAATCGTTTAAGGAGTCATGAAAATGTTCCCGGCGATGACTTCCAGGTCGCGTAAATATAGGTCATAAAAAAGAATCATCCGGCGCGATGCGCCAGAAAAATTGAGAAATGATGGTCACCGACGGCCGAAAATCGCCACAAATTACAAATCCATTCCTATGTCGCTGAATATTTTTAGCCAGTTGGGGGGGAGGCGATCGCTTCTCCCCCGCCCTTTCCTTAAATCCGCCCCTACTTTCAATTAAAGCTAAACGTTCGTGAAGTTAAAAAATGACAAAAAATCGCGATTCGCGAGAAAAATTACGGACTAAGACTGCTGATTACGGATATAGGGAAGTGTAAATACCGCCTCAACTTACAAAATATGTAATAGTCTAGCATGTATTTCCTAAATTTTCTGCCAGACTTTTGCGTTTTTAGCGATGTTCACTAGAACCTCCACATATAAAATTTACGAAAATCTTGCAATTTTTTAAATCTATGCATCAGGAATTAGTTTGACTTAGATCGGATTCTGAATTTAGATAGAAATGGCTTAAAATTGAATAATGGGTTTTTATAAATTAGTTTATAGAAAAAATACAATTCTCTCATTAATTTACCTCTATTCAAGTTGTTATTCTTTGTTTTAAACATTTTTCACGCATTTGATTTTCAGACAAACAAACGAAGTTTTTGGACAAGACCGACGTGATTGAGATGGGCAACAAAATTTGCATATCGACGGAAACCATACGATCTTGCCCGGATGACTCCTACGCGATCACTGAAGTGTTAAAGCGCGTTTCTTACTTTTGCCTTAGCAGCACCGACCCTATGGCGAATACTCTGAAGAAAAAAGCAGTCGCTAATGAATCCATTAATCGTATGAAAGGAGTTGAAGCCAATATGGTTCGCACCGTGCCAGTGGCCACTGACTGCGCAAAATTTTAACACCCGCGTGTATCACGAGATACCTGTGATTTGCTTGACGCATTTTAAATAGTGCCTACTTACAGTCATCTACCTATACTGCTAGAATTAGAATAAAAGTTGGAAATAAGACACGGAAAACCTTAGGTATTATAGATAAGCGGCACTAAAATTCTGGGGGGGCTGCAAGATTTTTCAAAGGTCGAAAATGGCCTTAAAAATGGTGGTATGGCGGAAAGTACCATTTTTCAACGTTTCTCATCGAGCAATATCCATTGGCATCGAAAAATTGCGAAAAAAACGAAAAAAATTTCAAAAATTGAATTCTGAGGAGGTATTTTGGTTTCCGGGGAGGGTGCATGCATACCCCCACACCCAGGTATGGATAACATGATCTGAAATATTATGTAGATGCGTATAGTATTGATTTTACATACGTACGTATGTATGTGGCGCCGGTCTCGAAAAAATATTCTAGAGTTGTTTTTTTACTCACGGCAGTTTCACATAAGTCGAAAGTTTTGGTACATTTTTGCATTTTTACGATGATTCATCATTGCACTTTCAGAGAAATTAGTGCAAATTAGATGATAGGCATTTACAGTGTAACTGCAGGCCAAATAGCCAAACGAAGACCCCTGTTTATTTTAAAATTGTTGTTCAGTCGAATGACTGTTTAAGATTAACTCGGCTTTCGAGAATAGGTAATTTCAAAGCGATACTATTTTGCCGGAAATTTATGTCTACAGCGTGATGTGCTTAAAAAAAGCAACTGAAACTTTGAATGTTTTCTAAAGCTTGTAGGTTTTATTTTCTATTTCGAAAAGTAGCAAAACTAGATATTTTTACGTTCTAAATGTCTCTAATTTTTCTCTCCTGTTTTAGCAGTTCGTCTTGCAATCTCAATTTAATTTATTTATTATATATGCAGCTGCCCCTAGCGCTTCCAAATGGTGCATCTGATTTGGTGAACAATTTATTATTTTCAGTACGGCCATTATGGAGGCAACCATATTGAAAAAATGTTGTATGGTTTCACTTCATTCTTATAATTCAAAAACTTTTTGAAATAGCTAAAAAAATTTTATGTTTTTTTCAAGGGTATTCATCACTGTGGTTCTCATTAATTTTTGGAAAGCTAAAAGCATTCACAAATCTTTATTGCACGCTGAAAACGACATAGAATGTAAATCGACTATTGTCTGTTCCACGGTCTAGAACAGTTTCGCGACGCCGTTTTGGCGACGGAAGCAGAATTGTAGTCTTCCCCAGCGCGAGAGTGCTCAAATTCACGGCGTTTCGCACCACTTATTCGATCAAAATTACTATTTAATACATATATAAATTTATATTTTCGGTTACGTTTTTTTGCTGAATCAAATTTTCTGCATTTCTAATCTTAAGTAAGGCGCAAAATCGAGCTTAAGAAAATAAAAATGTCCAAATTTTTCGGCGCTTCGTACCAGATATAATTCCTGCTTTGCTAATCATTGTGAAACTGTAAACGAGAGCCTGACAGAAAAATGAAAAATGCAAAATCGAGCTTAAAACGATATAAAAAAGTTAAAACTTTCCGGCGCTTTAAGCCAGCTATAATTATTGCATATATAGATATATCAAAAAGCTGCCGATGAAACGTAAAAGAATAATTTCTAATGCTCCGGCGTCTCCCACCTAGCATGATAACTGCATTTCTTATATTCAGAAACCTGCAAATTGAGCTTAAGAAGATAATGTAAAAGATTCTTTTGGCGCTTCGCGCCAAATATAATTTTTGTATTGATTACCTTCAAAAGCTTCAAAATTGAGCTTAGAAGGATAAACATTCTTTGGCGCATGGCGCCAGAGTCTCATAATTGTTTTTGCATTGTTTGTCCTCAAAAACAGGCTACAAAATTAAGTTTGAATAATAAAAATCCAAAAACTTTTTTCGAATCACTAAATTTTTGTTTATTTTATGAACACAACCCGCAGAAGTGATCCAGTAACTAAAGACATGTCGAGAAATATCGTTTTAGCGCGTAAAATTGTATATTGAATCATTTTATACGTTTGCAAATTTTGGTGATCGTCACCATTCTTTTACATATGTATATGTATTATCCGCTTATTTTTTGTGTTTCTTCTCGACTTTGTATAGAAAAATTACATCTTGAGATGTCTATCGCTAAATTAAGTACATATTATGGAGCTTCGAACTTGGACGCTATTGTCAATTCTGGAGCACATTTGGCCCTGAATGTTAAGCGGATGCTGAGAACAACTACCGTCTTAGCATCTTTTTGTACCTGAAATCTGGAAAAATAAAACATTTCAAGAATAATCGAAAAAAGCTATAAATCATGATTTTTTTGAGATCAACTAAATTTTCATGCTGTATTAAATTATATTTGCTAGGACCGAAACCGAAATTGTAAACGTACAAGAATTTTCGAAGCAGTAAAAATCTAAAATATTTCTGGCGCCCGATATTTTCTGTACTGTTTGCCTTTATAATGCCAAAAAAAATTTTCTAAGTGCAAAAAAGTAAACATTTTTTGATGTTTTACGCCGATTCGGTAAGCTTGTGTCATTCCACCTCTTAAAGTCCAAATATAAAATTTAGAAGCTTGTATCAGCTGGAAAATTTATACGAAGTCATTGATTTAACTTTCTTTCTGTTGAAACTCTAGGCTTGATTTGAACTGAATATCATGAAAAGATATGAAAATGCTTTGGCCTCAGTTTGCTAGTTTATCGTTTTGTTTGTCTTTATAAGGATGGTTGCAAGTGACAAGAATGACAATATTTTTTAACGTTGGTGATGAGTTTTGGTGATTAACTTCTTTGTTTTTAGGCTAAATTCAGGACCGAAATTCGACCAATTTTGCAAAAAAGTCAGACCATGCGATTCAACTGAAAATTGTTCTTCCTACCAGATTTTACGGCGCTTTGCCCCGGGCCCCAATGGGGAATGCTAAAGCGTGCCTTCGCCGAACTCCCCATTCGAAAATATCTTAGTCCTTCCCGGGAACTTGAATTACCTGGATAATGAAATGACCGGGCACCCGGATAGCAAAATTTGCAAAGTGTGCAGCATTATAAACCGACAAAAACATGCCAAAAATAAAATTCTGTGGGGTCTATCAATTTTTGGGGACTCAACCAGATTCTCGGTGGTACCCCCATGTCCATATGTGGTTCAGCCGAACCCACCTTGCCCATGTTTGTGTGCCTTTATTTTTATTATGCTATTGCTAACTTATCTTCAGTTAAGTATTTGTGCACGACTTGTAATCCCATCGTTCAGAAATGTAATGTTTCTAAAGCATCCAACTTTTTGGTTAATTTATGCTTTAAATCCAACTTCGCTTTCTAGCGCTCGATGTGGAGTGTCTATATAATAGCCACAAATTACCGCCCATTCAGCTTCCATCGGTCAATTTTTTGATCAATGATACATACATAAGTATATCAGCTGGATAAATCATATTCTATTGAATATCACATAAAAATACTCTACTGCTAGTGTAAGATATGTACATACATTGCGAACACATGTGGTCGTGGGGGTTTGTACCCCCCCCAGGATTGGAAACCCCCAGATTACTGTAGATCCCAGAATTCTAGTTTTAGTAAAATTTTTGGCAATATTATAATCCTGACCACTGTCCCCAGAATTTTCTTGCTGCTCACGTATGATAGCAAGCAAGTGCTTTATAGAACCAAGACGTGAAAAAATAAACAAAAGTTGTTTCATCTAGGGTTCCACCCAAATAAAAATGTTACTTCGAATAAGCGCGTTTACAAACTACCACGGAAGTAAACTGGGGTCTTTTGACACCCCATTTGCCTATTCATTTCCATTTGGGATTCCAAGTTGCAAGTTCCAAGTGTTAGAAAAACGCGAAATTGTCAAAGTTTCAATTTTTTTTTCAAAATCACAATAATTAAGTAAATAATTCGGGCATAAATTTCATTAAAAACATGCAGTTTAGTTGTTTATCGCAATACTTTCATCATTATTATTCAACACTTATTTGATTCAACGCGCACGTGCATAAAAAACCTTCACTAAAGGCAATTGAACGCAGTAAGGGCTGCATGATAAATAAAATACGGAAACAGAAAGGGAAACGATGGGTAAAATACGGAAACCGAAACGTATATTATTGTGCACACAGTTCCGTCGGGGGTTTCTTCGCTCTGAGGGTAGTTCAAAGAGCAGGAAACGGGGTACCCCAAGTAGGGCCTCAGGGTGAACACCCCATCCCAATTTCCGGCAAAAATTCTCGTACTGAAGAAGGGTTTAGGGGCTCGGAGGCGGGTTACCCCATTATTCATATGAAGAGGTGAGCTTGGTTCCGTCTGGGTTGCTCCGCACAGGAAGTGGTTTAAAGTGCCGGAATCGGAGTTCTCCAAGTAGGGCCCCTTAGGTTCAACACCCCAGGGACTCGGAAACGGGATACCCCATTACTTATAAATGAAGCTGACCTAGATTCCGTCGGGGGTTTCTCCGCCCAGGGGGTGGTCCAAAGTGCAGAAACCCGGGTTCCTCAAGTACGGCCCATCAGGGTCAACACCCCAACCCCGTTTCCTGCAAAATTTCTCCAACTGAAGGGGGGTTTAGGGGCTCGAAATACGGGGTACCCCAATATTCATATGTGAAGCTGACCCGGTCCCGTCGGGGGTTTCTCCGCCTAGAAGGTGGGTAAAGTACCGGAATCGGGTTTCCCCAAATAGGGCCCATCAGGGTCAACACCCAAACCCTATTTCCGCCAAATTTTCTCCCACTGAAGAGGGGGTTAGGGGCTCCGAAATTGGGTACCCAATAATTCATATGAGAAGGTGAACCCGGTTCCGTAGGGCTTTCTCAGCCCTGGAGGCAGTTCAAAGTGTCGGAACCGGGGTTTTCCAAGTAAGGCCCATCAGAGTCAACACCCCCCAATCCCGATTCCAGCTAAATTTTACCCATTGAAGGGGTATAGCGGCTCAGAAATAGGGTTGAGGGTGTTGACCCTAATGAGCCCTACTTAAGATACCCCGGTTCCGGCACTTTGGATTAGCCATAGGGCAGAGAAACCCCCGACGAAACCGGAGTTGGCTTCACATATGAAAAATGGGGTAACCCGTTCCCGAGCCCCTAAACCACCTTCAGTGAGAGAAATTTTGGCGGAAATGGAGTTGGAAGTGTTGACCCTGATGGGCCCCACTTCTAGAATCTCGGTTTTGGCACTTTGGACCACCGCTGGGCGGAGAAACCTCTGACGGAACCGGGGTCACCTTCTCATATTAATAATTTGGTATCCCATTTCCGAGCCATTAAACCTCCTTCAGTAGGAGAAATTTTTGCCGTAAACGTGGTTTGAGGTGTTAAACTATATATGTTCTACTTGGGAAACCCGGTGTCGGCCCTTTGGACTACCCGTAGGGCGGAGAAATCCCCGATGGAATCGGGGTCAGCTTCAAATATGAATAATGGGGTACTCCGTTTTGGAGCCTCTAAATCCCCCTTCAATGGGTGAAACTTTAGCCAGAAACGCGGTTGGGGGTTTAGACCCTGATGGGCTCTACTTGGGGAACTCCGGTTCCGGTACTTTGGACGATCCCCTGGGCGGAGAAACCCCGACGGAACCGGAGTCAGCTTCACATATGAATAATGGGGTACCCCGTTTCCGAGCCCTTAAATCCCCCTTCAAGTGAGAGAAATTTTGCCGGAAACGGGGTTAGGGTTGATTACCTTGATGGGCCCTACTTGGGAAACCCCGGTTCCGGCACTTTGGACAACTCCTAGGGCGGAGAAACCCCCAACGAAACCGGGGTCATCTTCTAATTTGAATAATGGGGTACCCCGTTTGAGCCCCTAAAACCCCTTCAGTAGGAGAAATTTTGCCGGAAATGGGGATGGGGTTTTCACTCTGAGAGGCCCTACTTGTGGAACAATGTTTCCGGCACTTTGGACTATCCCCAGGGCGGAGAACCCCCGACGGTACTCTGTGTACAAAAAGATATACGTTTCCGTTTCCGTATTTTACCCATCGTTTCCATTTCCGTTCCCGTTTCCGTTTCCGGATTTTACCCACACCCTGTATGTAGCAACAATAGAATCGATAGCGAAGAGACATGCAAATGGCATTGTTCATTGCCGAAAGGACTTTGGAAATTTCCTTCCGAGCCGGACATGGAAACTCCAAGTGCTTGAAAAGAGCAAAAAGATTGACAATTGGAAACTTGGAAAATTTTACTTGGAGACTTGGATAAAAAACGACCTTCTTCCAAGTCCACATCATTTTCACCAAAACGTGTAAAATTTGCTCTTTATGGTCTACTGTGCTTGACCCAGGAAGTCATATGTAATGATTAAATGCACTTTCGAATCAGTTTTTAAAGAGCTTTCAAATACATGCAAATTGAGCACTGAGAATACAGTAATCCGCTTGCAGTGCATAATAAAAGTGTATGTGATTGTTGACACCTGAAAAAAGTGGTTCATACCTTTTAGGTTTTTTGAGCAAATCTCAAGATCCATTTAACTATTTTTAAAAAGTAAAGTTTTTCTGATAGAAAAACTTAGGGCGCAACTATTTTGTGAAAAAAAATTTCAAAAATGTCAAAATA
Source organism: Mermis nigrescens (assembly GCA_036768485.1). Lineage (NCBI taxonomy): Eukaryota > Metazoa > Nematoda > Enoplea > Mermithida > Mermithidae > Mermis > Mermis nigrescens. The sequence goes on from JAVLUZ010000157.1 coordinate 18,154,017, forward strand.
TTATACTTTTGTAGCATGAAAATGACGAAAAATTGCTACTGCTATCATTATGCACACATTGTAGGTAGAATGCCCGACAGTAGCAAAATAGTTGCCTCTTTGAACAAGCTTTGTTGTACAATAATTTTTTTCAAACAGAAGTTTCTCGTTCTTTAGATTTGCTCAATACAAATTTTTAACATGGAGGCAGCCATATTGGAAAAATGACGTTTTAATTTATATCTCTTGACCTACTTTATATTATTTCGTGTTTGAGAGCATTTTGGAATGTGCTTACAAAGCGCTTTGCACTGAATATTCATTTGCATGGCGTACACAAGTTTTAAGAAAAAATCAATATTGCTGCCATGTAGGCCGCCATATTGGAAAATATGCAATTTTTGCGCTTTTTGATCTCTGATCTTTGACTGATCTAATGCAGTTCAAATTTTTACACATAGACATACATAAAATTTTATGCTCTTTTTGATGAAATATGTTTAACAGATCAGTTCCCCTTCAGTTTTCTCGAATTTTATGTTTTTTCTTCAAAATCATTCATGTTACACTGAAAACGATTTGAGTCGGACAATGCTAATGATTTGGAATTTAAGTTAACTAAATGGCCTGACACTTGGGATACTTGGAAATTCCAAGTCTTGGAAAGTTGAAAATTGGGACTTGGATTTTCAAGTGAGAAATGAATTGCTCCCAGAATGGAACCATCAGAGACAAATGCAGAAGGACAAAAATCAAAACAGATATTAGTGAACTTTTTTTGCTAATAAACTAAAAATTTTCTGACGCTCCGCGCCGGATTTACTGTTTAGTTATAGTTTTGTCGTATAAACTGCTCAAAATCGCACAAATTTAAGATGGAAATGAAGAGCATGTCAATCTTTTCCGGCGCTTTGCGCCGGATTCACTGTTTACCCATAATTTTTGTCTTCTAGCCCGCTCAAAAGTGCTCAAATTTGACCTAGACAGGTAGAACACGTCAATATCGCTTCGCGCCTAATTATTTCTTTTCTGTAGTTTTCCTTGGTTGAACACTGAGATTAAAAAGCCAGAAAATTATTTTTCTTTTGAATAATGATAAATCAGAGTGGGGTTCCGACCCTCAGAATCCGACGTGTCACCCCTCTAAAATCGATAGACCCCAGAATTGTAGGTATTTTTAGGTACATCTGTACAACCACTCACAAAATTTGTTTGAGGCGTTACAAAAAATTCGACGTCGGTTATAGCCTGTAGTCCCCATTTTGTATCTGGGCGACTGAATTTCTCCTCAACATCTATAAGCTCCAGTTTTTCAGCTAAGCCTCTAATATCATTACCATTTGTTATTAAAACGGGGGTTCCTAGAAGAGTGAAGTTGCTTTGACATGCGTACCAATAATTGCTAGCTCCAGTTTCACGATTTTTAAGAAAACAGCCTATAGCTGCATCTACTCGAAAAGCTTCTTTTTCATTTTGTAAACGGTTCCCCATCTATAGTTGTATGCATGATCGAGCACATCGCTCACACTTTTGGTATTTCGAATGAGTCGCCAATATCTCCTGAATACCTCCCTGATATCCTCAGGGTAGTCGGACAAATCCTCTGGAAGAGGCTTGTCCTCACGAATTAGTACAACTGGCTCGGCTCTCTCAATTGACTGAATGATGGGGTTAGTAGGTCTTACTTTTAAGCATGTCTTAAGATGTGTGTGAGAAAATAAATCCTCATTTGATTCAAATGTTCGGTCACAATACATACATTTACGTGTAATGTGTTTCATCTCAAAGTGATTAACTAAAATTCTTCTTAATTAGATAAGAGAGGCACAGGAAGGACATTTAAACCCTGCCGACCCCCATAACTTTCGATTTTTTAAGAAATCATAGAACAAATTCTGTTTTAAAAATTTTTAGGAATTTTTAGCTCAATAGTGTTCATCAGCACTTCATGTTAATTACTCATTTTTCGGCTGCCTTTAGCTGTTATATATTTTTTGACTTTACATAATGAAGAAAACGATTGTGTCCCGGGTGACCGACAGTCCCGGGTGACAGACAGTCCCAAGTGACCGACAAATGGTTTTAAAAATAAATCTGCCAATCAAAAAATTCCCGTCTGGCCGACAGTCCCGGATAGCCGGCTATTTCGGGTGGCCGACACTCCCGAGTGGCCGATTGTACCGGGTGGCCGACAGTCCCGGTTGGCCGACAGTCTCGGGTGGCTGAGTGTAACGGATGACCGACAGTCCCGGGTGACCGACAAGTGGTATATTAATAGGTTTGTCATAAAAATTCCTAACTGACTAATGATTGCGGAATTAATGCTTTTTCAAGTAGGTACTCATTTATGCACATAAATAATTTTACCAATTGAATAACATTGCTCATATGAATTCACAGCAAATTTAAAACATGCAGGATTTTGTAAAAAAAGGCCTATTATTCACAATGCACAATATTTTAGTGCTATCCTACTTAAACTTAATGTTTATTTTGACAAAAACAGGGATTAACTGTCCGCCCTATTCAAAATGCAAATCAGGTTTTATTTTTAGAATTTTTTGATTCTGAAGGTGCCTAAACGCGTTATGCATTCGCTTATGCATTCCATTGCGCATGTGAAACTAAGCTGTAGGCCGAATTTAACGCGCGCAGGAAATAAGTAATTCAGGATCTTAACGACGACTGGACAAAAATGATTCTTTGATACAAGAAACTACGATGTAGGCCGAATTTAATGCGCACATGGAATATAAGTAATTCAAAATCTTAACGACGACTGGACAAAAATGAATCTTTGATACAAAATTTTTAGTTTCGATAGTTTATATTAAATATGTACATTTAATAAGTGTATATACAATATGTACATGTAATTAGTTTATATTCACATTTATGCCAGTGAAAACTTTATTGCTACTCTAAGACAATAAAAAAATTACGGATTTCGATTTTGAAAAAAAAACGTTCGTGAATAAATACATACGTACGTACATATATTCATAGTAATAGTACAACCGGGTCATTTGGGAATTTTTATGCCATTTATCGATCACCCGGTACAGTGTCGGCCACCCGGGACTTTCGGCCATCGGGTACAGTCGGCCACCCGGTACAGTCGGCCAACCGGGACTGTCGGCCACGCGGTACAGTCGGCCACCCTGGACTGTCGGCCACTCAGAACAGTCGGCCAGTAGGTACTGTCGGTCACTCTGGAATTTTTTGATTGACAGATCTATTTTTATACTATTTGTCGGTGACCCGGGACTGTCGGTGACCCGGGACTGTCGGTCACCCGAGACTGTCTGTCACCCGGGACGTTACCGAGGAAAACATGCATCGTCAGAAGCGTCAAAAAACAGGTTCTTGAAAAAATATATATGTGGGTAGCTCCGAAAGTTTTAACAAGTGACTTTTTCGATCTAAAAAACAAAGGAGTCAAAAACATTTTTTACGTTTAGAATAGTGCTCATTCTTACTAAAACATAAAACATAAAAAATTCCGGAAAAAAATTTGAAAATAATTCGAGTAAATTGAACAAAACATAGTTAAAAAGAAGAATGTGGCCCATAGCGCAAAAAATCTGTCACTTATGCTTGTATCTGATGAATAATTGCTTTATTTATTCGTGCGCTTGGTACAATTTAGCCGATTAGAACCCGACTTGCAGAATCGTAATTTCTTAGAAATCATGCTTAAAAATAGGAGCAAATTATAATGAAATTGTAGTCTGAAGCTCCACTAACCAATTTGAGTCATGAATTTGTACGTGTGTCTGTACAAAAATATTCACGGCGAAAAAATATTGTTCTTAGGCGGCTAAGAAAGCAAATACCTACATATACGCATTTCTTGTCGCAAAACATAATAAAAATTTGAGAAATGGTAAAAAATCTGTATAAAAAACATCCATTCTGTTGGCCAATGAGGGGGCGGCCGGCATGTGTTCTTAGAGACTTCGGGATGACCCTTTAGAATCGGTAATGACCCCGCAATATGACCTATAATCCAACGTCGGATCTAGAGTTTTTATGAGCTTAGGGTGATGCCCCAATTTTATTGTAAAACAGTCAAAAATAAATCCAAAGCCCGCTATTCATGCGTAGAGTAGCTTTTTTCGTCGTTTTATATTGTCTTTTTGAGAATACTTTCTGGCGCAATAATTTTTCAAAAAAATTTTGCGATTTCAAGCAATTTTTTTGTAAAAAGAGGAAGAATAAAAAAAGAAAAAAGATTCTTTGAGATTAGCTTCATACCCAGGGCACCAAAAATTGGTGTAATATAGACAGACGAAGGATAGGCTTGAATTACTATTTTATTTCCTGTGTTTTTGCTATTGAAGCATTTAATGTGAAGCACATGAGTTTTTTAGCATTTAACCTAAAAATGGAAAAAACTCTTTTGAAAATATGGCTTCAGGCCATTAATGTAATAAACGTAATGCAGTAGGGCTCAAAAAACGAATGGCATATTGATCCCTATAACATCTCTGATACGTGACCAAATTAAATGCGGTCCGCTTTTTCTAAGAGCCTATTACCTCTGCGAGAAAGCGTTAACGCTTCAATTATGCTGGCGGAGCTATTCTCGATTTAAATATAATTATTTGAGCGGAAGTCGTTTTTTCATCTTTTTGAGACTTTTGCCTGAATAAGCTATCTTTACAACGATGTAACTCCCTAACAAAAAAAGATAATTTTACGCGCTTTAGTTTGCATTAAGCCAAAATTATTTTTGTGCTGCGTTGTCAATTTTTATTTTCAGCGCTGAACAGCAGCGCCTTTATCACGGGTTGTTGCATTCGTACGTCAACTTTTTTAATTTGCTAGCGCATCTTTTGATTGTGGTTCAATTATTCTTCAGCATCGTTAAATAGCGTAAAGAAAATCGTTTGAGTGATAGACAATTAAAAGGGCTCTGAAATAGAACAAATTTCATTTAAATGTCTCGAGTTTCTGTGAGGTTACAGGAATTCAAAGGCAAATAATGCATCAGGCAAATCCTTTCATTACTTAAAAAGCAATTTATGCCTAATTTATTGTAGATCAACGGCAGCTGAATCTGCATAAATAAAATTTTGCCTTATTCTTCCAGAGTTCTAAGGCTTTTGAACAAGAAAAACCCGTTTAATTTGGTCCAGTATCGAAGAAGTTTTGGACCAGCCACCATGTAGAATATAAATATTATATGTAACAAATATATGTATGTAACAAATAGATATCATAAAAAATTAAAGAAACGGTGGTTTGGCTGAAAATCATTACAAAATACATTTCCATCCTTATCTCGCCAACTCTTGGGCCAATGGAGTGATGCCGCCCACCTTCCTCCTTGAACTCCTATACTGCGACCCATCCAGAATTGTCGATTTTCCGAAAAAAAATCGAAGATAATTTGCTTTTACAAGCTTCTTTTTGCTAACTTTTGGCTCAAAAGTTTCTAATTTTCAGCGCTCCGCGCCAATGCTCATTTTCAATTATATTTTGCTCAATTTATACAGTTTTTATCATATTTTCTCAAAATTTTTCAATATTTGTTCTTTAATTTTTTGTTCATTTTTCTTTAAACATTCTTGACGTGAAACCAAATGCGTTCTTGGGGAGCTTGACAGCCCCAGAATGGTAAATGACTCCCTCGAAATTGCCGCCACCCCCAGAATTACTAATTTTAGTAAAAACTGCAAATAGTGTGCTTTTCAGCGGTTTTAGCTCAGTTCTGCTCTCAAAACTTAAATTTTCGGCGCTTAGCGCTGTACGTACATTATTGATTATATTTTGTTCAATTTACTCGATTTTCTTTAGATAGTTTTTCAAAAAATTTTTGGGTTTTGTGTTCTAGAAAGAAAGAGCATTGTCTGAAAGGTCAAAAAACAGTGATTTTGACGTGTAACGGTCATTTTTCAACCACAAAAGGCAGTTTTTAAAAAAGTTTAGTGCCTGACTCCCTCAGAATTTCTATGCTGTCTACGTATGCGAGCAACCATTGCTTTTTGGTCCAAGAAAGGCGCTTTTCAAAAATTTTTCGCACTTACTCACCAGAAATGCCACGCTGTTGTATGTACATGTTTGGCGGCCTCACTCTTAAATCTGTTGCTGTCCACGAAATATGTAGATAAGTTCACAAGTAATATGAATATGTGCCTATACCTAATGTAGGTGTATGTGTATCATTTAAGCCATACATTCCTTAGAAGAAAAGAGAGAGACAATTCTTGAGGTTTAAGCCAGAATCGAACAGAGCAGTGTGATGTGTAAAGCAAAATAAATAAAAATAGAAAATATCAAATTTTTCAAAATTTTCTATTAAAAGAAAATGATAGGGAATATGGAAAACCCAAAAATGAAATCTTTTACCGAAATTATCACTCAAAAATCTCGGAAATCTAGCCATCCCGAATTCGCCAATTTTATGAATCACGAATTTATTACTGTTGGTACACGGATTCCGTGTTCACGTGATAACAAAATTAGTTCACTAATTTCATGTTAAAGATGCAAATGATAGTCTGTTTCACACAAATTTGGTCATGAATTTTAAAAACTGTTCCTAACAGATTGTAATCATATGTGGGCAGCAAGAAAATTCTGGAGGTGCAAGATTTTTCAAAGGTAAAAAAATGGCCTTAAAATGGTAGTATGCACACCTTAGCGTGTGGGGGAGGGGATTTGGGCTATGCACCCCCCCGAGAAACCAAAATACCTCCCCCAGAAATCGAAATACTCCCCCAGAATTCAATTTTTAAAATTTTCTCGTTTTTTCGCAATTTTTTGATGCCAATGGATAGTGCTCGATGAGAAACCTTGAAAAATGGTGTTTTTTCGCCATACCACCATTTTTAAGGCCCTTTTTTGATCTCTAACAAATCTTGCACCTCCCAGCCCCGAGTTTTGTTGCTGCCCACGTATGGTGGTATGCATAGGTGGGCAGCACCGAAATTCTGAGGGGGGGGGTGAAAAAAATTTTCTTGGAGTTGGGGAGTTAAGAAATTTATTTTTCGACGTTTCTCATTGAGCAATATCCAATGGCATCAAAAAATCGCTGAAAAAGCAAGAAAAAATTTTCAAAATTCAAATTCTGGGGGATATTTTGATTTCTGGAGGGTATTTCAACTTCTGGGGGTGCATACTTCCCTAATCCCCCCACGCCCACGTGTGGTGGTATGGCGGAGAAAACAACAATTTTCTTTTCGACGTTTCTCATCAAGCACACTGTCCATCGGCATCAAAAAATTGCCAAAAAAATATTTCAAAAATTGAATTCTGGGGGAGGGGAGGGGAGTATTTTTTCCTGGGGGTGTATTTTGGTTTGGAGGAGTGCTGTATACCCCCACGCCTAGGTGTGATTGTACTATATAGCATTGGTGTGATCGTAACCTTTCGGCTTACTATCAACTTTTCATACAATCGTTCATAAATTAGATGAATCGAATAGGGTGGTCAGCATACGTGGGCAGCAAAAAAATTCTGGGGTGGGGTGCAAGATTTTTTGAAAGTCAAAAAAATGGCTTTAAAAATGGTTGTAGGGCGATAAAAACACCTTTTTTCGACGTTTCTCATCAAGCACTATCCATTGGCATCAAAAAAATTGCGAAAAAAAACGAAAAAAAATTTTCAAAAATTGAATTTTGGGGGGGGGGTATTTTGATTTCTGGGGAGGTGATTTTGGTTTCTGGGGGGGGGGGTGCATACCCCCAAACCCCCCACGCCCACGCCCAGGTGTGTTGATCAGTATAAAAAATAATACTTTTGAAAATTAATATAGGTAAGTTTGAGTGAGGAAGACCGCTTAGATTTCACGCTCTATCCATCAAAAATTTTTACCAGATTGTACCCAGTGAAATTTCGGAGCAGATGAATGAGCTGCAACTAATTTACTACTAACCATACAACTGGATATCAAGTATAAGACTCAAAAAATGCCATGAAGCGGCAACACATAACACGCGTAATATCAACTAATGAATCTCAATAAGCGAGCTTGCAATGAACAGGCACTACTTCTATTCGAGTCATTGTTGTCGGTCTTGAGACAATCTGTGGAATGAACTTGCGTCCGGACAGGATTTCGTTCAAATATTTGTTAGCCCGATGATCTTTTCGGCTGATGCAGTGGTAAGGAACCCGTTTTTGAACTTCGCGAGTCGGGTAGTAGTTTTCCGTGCACCTGCTTGGGATCTTTGAAAAACAAACCGTATGCTCCGTTTCCACGACCTTTTGCTGACGCCCAGAAAATTCGGCTGCAAGCAAATATTGTCATAAATCTAAGCCGATACGCACATTTTATATTCATACTTCATGAATACGGTAAAATAATGTTTCTCGCACTAAATCTAGTAAAATTTAGCAGTAAAACATTCAAAACCAAATATTCTGAAAAACAAAGAGAAATGAATGAATCTGACAGACTAACATGCAAATGCTGACTTCAAAATGCAATTAAAAACTATGACGAAAAGAAAGAAAAGATCTAATCAAAACATTTGTCTTTACATCGATTTGTATTTAGAGCTTATATAATTAACAATTCTTCTTGATTCGTACATTTATCGACTCTTTTCAAATTATCAATATTTAAGCTGCTTATAGCCGAATTAAACTCTTAAAATTTCTCGTCCTGTACGTTAGCTCGCGTTCTTAATTAATCAAATTATAACCGCAAAGATTTTGCCACTAAGCGGATATGTCAGTTTAGCGCAACAACCCTTAAATAACATTCCAGCCATACGTGGGCAGCAAGAAAATTCTGGGGGGGGGGTGCAAGATTTTTTTGAAGGTCAAAAAAATGGCCTTAAAAATGGTGGTATGGCGATAAAAACACCATTTTTCGACGTTTCCCATCAAGCACTATCCATTGGCATCAAAAAATTGCGAAAAAAACGAAAAAATTTTCAAAAATTGAATTCTGGGGGGGGGTATTTTGTATTCTGGGGGAGTGCATACCCCCCCAAACCCCCCACGCCCAGGTGTGATTCCAGCCTTCTTTTGTTCCAAATTAAAATAAGGTATTCAAAAATAATATGGAAGCTCCCTGAGCAATAAATTAAACGTGAATAAAAATGTACTATAGGTGAACGCTACTTCCTTAAAGGGTTTTCGTATCTACTTTACTTTTAAAATGTTTTAAAATTTAACAAAATATTTAAAAAGTATTTTTAAAATATATGATTTCTCGCAAATCTGTCTGATCACGAATGTTAAAAATTACAGGGTGTCCCACCAAACTATCCATCATGTTTTTCTTAATAACTTCGGTAATTCTTATTATTTTTTAATGATTCTTTGGATATGGTTAGAAGGTCCAATAGGAAACTGAAATAGTATAAACCTCAGACTGACATGGTTCGATCGTCGTCCATAGTGTAAACTGCAGGAGATAGTGTAAACCTTAAATTTTTGATAGTCTTTCCTTTTAAAACTTACGTATTTTACGATCACTGCGCAGCCCACGATTCAAGCCACTCAAGCAATAAAAGATAATGAATTTGGACAAAGAAATTGTTGTCATAAGTCAGTATGACGATTTTTGCATAGCAACGAAATGTTAGTTCTTTAAAAATGCTACATTCCGAAGAGTATGTGACGGGTCATGCCAAACTTTGTCGGTCGGCGGCCTATTAGACATTCACATTCGCCCCATAAACTTTGCAAAAACATGAAATAATTGACCTTACGCGAGATAATAGTTTGGATACATAGCTAGGACAACCTGCAGAAACTAAGGTTTACGCAAACTAATGTAGCTTACGCCATGAAGCAAGCAAAAGCAGCCAAATCATGTCAGCTAAGTTCCCTATTGGTCCTTTCACATTTCTTCGAAAAACATTAAAAAATACTAAGAATTAGTCGCGTTCACACCTGGGCGTGAGGGGGGGGGAATGCAGCCCTCCCGAGAAACCAAAATACCCCCAGAAATCAATTTCTGGAAATTGTTATAGTTTTTCCACAATTTTTTGATGCCAATGGATAGTGCTCGATGAGAAATGTTGAAAAATGGTGTTTTTTCGCCATACCACCATTTTTGGGGTCATTTTTTGACCTTTGAAAATCTTGCACCCCCCAGAATTTTCTTGCTGCGCACGTATGGTCGCGTTATTATTACAAAAGATGGGATAATTAGGTGGGATGTAATTGATGTGAAAAGATTCCTCTTTCCATAATAATAATACAAATGGAAAAGCTATGCAATTTAAAAGTAAAAAGCGTCATAATTGTTACATAGAGTCCTCGGTTTACTTTTTTCAGCCTCGTTGAGAAATTCTCGGCTAATCATTTCTCCACGGCCATCTTCGGTCACGTCATCCAGGATCATTTGGTCTCTAATTTCGCGGGTCATGCGTGGTCGGCGGAATGGATCAACGTCAAGCTCGACCTCATCAAACATCGAGTCATCCTCGAATTTTGACCAACTAGAATATTTGGGTGTATCTATGAGCTCGTTCAGAACATTTTCCATTTCGTATTCCGACTCATCGAATCCAAATCCTCGTTCCATTTCGAAGGCAGTTGCAAACATGTCTTGGCAAGCGGGCGACTTTTGTCGTTGCCAGAATGGCATGTACGAGCAGCTATCCTGATCGATCAGATAATTGTTGGCTAAGTAGGGATTGCGGATCAGCTCTTCGCGTTCGATTTCGAATTCTTCGGGTAGGTAGGACACGAAGGGGCTGGTGCGACGATCAAATGGATAATTTTCTAGGGGATAAATGGGATAGGTGGACGTGATTGATTCATCAAACAGTTCCTTTTCAATGTTTCGCTCCAAAGTATCAGCTGGAGTGTAAAACGTGTTGAACTCTGAGTTGAAGACGTCGAGCTCTCTCAATTCATTGTCCGAAGAAACCTGATCGATTTCCCAGAGACGCTCTAAAGGTTTGCTCCATCCCTGAGCGAATTCGTCGAAGCGTCCACTTTCTCGCCGCATGTTGGGCTCAAAACTGTATTCGAGGTCATCGATTTTGTTGAAGTATTCAGGTGTGTTTTGATAGAACCTTTCGTATTCATCTATTCCGCTGAAGTATCCAGGGGTGTCTCGAGATAAAAATTCATATTCACCCATTTCGCTGAAGTACCCAGGCATGTTTCGGGATAAATAAGGAGTATCGAATATTTCTTCGGTCAGCATCTTGCGAAGTATGCTTTTGGCTGGACCACGACCGAAGTAATATTGCAGAGTATTTTCCGGAGTTGTGAAGTCGCTCAATATGTCGATGTCCGATTCAAACGGTTGTCGATTTCTCAGTATGTCTTCGGCCAAAAAGTCTTTTTCAAATTCAAAGGGTTCTTGATATCTCAATACATCTTTATCATAAATGTCTCTTTCGAATTGAAAGGGTTCTTGATATCTCATTACGTCTCCAGCCACTATGTCTCTTTCAAATGCAAACGGCTCTTGATTTCTCATTATGTCTTCAGTAAAAATGTCTTTTTCGAAGGCGGCTGAAAGCGGGATCGATGAGAAGGAATCGAGTACGTCGTCGTATTTCTGACTGCCACACAATCCACATTGGCTATGACGTTTATAGTGAGGGACCTAAAAGTTAGGCATACCTTAGATTGAAAAATGGAGGAGGATAGAAACAAAACTATTCCCAAACAAAGAAGTATTTTTTCACAGCTATTCCCTAACAGTGAAATAGGTTCAAAAAGCCGCTTATCATGAGCAGGTAGCGTTTTTGTCGTTTCAAATTGTCTTTTTTATTCAGAATGATTTCTGGCACAGAGATCTTTCAAAAATTTTACACTTTTAAGCAAATTTGTGCCTAAAAGCACTTAAGATCCAACAAGTAGCACCAGAAAAATTCAAGAAATTGAAATGATCAATGACTAAAAATGATCGCACAGTATATATTCTCCTTTTGTTTCGCTGAATGTTTCAACAAAGGGGAGCAGCCGCCCCCACCCGCCTCTGTTTAATCGCTGATCAGCCCCGAGAATTCATGCTGTCGTTTTCTACTCTGCAGTATAGGGCAACAAAATTCTTTAGTTACATCGAGTTATACTTGCTATACTATAAAATAAACTTAATTTTCAGTGGCGGATCTAGAATTTTTTCGTAAGGGGCTTCTAGTTTTTCCTAAACAGAAAACAAGGTCCAAAAAGCGGCTGTTCACGTGTAGAGTAGCGTTTTCTGCTCTTATTGTTTATTTTTACTCAAAATAATTTCTGGTGCAAACATTTTGCAAAAGCTTTCACAATCTAAGTAATTTTAAAAAGAAGCTTAAATTTCTTCAAATTTAGCTAAAACACGGCGCGAAGCGCCTGAACATTGATTAAATTTTGACAGAAAAACTGTAAGAGACTATAGTTTCCTTTTTTTGCGTTTGAAGCAAGACCTATTAAAACATTTTAGGCTAAACGCAAAATGTTTTTTAGAATTTATCCAAAAAAATGGAAGAAAACTGCAAATTATATAGCTATGTACCAGGTCGCCAGTAAGTGATTAAATATAATACATAGTTATTGACCGGCAGTTGCGGGTCTAAGATTTTCCTAAGGGGGACGGTACCACACCTTGGCGTGGGGAGGTTTGGGGGTATGCAACCCCCGTGAAACCAAAATACCCACAGAATTCAATTTTTGAAATTTTTTGTTTTTTTTTCGCAATTTTTTGATGCCAATGGATAGTGCTCGATCGGAAACGTTGAAAAATGGTGTTTTTTCGCCATACCACCATTTTAAGGCCATTTTTTACCTTTGGAAAATCTTTCACCCCCAGAATTTGGGTGCTGCCCACGCATGGACGGTAACCTAACTTTTTGGAAAACAGTCGAAAATGGGTCCAAAAATATGCCCTACAGGTGCAAAATGACGCTTTTCATTTTATTTTATGTTGCCTACTTTTAGTTCAAATCGATCATGGAGCAATACGTTTTTCGAAAACTTTTAAATTTTCGACAATTTCATAAGAAAAAATCATCAAGTTTCTTTGATTTTAGCGAAAATCTGGTGCGAAGCGTCGGAAAATTTGTGGAGTTTTAGCAGAAGAATGTTTAGAAGCCTTAATTACCAATCGATTTCCTATGTTTGTAGAATTTGACGCTTAGCGTCGGAATTTAAATTCCTGCTTGAAAATAGAACAAAACTATACTGAATAAAAAATATAAAAATATGAAAAAAATTCAAAAAAAACTATAACAAAACTATATAAGCTATTTATTCGCTGAGCAAAAATATGGCTTCTAGGTCGTCAGGAAAATAAATAATACTGAAAATTCAGAACCACAAGTTAAAGGTCTCAGTTAGCAAAAGGTTTCCATCTTTCAGCTGCTTCTATTGCTATTAGAATCGAAGTAGTTCATCTACTTGCAGTTGTATCAATTAATCCCATTGCATGAATGAAATCAAATATCAATTACTTGTCTTTGATTGTTTGCTTCTGAAAAATAATATCAAAAATTAGTCAAACACAAGCAATCGATTCTAAAATATTCCTTTGTTCATTTCTTGTTATATTTACAGCTCGTCTCATTATTTATCTTAGAAATTACGATTCGCAATTATTCAGTATGTTCTTCAAAAGCCATTGAGATATACGGGTTCTTTAGTACACACAAGTATCATATGAAGGAATAAATCTGTATCCAATAGACGTATTGAAATCTAGTGGACAATTCCTCAACGAGCATGGATAGCCTAAATAGCGGTTTTCGAACTTGATAATTGGATTAATTGAATGATGTCTAAGAATTAATTCACCATCCGAAAAAAGAGCTTTAAATTATAGAAATCTCACTTCGACATTCACCGATTTGCGATCAAAATATACGTTGACAGCAGAATCCAGCAATTCGACCTTGACGTAACTGTCTTGTTTGACGATCCTGGAACAATTTAAACTTCATATTACTATAAGAAATCATAGTACGTGAAGTTCTCGCTGAAAGAATAGTTCATTTATGGTCGTCCATTATTAAAAAACCGACATTACATTATGCTTTTTTAAAGACAGACATCCAATATATAACACGTATTTCTTGCATCAAACAAAAAATGTAAAATTCTAAATTTTGAAAACATACGAAAAAATGCATAAAGAAAAATAATCCGGAGCATAAGTAGTAAAAATATTAATAATTGAAAAAATATGATCGATAGATTATAAGTCCACGATTACTTGCAAGAATAAGAGGTTTTCTTTGCGTTTAAATAATTCTAGCTGCCTATTTTTGATATAAATCATGTGAACAGTAAATTTTAAGCGCTAGAGGATATTTTTACCAGTCTCCTTCAAGAGAAACATTCACAAATTTTCGCTGATTATCTAAAAAGAGCCACAAAAATTTTATGAGGTTTAGCAAAGTAGGTAAGTTATAAGAATATCTTATCTCTCCTAGCAATGTTTTTTGTTTAGGGTCCCTTTGTACGTGTACGACTTAGTTCCCCAAAAGCCTTTGTACATTTCTTAAACGCAAACTTTTGGGTACTATAGTACAGCAGCGCTTCCCGTGCGATAACCAGGGTTTTTCGACCTTTGGTAGTGTATCTTAGCTAATTTCTGGGTTTGGGACGAGAAAACTGCTACGAATTGCCCCAAAACGGCGCGAACCGCCGAAAAATTTGACATTTTTCCGTCCTGAATGCCAGTTCTGCCATTATAAAGGCATATGGAACACAAAATTTTTCATTTCGGCGCGAAGCACCGAATATTTTCAGAAATTTTAGGGCTTTTTACAATGTTTGCCTTCCCGAAAATCTTTGTACATGTCCAAAGACGGCCCTAAAAGTCTTTGTGCATCGGTAAAAATCTTTGCAAAATACGAAATGAATTTGCGTGTGCTAGACAGCGAGTAATAATTCTTCGCTTAAGGAACGCATCAATGGATTACATTTACCATCCCATACTTGAAAGAACCGCTGCTACATTTGATGCGCTTTTAATTTATTGAATTAGCGAAATATGCAAAATCTGTGCAGAATATTTACTTGAGGATTGGCAAACCGGCCTCGGTCTTGACGACATTATCCTGCAAAGTATAATCACGGCCATTTACATATACTTTGGTTTTCGAGGGGCGAGTAACGGACGGCTTGAGAACTATTTGATTCATTGGGCTTATTATCTTCACTTCTTTCAATAGCCTGTACTCGGGCAGTTGCCTGACTAACACGGTGTATCTGTTTGAGCCACAATCCTTGGCCAGCACTTTGTAAGACGATGAAAGAGGCAAAGGCAGCTCTTTGTCTTTGAACGTTTTCAGCTTGTACTCGGTAGCGTAACATTGTGCTGCAATTACTTTCAATTTGGACATTTAGGCGAGCAAAATTATAAAAATTACAAAATAATACTAATCGAAACATTCATTTCCGAAAATTTATGACCATTTAAAAAATAAAATTATTTCCAATATCGCTAAGTCATGAAATAGAATAGAAGAAACACTTCTGACAAAATATTTACAATTACAATCACACGTGGGCGTTGGGATTGGAGGCCTAGACAAGATACGTGCGAGGGGTGTTTTGGGGGTCTGGACCCCAAGAATGGAAAAATGGGAAATTTTTTTCGAGAATTTAGGGCAAAATTAAGGCAAAATACGGATGAAAATCGAAAAATTTTCTTCAGAAGTCCTTAAAATTGACCAGAAAATGTGTAATACTTAGAGCGATCAAAATTTGGTGCTGCACAAACTTTTTTAACATACGAGTATAAGATTCAGGATGTCGAAAAAACACATTTTCAGCATCCACCTTGCATTTTTTTAACAGCAAGTTGCACATCAAATTTTACAGTTTTGCACCGAATGCACCAAATTCGCACAAATGTCAAGTTTTGCACCAAATTATAGGAAAGTCAGATTCAAACTCTCACGGATGATTAAGAAAACAAGCCATTATTACCAGATGATTAAAACGGATCGGGTGTCTGTTTACTACTGAGAAAATTTTGCAAACATTGAAACGTTTTTGAATGCTTTAGCAAATAACGACACAGTTGCAGCCCAGAAAGCGGAATTTTGATAAAAACCAATCTTGTAACCAAGAATGCCTTTTTTACCAGCGACAATATAGCAACTTAAAACACAAAATTTGACCGAGGAAAAACAGTGAAACGGTTTAGCAGTGTGTCGAAGTGTTTGGATAGATTCGCTCGTGAAAAGTTAACCTCGAATGGGCCAAAAGCTAAATGTTGAAATTTTTGTCGCAGAAATATGACATTTACTTTCAGTTACCGTGGAACATTCGTTTCCGTAGTACAACTTGCTCTTAACCAATTGCTTGTCCGAAAATATCGAGATATGCAGTGTAATCACATTCAACAGGTCTTTGGTCGAATAAAAATCACGAATTATATACCAAATTACGGGATTTTTCGCACCAAATCGTGCAAATTTTTGCACCAAATTTTGCACTAAATCAGTAATTTTTTTGCACCGGATTTTGACTGCTCTAGTAATAACGTAGTTTTAGAGCTATTTTAGCGCTTTACTAGTTCTTGAGGTCATTTTGGTCCAAAATCTGAATTCTTGACCCCTCCCAGACCGGCTGACCCGTTCCACAGATTGGTCGTGCTGTGTTGTTGGATGGGGGGTTGGGGTGGGGTTAAGCACCTCAGAAGGCGAATACCTCATCCAGAAACCAAAATATAGCCCTCCCCCAGAATTCTTTTTCGAAATTTCTTTTATTTTGGCCGCAATTCTTTGATGCTAATGGATAGTGTTCGATAAGAAATGTTTTAAAAATGTTTTTTTCGTCATATACCATTTTTAAGACCATTTCTTTGACCTTTGAAAAATCTTGCACCGCTTCCCAGAATTTTAGTGTGCTGCCCACCTATGGCCTAGATCCCCTTGAGAATGTGATAGACGCTCAAAAATCAATTGAATCCCAGAATTGAATATTTTTGGCCTTTTTTTGCATTTTTGTCGATTTTACACCACTTAGAGCCCCTAAAATTTGAGTGCTACCCATACGTCTTTTTCGAGAGGGGAGGTAGGGATTCAGGTTTCGACCTATGACAACTAGCCCTCCGAAAAATGGCTGCGACCATACGTTGGCGTGAGGGGAGAGGGATGGGGACTTGCATTGCACCCCAGAAGTTGAAAAATCACCTGGCAGATTAAAGTAAACCCCCAGAATTCTATTATTAGTAATATTTTTGACGATTTTCCGTAATTTCACCCAACTAGACCCTGTTGCCAATGTATGGCTGTGATCCCCAGAATCTTCGACTTTCCGTAAATGGGCTGCTTTCCGCGTTTTCATTCATTTTTGGCTTAAAACTCAGAAGTCAAATTTTTGGCGCTTCGTTTTATATACACGTTGTTTGACTTTGATTAATTTAATCGGTTTCTTTCAACTTTTTCCAAATTTTTTTCGGTTTTTATATCGAAGAAAGAACGAACATCGTCAAAAAACATAAACAACGGTGTTTCTCACGTATACCTATCGTTTTTAGCGCAAAAAGGCACTTTTTAAAACTTTGTGGGCCTGACAAGTGACAACCCACAGATTTTTAATGCTCTACATGTATGGACGCTGCCATGCATGATGACAACGACTTCTACACGGTTTAATTTGAAGTGACTGCATAGAACGCAAAAATTAAGCTTTATTAAAAGTTTTCACCACTGACTAATAATATCTTACCCGGCGATTGAATCATTCTAGATTCACGACCGAGGTGTTTCTTATCATTCTTGACATAATCGCGTTTGTGGGTGATAGGAGTAGTGAATAGAGGCATCGGCATATCGCGAATCAAAACGTCTGACTTCGGAGTCTGTGAAAATAGCAGAGTCAATTAGATAGACAACTCGAGTCAAAATTATTTTGGAGACGTCTCAATCTCAAATCGAGTGTATGGAGTCAAAAATATGAGAAGCTAAACTTCACTTTCGGGTTAGGAAAAATTTTTTTCATGTCTGAAGTAAGCGCGAAGTAATAAGCAATCAGGAACTTTCTTAAACGATGCTTTGTGACGGGAGTTTAATGAGGTAAGATCTGTACACACATATCATAACAAAAATAAGATAAATTTATAATAACTGATTTATTTCTTAAAAAGAGCTTATTAATTTGACTTCGTAAAAAAACAAATATGACCTAAGCACCTTGATTAGAACGTCGCATTTCTTCAAGGTGACCGGATCAATCGCTACGATAACTTTGATGTGTTGAGGTCTGTTGTAAACGGCCACTTCGGCCACGTTGGTTTGATCGTAATAGCGTTTTTTGACGTAACGTAGGAACTCGTTGGCGTAGTGCTTGGTTTTCAGGGGTACATTGTTGTATTTGACGTCGAAAATGTATTTGATGGGCGATCTCCTCAAAAGTTCGTCGTATTTCATGTTAGCATCACGATGGATCCTCCATTCCGGATTTTGCAATTCGTGCATTTTAGAGCGTTGGCCTTTCTCTATTCGTTTCTGGTAAAATGTAGGCGCATTTCACGCGTACGTTATGTTATTTATATTCGTTTAAATTATTTGAGATTAAATTATTTAATTCTTAAGAAGTTGAGAATTACATTCAAATAATTCGGATTCATAAATGAATTCATTTTTTAAACAAATTTCAGAATTTCAAAATAAAAAAGTTCAATACGAGTAGAACTTTTTATATTCCTTAAAATAATTTGCCCGTTATTGACTGCAAATAAGTAAAGATTTTTAAAGAATTTTAAAGAATCAGCTTGAAAACAAAACCTTTGTCTACAAAAATGTTGAATTATAAAGGAAGCGCAAGATTTTCCTACGAATCATCATTTTAAATTGTATCCTCAATATTGACAATTTACGTTGCACTAAAATGCGCAGAACTGTTGACATTTACGATTCGTGATTATGCATTTGAAGTTCCTTAACCTGAAATGATTGGGTATCTATACCAAGCCCGTTTTTGTCTAATCAATGTCCTAGGAAGACTAGAATAACTGCTCGTATATATAAATACAATTGGTGTTGATTTTTTCTTTTTTATAATTGAACAGTAAGTCGGACTTTTAATGAACCTTTATTAGTCCATCGCCTTCAATTAATTCGTCATGAGTCAATACTAAACTCACTATGATGTGAATGAAGTTAGGCGACTGGCAAGACGCTCCCCAATTAAGCAGCAGTTTGCCCGTAATTTCGCGATCGGCTAGTTGTCGAATCATAGCTTTGGTGGGCAGAACAACTTCCGAGTTAAGACACATCTGGAAAATTGATTTTTCGATGCATTAAAATGACTATACAGGCTATAAACTATCTCGCTTATCACTTTAAAAATGTTTGAAGGAGTAAAACAACTTTTTCTCTCAAATTGAGTAGAAAATCAAATAATTTTCAGACTGCATTCTTTTCACCCATAATGAAATTGTTAGCTTTTACTTTCTAATGATAAACGCTTAACATTGTTGAGCCAGGGTCGCATTTTGACGAGGGCGGCCTCCTTCCCTCCCTTAGCCGGAAAATTTTTTTGAAAAGTAAGATGGTGTACGGAAAGATGGAAAAACCAAATCCGTTTGTGGTAAAATCTTCAAATTTTCCGCGCTTCGCGCCGAATGTGAAGTATTTTCTATCATTTTGGTTCAAGCTTAACCAAAAAATGGCACTTTTAATATAGCGTTTTAAGTGAAAAGAATTGTTCCCAAAAACGCTCGAATTTTATTATCTATAAGGTCATGAAACGACGAAAAATCCGGTTTTTGCGAGCCATTTCTTCGAATTTTCCGAGATGTAGACCAATTTATGTTGGGTCTACCACCCCTTGGCCGAATCCTGGATACGTACCTGGTTAAAGCTCAAATAAACTTCTCGACTCCGTTTAATTGATAAATTTCAAAAGTCAATAGAAAGCGCATAATTTTTGTCATGCTAAAGATTTGTAAGTTTTTCAGGAATTTACTTCAAAATAAAAATTTAATGAGAAAAAATTTTTAGACTAAATATTGTCATTGCATCTAAAATAACCTACCTTCCACGGTTCGGGTCGCTCGGCTGACCTCTTGACCACCTTGGCTTGAACCTTGTGATAATCGCCGTCAAAATTGAATACGTGCAATAGATCGGCGGTGAGGCGGCGTTCGTTGGCTTCGACTTCGAGTCTCAGGCTGTTGGCTACTGGTCGTTTGACGTTGGAGTGTCTGTATTGCGGACTGCGAGTTGGATAGTTATTGATGAGGGCTGTTTCGGCCATCAAATCGTCGTACAACGGCTCGGTTCGCATCTCGTCCATCAAAGGTACTCCAACGAGTCTCAAAAATCTCTCCCTGTCGCTGAACACCGGTGATTTGAATAGGCCGTAAGAGAAACTTTCCGGAGCAATGGGCTTCAGGAATTTGCTGTACAAGTTGATGGCAACCTGTAATTGAACATTATAAAGCGAAAATGATCGGCCGCATGGACAATATTTAAAATTGTTTCCCAACGTTATCATTCGTAAGCAAAAATGAAACATGGACAATTAAATAATTATCAAATGCCTTAAGATTCTTGAAAAATCCGAGCTCGAAGGCTAAATCTTAGAAGCTAAGTGATCAAGAAAAAACCATAAATTGATTTTTCGCGTAACACGCTCTATAAAACGTCCGCAAACTTATTTAACGTGAATCGCGATATAGGATTCGCACGTACTCGAAATATTAGATAAAATTAAAATTACTATGCGCGGACTGTTGTAAGAAGGTTGGCTCGAAATGACGATCTTGTTGGGGCCTGACAAGGGCACGAAAGAAGCTTCGGTCCACCGATGTTCCGGAGTCTTGTGATAATGGCCCTTGATGCAGAATTTTGTTCCCAAAAAGGTGCAAGTGCCGCATTCGTGAATCTAAATTCATTCAAAATTCAATTTCAAAAATTATCATACGGCGTAAAAAATAAGCAGTCGCCACTCTTGCGATTTTGAATAAAAATTTAAAAATTGAGGGATATAATTCTGTCGACGAAATTAAAATAATTGGCATCCTTTTGATAATTATTGTAGGTATTTATGAAAAGATTGCTGATATTTTACCATTTTTTTCAAAAACCGTTTTCCGGGTCATGAAAGCGTCTGTCATAAACACTAATTGCTTTTCTTGCCCTGCAACTTTGCAGCACTCTGTGACAGTCGAGTGATACTTTTTTATTCTAAAGCCACTTTATTTAGCTATCATTAAACGGATTGCTTTTCGGCATTTCGGGCTATGCGAAATGCTCAAGCTTTAGTCGAAAGTTGCACGTTCTGGCGCTTGCTTTTAAATTGAAAACGTTGATATGAATATAGCAACCCATAGTAAACGTACATTTATTTCAAATAATTTAAACTAATAAAATAAAAATAGATAAATGAATAAACGACCACTTTTAATATCATATAAAGCAAACCGCCCTCAATTATTCTTTCTATTGATGAATTATGTTGTAAAGAGCCTATTTTATGCAGTACAAATGTAAACTCCAGGAAACAACGATATTTACTAGATTTAGCGTAAACCAATTAAAAGTCAACCAGCATAACTGTAAATTTACGCAGCCCTGCGGCGGTGTTAGGCTTTTAGGCAAAGCAAACCGCGTTTAATTTGGTTAACCGCTCGAAAAGCTATAAAAATCAATATGCGATTCGTTTTTTATGGCTCACCCCGTATATATAAAATTCTGAAAGAGGCACAAAGTACACTAAGAGGTAGATATGTATTACGATAATATGGTAATGTGAACTAGAAAAAACGATCTTATGTGAATTCCGTAATTGAATGGAAATTAAGTCATTTTATAGAATTCGACAACATAATTTAGAGCATTTTGAATGTTTCATTTTTCATCTTTATTTTTAATATATAAAAATGAATATCCCTAAAGTGTAAAGGGGAAGCGTATTTAATTGGTCTATTCATACGATATCAAAATTTTGTCACCTTTCGAACTCGGTTGCCTTCTTCGCCCAAGATCAAACGTTTCTGTTTATCGTGGTAAGACTGTGGTTGGCTGGGTTGTGTGTCGGCGAACGTAAATGGCTTGCTTTCGAGCGTTAGGAGATCCTTCCGTTGCGTCGGGGGTTTGAAGAGCAGCTTGGTTATCTTGGTCTCTCCCTTCAGGTCAACCAATAACTTGGCGTCAATAGGCTGGAAAGCCTTGACCTTATTTACTACGCTGACGCCGCTTGAAACCATTGGTGACCAAGTCTTGATGTCAACGGTAAACGAAGTGACAAAGCTAAACAGTAAGCTGCATTGGAACAGAAAATATCATTTCTGACAACACACTGATGTGCAGTGGTCTAAAGTTATTCTGCTCCATGGAGAAGATGTTCATTGCGCTACAGGTGGAAGCATTTGAAGGGATTATTATATCCGAAAATCGTCATTTTAAAAAATTGGTCCATTCTGTGACTGAATTTTGTGTTTTTTATGTAACGTACGAAGCGGTTGCTGATTTTTCCACGTACGCTTTTTTCAATTTTTACACGTAAAATACCTTTAACAAAATATCGAATCAATTAAGGCAAGGAACGCCTATGGTATCTGCATTAAAAGTCATATTCTTGCTAAATTAATCAAGTACGAGTACTTAGACAGAACTGCTCATAAGAGCCAGTCCCTCCTTATCCTTTTATCTGATCACTTTAGCGCAGTGGCGGATCCAGGATTTTCTGACAGGGGGCGGGATCCCAAGTGTTACAAAATAGTTTCAAAAATAATTCAAATAATGTGTGATTAAAATAGGTCTTTTTGTTGTCTTCTGATAGACAAAATCATTGGTGATCCGATTAAATTTAGGAAATTTCGAAAGTTTCGTACTGAAAACGTTCAAAATTAGAGCACAAATCGGCACAAAGCACCGAAAAAATACTCCATATCTCGTAATAAGAACTAAAAAATCCTCGTTCTGTACATAAACTACTCTTCTGACGTAAAAATAAGTTTTTAGAGCGCCAAGAAAGTCAGTAAATGTTATTATTGAGTACTACTTGGCGCGAAGCACCGGAAAAATTCGAAAAATTGTGATAAAAATAACGGAAATCATCGAAAAATATAAATTATCTACGCCAGGTCTAGCGGAGAACGCAATAATATTCACTTTAATAAATACCTGGGTTTCAGGGCGGCCTTAATCTGGAATGCAGTGAGGCTGCCAGCTAGGCTCGGGGTCATCTTCACTGCACCGTGCACGTTGGCGACGTAGGGTACCTTGACGTGCAGAAGAAGTGGCAGACCGAGGGTCGTAGGTACATTAAATCGGATTTCATCCACCATGCCAGCTTTGTTGTGATTAATGAGCAATCCTTGTCGCAATTTTTCTTCCAGGTAAATGCCCTGGCCTGTGGGCAAACCAGCCATTAGCAGAGACATGACGGTGGAACGTTTGAATGGCAGGAAGAAGGTGTCTTGATTCTTGACTTTCAGGTTCAACACAGCCTTTGGTTCGCTGCTCATCGGGTCTCGCCTTTCTTCTTCAAACGCGTTGAACTGCAAAAGGCGACTTTTATAAGAATGTTTATGAAGAAAAATTATGAAAAATTAGTAAACATAAACCGACTAAGCTGCTACCTATTTATACTTTACATTCGTACATTTGCAAAATCTTCAATCCTAGTCCGTATTTCTATTCACTCAATCACACTGCTATTAATTTCGCATAAAAGTGTTTTGCATCAGCTAATCGTCAATGACAAAAATTAAATTGCATAATCAAAAATTTAAAAAGTTTGAACACCCTCATTTACTTCGAAGACTGTTTGTACTCGTATGTCCGTTTTCGAGTTAATATCATTATCGATAGTGGCGAATGTAGGATTTTCCTAAGGGAAGGGGAGCGGTGCTGCAACTTTTTCAAAAAGTCGAAAATAGGTCCAAAATTTCTTTTTCGCGAGCTGAATAGCTTCTTTTTGATGTTTTGAGTTGTCAACTTTTGTTTGAAATCACTTTAGCGCTGCATTTTAGCGAAAATCTGGCATGAAGCGTCAGAAAATTCGTGAAATTAAAGCGGAAGAACGTTTAGAAGCTTGAATTATTGTTATATATCCAGAATTTCTGCATTTGTAGCATTTCACGTGGGACGTCTAAAATTTTAAAAAATTATGCTTGAAAATAGAAAAAAGCTATAGTGAAAAAGCTGCCTCTGCTCTTGAAATCCTTTAAAAACATATTCCCTGAGCAGAAATATGGCTTCCGGGCTGCCAAGAAAGCAAATAAATGTCTTAAATATGTAATGTCCGGCGCGAAGCACCGGAAAAATTAGAGGAAAAATGATCATTGACGGCCAAAGTCGTTGCAAATTATATATCCATTCTTTATCTCGCCAATGATT
Source organism: Mermis nigrescens (assembly GCA_036768485.1). NCBI lineage: Eukaryota > Metazoa > Nematoda > Enoplea > Mermithida > Mermithidae > Mermis > Mermis nigrescens. The sequence continues at coordinate 18,178,205 of JAVLUZ010000157.1, forward strand.
TCAGGACCAACGGAAGGATGGCCACCATACGTGGGCAGCACCGAAATTCTGGGGGCTGCAAGACTTTTCAGAGGTCAAAAAATGGTTTCTGGGGGGAAGTTAGTATCTCGGGGGGAGGGATGCATACCCCCAAAACCCACCCCCACGCCCAGGTGTGATGGCCACCCCGCCCGCCTCCCTTATATCCGCCTATGCTTACCGAGGTCACCATATTTTCATAATCTTCTTGCAACGTTAGACCCGATAAACCGAAAGGACTAAGATGTCCGTAAGTCTTGCGAAAAGCCTTTTCCAATCCTTCCGTGCTGAGTCGCAAGGAAACCAAATATTTGTGCCAAAGGCCCAAAAAGTTAGAATGCAAGCTGGCGGTCAAATGGCGGGGAATCGGCAAACGATCAGTGAATGTCGACGTCAAGTCCAGGTCTAGGCCAACTTTTTGGTACTCACTTTGTAACGGTAATCGCCAAAATTTGCTCGTGCCCAATGGGCGCGCGTAGACTTTGTGCATTTGGCGCAACGACAGCTTGAGGTCAGTAGCGCTGTGAAGTAAACTTGCTTAATCAACAAAAAGAAACTTTACGATAATTACATTGTGCTATAGAAACTGCTCGCAACATTTTTTGCATCAGTAAAACTTGAAGACTATCGATGCTTTTAAATCCAAAAAATACGAAAATTAATTGCCGATTTCCTAGTAACAATGAATCGTCCAATTAAGGAATTATAATTCAGTTCATTCTTTACTCTTTCGTAAAATTAAACGCTTTTTGTTACTCTTTTGAAATTTTTATCACTTCCGAGAGAGTAAAAAGATTCTATAGTTCTAAATGATATATGGTGAGCTTACAATTTCTTTTCGCACGGATTAGTAGAATTAGCCATTGAATGCATGTAAGAATCAATGAATGAAGCGACTTGAATGTTGTGCTCGTTTTGAGCCACTTTGGCCAGCTGATCCAAAAGTGGGCGACTAGGCATGGTTTGCAAAATCATATAGACTGCTGTGATGCGCAAGTTTTCCGGTTGCATAGGATTGGATACAATAGGCATAAGCACCTTTTGCACCTTAGAAAGCAAAAGCGTAATAAATGAATAAGCAAAAAAGCAATAAACATATAGCAAGTTGGGAGGGGCACAAACTCTGCACCGGATACGACGTTTTATAATTTTAATGGCCAAAATTTCAATTTTGAATATACTGTTTGTATGCTAGTCTGCAATTTTTCTAATACTATGTGTTGTAAATGCATTATGATAAATCATAAATTATTACTAACTTCATATTTGACAAGTGAAAATCAAGAAAATTCCTTCTCCATCCATAATAATGTTGAGTTGAGAATATACAGCTTGTTATGTAACCCATGAAATTCTTTTTTTAACATATAAGACTAAATTATTGCACGAATTTATGCGAATTGTATCTTTTTTACGAGAGCGCGTAGGTTTTCTAAATCATTTCTTATAAAAACTTAGCCTCCTTCCAACAAATTAAGACAGTTTTAGAGATTTAAGTGTTGGTTTTTTGACACTAAGAAGCTAAAAATTACAGGTCTCCTGTTCTCCAAGATGAGCTCCGGATCTGGCTAGTCCCCGCAATAATAATAATTAATAATAATAAAATAATTATTAATACGAATATTAAAAATAATAATAATAATAATAATAAATAATTATACTAATAATAATAATAATAATAATAATAATAATAATAATAATAATAATAATAATAATAATAATATTATTAATAATAATAATAATAATAATAATAATAATAATAATAATAATAATAATAATAATAATAATAATAATAATAATAATAATAATAATAATAATAATAATAATAATAATAATCATTATCAGCATCATAATCATAACAAGACACTGGAAGACACTTCATACTTTCTTGGGCATAAAGCTCTTCAGATTGCGCAAGGCGAGGATGGCTTCTGCGCGAATCAACGTGTGGTAATTAAAATTTTTGTTATAAATGATCTTTTCAATATCAAAAATGCTCATATCGAGACCAGCATTTCCCAGAGCCTTGACGTAAATCAGTTGATCGTCCCATTGATGACTGCTGTGCAATTTTCTCATCAATGTCTAGAAAAAAATTAGTATGTAATATATGAAGTAATCAAATTAATTACACAATGCAAGCGACGAAACAGAAAAAATTGATAAAAGGTTGAATCTTTCACTAGCAAGCAGGCTATGACTTCTTGTTAAGGTATGCGTACAATAAACATAGTGGTTTTAGTCTATTTCACGAAACCTTGTGCATGGAAATCAATTTTCAGCACTCAAGCAAGAAGCTACAAAATTGTCTCGTAGGCAGCCTATTCATTTTTCCGCTCGTGTTACACTTAGGTTGCTTGCAGACTATGCAAAAATAAAATCAGACTTTATCCGCATTGTAAACAAACGCAAGAGTTCCACATAAAATTAAGCGCTAGAGGTACTAATTTGTATTTGAAATCGTTTCAGCCTTTTCGAAAGCCGTGCGTTTGCTGCTGTTCTTTGATTTACATTGTGTGGCATGCACGTTAACTTACACCAACAGCATACATAAGTTGATATTTTGGCTTATTGCGAGCTCGCTCCCATTGATTAGTCACGTTCTTTTAAAACCTTCCATAATTTTCCGTAAAGTCCTTTTTAGCCGTTTTAGTTACCAGTTCAGTAATTTTTGGTATTCGATTGGAATCGTAGGTCCAATAAACCCCGAGGGGCCAAATTTGAGGAGTGACACCCAAGCTATGCTCCTGTAAAACAAACTACAAAACCGAAAATTTTACGGTATGGCTAGATTTATAAATTTAAAGAGTTTATTAATAGTTTATCATTCGATTATGCAGTAAACACTTTTTTCTCGGACAAACACACACACACACACACACACACACACACACACACACACACACACACACAAACACACACACACACAGGTAAACACACAGACAACTCGAAATTAATACTATAGATATTTTTTATCTTTACCTTTACATATTGTTCCTTCAGATTTTTAGGGCATATTTTTTCAAGTGTTTCTTTCTGATCTCGCGCCCATTGGTCAACATCATTTGAGCACAAGCCTTTCATCAATGTTCCAATGGTAAGCCAGGTAACCTGTTTGAGCAAGTAATGCCTGTGGGCGACTTGACTTTCTGCCAAGCTCTAAAGAAATATTTTACAACATAAACAACGCATAGCGCATCTTACATATCTATTCTGAACTACAGAATAATCAATTATTTGCGTCGTCATGATTTATGATAACAAATTTTTGAAAGTCGAATTTTTGATTAATATATTAGTGCGAGCAGTGTACAGCAGACATGCACGTGTGAGTCTAAGACACTGGTAATAAAGCTTAGAATGGATTCGAACTTAAAATTTTCTTCAACTCGCTTCAAATTGACTAGAAATGGTATAATGACGTACTTTACAGCTATTTTAGTTTTTTACCAGATTTGAGCTCATTTTGGTCCAAGAACACTTCAATTTCTGACCCCCTTCACAGACGGGTGACCCCTAAGTTAGCCATGCTGTGATCTATGGCGCACAATCGACGATATATAAATGTAGCATCTGATTTTTTTAAAATTAAACGCTTTGATTCTAAGAATATTGCGAGATTACTGACCGGTTTTTAGTATTCGCACTAAGACATTCAAGTAATTTTATGTTTATGAGACTTATTACAAATTTCTCCTTAATTTTTGACGTGCTTACGATCAATTCTTCTATGATTTCTTTGGATGGTATCGGAATGGTTTTCAAATTGCTGATCGCTGATATTGATTTATGAATGGGTATTTCGCGACGTTTGATCTTGTGTACAATGTGTTTTACGGCCGGTTTAGTGCCTGCGGTGGCCAAGGCGTCGTGTAACAGGTCTCGTGCGATTTTTCGCTCGTGATGAGTATATTGAGGTGTTCCAGCGCCTTCCATAACGGCGTAATGAACCTTTTCGATCTGGTCCTTGGACAAAATACGGAACAAGCTCACCAACTTCACAAAGTATTTAGTGGCTGGTTCATGCACTTGTTCGCGGATGTTGTTCACCAACTTACGCAACAGATTTATAGCTAATTGCACTTTGTTTTGGTGTTTTCGGTAGACAATTTCTTCCAAGCTGCTGGCGTCGCCTTCCATTTGAAATAATTCTTGCGCAACTTCGTGGTCCAGCGAGTAGATCATATCCGAGTCGGATTTTATCGGATTCATGGGTACTGGAATGCGGCGCCATGCGTGACCAGCTTTGATCAGTTTTAGATTTTGGCTATAAGAAATTTTCTAATTTATTATTATCTTTCCAATGTGTGGGCAAATGCCAAAAATTGCAGTAGAGTTCACATTTCTCATATATTCATCTTTACGCGTAGAATATACTTTTTAAAGGCAATATTAAAGTTGTGTACTTCGTAAAATTCTAGAAATTCCTTACGAATAATAGCTATGCATGCAATAATCGTATTTTGGGGGTATGATGGCGACAAATAGAGAAAAAATTAACAAAAATTTTCATTATGAGGTTCTATCGAATTGTAAGGGTCTTTCAGATTATCGGAGGTCAGACACACATGCAGGCAAGGGGGATTTAGACAATACGTGTTCCTGGGGAGGTTGACTCTCCCCCAGAATAGCATTTGACCCCCTAAGAATGGCTTCAACCCCCAGAATTGTCGATTTTTCGTATAAATTGTGAAAATGTGCCTTTTTAGGCGTTTTTAACCCATTTTTGACTCAAAAGTTCATCTTTACGCATAAGAATATACTTTTGTAATGCAATATTGAGCTTTTGTACATTATAACATTCTAGAAATTTTATACGAGTAATAACTATGCATGCAATAATCGAATTTCGAGGGTAAGATGGCGACAAATCGAGAAAAGATTAACTAAAATTTAATCATAGGGTCTGTGGAATTCTAAGGGTCTTTCAGATTATTGGGTGTCAGACACACACATGCGGGCAAGGGTGATTTAGACCAAACGTGTTCTTGAGGAACAGACCCCCTCCACCTCCGCAAAAATAAGTTTGTATGAGTTCATTTTTTATATATATTTTTTTGTATGTTTGCTTTTTAAGCGTGTTTAGCCTATTTTTGACTCAAAAGTTGAATTTTTGACGCTTCGCGCCACATAGACATTTTTGTTGACCATATTTTTGCTTAACTTACTCATTTTTTTTTAAAATTAATCCGGTAGAACCTTTCCAAAAATCGATAGATCTAAATCCGAACTAAATTTTTTACAAGTGTTTTTGGGATGTTTGCCGGTTTTACATGGCCATGAGCCCGCAGGGTTTGGCCGCTGACTTTGTATGATCAGACAGACCCCATCTACCCCTTTACCAATAATGATGACCCGAAATTTTTCTGCATCTTTTTTCTTGGCGCTAAAATAAATTTTTAAACTTTTAAAACATTATAATAAAATTATTCTTTTTCTGCAATATGCACTCAATACATTATAAAAGCATAAACAAGAAGACATACCTGACATACGTAACGACAGCATTGGCTTCTTCATTAAAGGGAACGAAAATATATTCGCTTTCAGTACGCGCGTTGCTAACTATATTGAATTTTGGTGTTTTCACCACCTGATACGAAGTTATTGAGCTACTCTTCAAGAATTTTTGCTAAAAAGTGAAACAACCTATGGTGTTTAAGTTTTACAAAGATAATTAATTATCCTTGTCTCACGTCTTCGTTGTATTTGCTGTCCTCTGACGTCGGACAAGGGTCAGAGAAATGGAAGTTGTATTTGATTTGAGGACGTTTGATACATTTCTCGAAGTTTACTGTTTTCGTAACATTGAAAATGGGCTGAAGACTAGATTTGAACAAAGGCGGCTTGGTGACTGTATAAATAGTCTCACATTCGCCCTCAATCGTTTCCTAAAATTGGAATTTTCAAAACTTAAAAGAATGTCAACATAAGAATAAAACATTGTTTGACGCAGACGTATTACATACTTGAAATTATGCGAGAAAATCATCATAATGAATTTATATATGTAAGGTGTTTGAAAAACCGTACCGGACTTGAAAGGTTAATGCAGCGCATACGTAACAAAGTTGTTGAAACTTTACAAGACCGCAGTTCAACGCTTGTTTGCTTGCTTGGTCCAATTTAATAACGTAGGAAAGATTTCTTATCAATACATGGTTCGAGGTTTGGTACAAACTACATGGTTCGATTCTTGGTAAAATACTTTTCTTTTAAGGATTTTTTGCCGAAATGGTGATGGTCTCGAATAATTGGCTAATGTATGCCGATTAATAAAATTTTCAGCGTTTGAAGAAACAATGATTACAAACAAACCTGAAAGATTTCAGCTACAAAATTTAACAGTTACGCAGTAACGTTACAGCAAACGGGAGTCAAAATGGCCTCTATCAGCTTTGACAGTCAGTTTTAAACAATAAATTAATTGATCTACAAAACGTCAACGATATTTCGTTGACAGACATTTTTAAAAATCTTTTTTCAGCTCTTTTAAAATTTTTCTAGGAATAGGCCGATAACCCGGAAGAAATTGATAAAAAATGTTTTGCGCTAAAACTCGGACCGTATAAGTTTAGGTGAAAAGCCCTGGATTTAGGAGAAATCCTTTTAGGTAATAAAATTTCGCTAAACAAGCAAACGAACATTAGTCTAAACAATTGAAAATTTCTAATTGCTAGTTTTAAGTATATGCTTGTTTCTATAAACCTTGAGACCTCAATAAGCAAATTAAAATATTTTCCATATTGAATTATTGAAAATATTATTCTTTTCAGGAAGGAAACTGTTTTTTTATAACAGACTCTTATTCTTATCAGAAAGGAAGACTGTTTTTTCTATAAGAGACTCTAATTATGAACAAATGAAACAAGTCAAAATATTATTAGGATCAAACAGCAACAACCGCCACATGGGCGTGGGGTTCAGGACCAAAAATGTGCGTGGAGAGGGTTTTAGGGATATGCATCCCCCAGAGAGCCGAATATGACCATTTTTTGACCTTCGTAAAATCTTGAACCCCTAGAATTTTGTTGCCGCCCATGTATGCTTACGAGACCCCTTGAGAATTCTGTAGATCCCTAGAATTCGATTAACCTTCCAGGTTAAAATTTTTATCAGGTTTTTTTTAGTTTTGGTCAGTTTTAAATCAGCCAGACCCCCAGAATTTGGTCCTTGCCCATGTATGACAACAATACTCTCAGAGAAGCTGACCTCCATAGTTCTGTAAAATCTGGCATCAGTTTCAGTGGGTTTATAGGTGTTCAGCATTTGCTCTTCAACGGCATCGACGATATCGATATCAGTTTTCGGTTTCGGCTTCTGCAGATTAACCTGTATCATGTTTAGAATGCCGCGTTTGATGTTAGCTGACCAAGGTTTTTCCAATCCGTCGAAAACGATATTATTGATCTAAATATTTAAAATTTTGTTATATAATTTAGAAGCTGCAAAAAGACTTGCGTTTTTGGTATGCAGGTGATCCGATTTGAATAACCATTTTATCCGGAATGATTAGCAGTGTAGTAAATGCTAGAAATAGAAGAAAAACTAGTTCCTAATTCTAGCTTAATATTACGAAATCAACGATTAGTTTTGCATTTAAATAAAGAAAATCTGAAATCCGGCATAACAGTACATAGTAATAAGTACGAGTATCAGCCTTATTCCTGCGGTACTTACAATGCCACTGCTGATCGAAAATTTGATGGGCAGATGCAATTTCTGGCGCTGCTTTGGCTCTAGAACAATCGGATCAAAGGCGGTCATGGGCAGAACGTGACGCGGCGTTTTGACGTCACGGTTCAGCTTAGCGATCCGTACTTCGTCGATTTTCATGACGCAAGTCTGTTGATGCTTGCAAACGACGGTGATCTTGGCCTGTATTCTGCTGCCCGCATGCTGTTTGCTGGTGCCCGGAATTCCCGTCATCGATTGCCCATTATATATATACTTAAGCTCGCGGCCATAACGGAATTCTGCCAAATATCGTTTGTGCGTTATTTTCTACTTGAAAAATTTCTATATCTATCGCCATACATGATCTTAGAAATAAGGGGCTCAGTTTATTCACCCTCCTCATCTAAGAAAATTTTCACCCCTCCCCAGAAATGTTTTAACCCCCTTCCTAGAATTCGCGATTTTCTACAAGTTTCTTGCAAATTTCGTAGAAACGGTGCTATTTAAAGCGTTTTTAGCCATCTATTTGCTCGAAAGTGTCAAATTTGCACTCCATATACTCATTTTTGACTATATGTTGTTCAATTTACTTGAATTTTTTGATTTTTTTCGAATTTTTAAAAATGTTTTCATGCTTTTGAAAGATGAAGCATCGTCAAAAACGCCGAAAAACAGTGTTTTTGATGCGTAAACACAATTTTTGAGCCCTAAAAGGCACTTTTAACCCCCCTCTCCAGTATTTCCATGTTACGCTTGTCCGCCTATAGCTAAAATAGTTTAGCATGCTATAATCATTTAGTATAGCTTATAATAATTTACGATTTCTATAATTTGTATGATTAATGATTCATGACACAAAAAACAAAAAAAGCGCAGGTATAATAATTTAACGCCTCAGTTCTACACGTTCGACTTTCAATTTAGAAGAAAAGAAGTTCAAGGATCTTGAACTTCGATGTTTCGCGATTGTGCTTTTTTAATAGTTTTTCCAGTAATTATCGCCTGTTAAACTACTATTAGAACATCATATTATTTCAATAACTTGAATAAAAAGCGCATTAGCCTCTATAAGACGACTAACCTTTCTCATCTTCGATAATTTGTCCTAATTCGAGCTCTTCGCCAGTCAGAGTCTCCGGTATGCGCGGAAAGTACGCAAAAAATTTCGGGAATAAATGATAAAGCGCAAGAAAGTCGTTTAGTCATGCTTTACCGATTTTTATCTTATCATACATACATAATGTTTTTCTTTACACGAAACAAAATGTAGAAAGCTATTTGAAAAATCGCTTTTGATGTATTCTCTTAAAGGACTTTCTTCGAAGTAAAAAAGGTACATGAAGCTGGAAGAAAAGGAAGAAAGATTAAAGAAAGCGCACGCAAGATGATGCTAATAAGACGCTTACACGCAAGGGCTGTGCCCAAGCACAGTAGAACGCCGAGCGTGAGCTTCATCAACTATCTGTTTAGGCCAATCAAGTTGAGCGAAATCAAGACGAAGGCTAGGAAACGATGAGGTGCGAATGGTGGAGGGACCGGCGCGGGCTTCATTTATACAGTTTCTTATCAGTGAGCGGTAGTAAACAAGTAAGCAGGCTCCCGGGCGAATAATTCGCCTAACATTAATATTTTGCATTATGCACCAAATTGTTTGTTGACATTTGCGGTTGTTTTAAAAATGCAAACCGTAAGCATATTGCGAAGGTGGAGCGAATGCAACGCTGTTAATTTTTTACGGTTCTTGTTTGATGTGGCGGTAGTCTTAAGCATTCCGCTTTGATCTATTTTTTAATGCTTATGCTTCATTGTGTTCTTCTTCAATAAGCAGACTTGTTTTCTCGTTTTTCCGAAATTGTCGAAATAAGCAAAACATCGGTGAGTCGCGCGCGCCTTTCTGGTACACTCGCTCAGCTTCTCGAGAGGTTTGTACCTACTCGCAATATAACTCCACTTAATTGCAACAGTCTCTCTCGCTGATATTCGCTCAATGTTCCAATGTTCGCATTTGTTCTCGAAATATTTGGCTGAAATAGAAATACTCGATGTGAGAATTTATCCGATCAATGCGCGAAAATACTGCCATTGTATTAAAATTAATTGTAAGCTGTTACTAAGCTCGTATTTTGAGTATTCCTACCTGCCGCAAACTAAGAGATGATCCCTAATTACTGTGAGCTATCGGCCTACTGTCGGTATAATTCGTATAAGAAAACCGCAAGGTTATCTTAAGCAGACTGTAGCTCTTATGCACCGTAAATGCTGACAGACTTTACTTCAATTATTCGTCAAGATTGTCATTAATTTTCTCTTGAAAGAACTGTCATTTTAGCTACGATGGTCAGAAAACTATCATATTTTATTATGTAAAGCATGTTTGGCTTTCTGAGCACTTTGTATGTTTATTTACGCACGATCGGTACATACGTGCGTAAACAACATTTTTCGATGTGTTTTGCGTTTTTGATCACAACTGCATATTGCGGTGATAGGATAAATAAAAATTACACGATTCAGCAAATTGCAATATTCTACTCTTTTAAACTTACTTTTCCAGCCTTAAGGATAAATAATGCAAAAAGTGGCCGAAATTTTTGACATTTTTATCCCTTTCAAGCTTATTTTTGTACTTTTTTGAAGATAAGCTATACTTTAATTATATCCGGTGCAAAGCGCTTGAAGACATTCAAATCTTTTATGCTTTTAAGCTCGATTTTGCTAGATTTTTATGGGTACAGGCAGTACTAATGCGTGCCTGTGCGAAGTTCTAAAAATTTTCGACATTTCAATTTTCAAGCTATTTTTTATAGCGCTCCAATATAAGTAATGCAGTGATTAAACTGGCTTGAAGCGACATTCATATCCTTTTGAGCTCAATTTGTTATTTTTCTGGAAGTATATCTAGCGTGAAGCGCCGAAAATGTTCGATATTTTTATCCTTTTCAACTTATTGTTCGTAGTTTGAGATAAGTTATGCATAAATTATATTTGGCGAAAAGCGTCGATAAATTTCGACATATTTATCATTTTTAGCTCAATTTAACACCTTTCTTAAAATAAGAAATGCAAAAATATTTATTAACTGATAATTTTGATTGAATTATCTGCGCGAGGCGCCGAAGTTGATCATTTTAACGCTTGAGAACTTAGTTAAAACCCTAATAAATTTATATCTAGAAATTCATTAAAAAATCTCCTATACTACCTTAGATATAGATGGGCCTGCAGAATTTTGGAAAAGACCAAGTCTAGTCAAACTTGATTAGAAAATTCTTGCGAAATACAAAACAATAGATAGTGATGAAACAAATGAAGTAAAATATGTAAATGAATTTTAGGAATGTGTAATCACGATTTTGCGCGTAAATTAACTTCGAAAAATCTTCTCCAATTAAATTCGTCCTATAAACGGAACCGATATATTCAGAAAAACAAATTTAGCCGATTGCTTTTGCTTGTTTTGTTTTCTATTTTCTGTATTTCTTTTAAATATTTTCGATTGTCTTACATCGGGAAAACAACAGTCCCTCACCATTACACATGAATGCATTTTTCTTAAAGAGCAATAATCCTAATTTCTTGGGAACAGACTAAAAATAATTTCATAGGAATTTCGTTGCCCTAGATGCCTTCTTATTAGGTCAAACATAAGTTTTCATAAATAATTTCTAAATTTTTCACCTCTATTAAAAGAAGGTACGCAGAAGTAAGAAACGTCGTTTAGTACAAGATTCGGATTAAAATTAGGACACATGATTAGTTAACAAAGGATGACTAACAATATTTATTAAATGCAACTTAATTTTTTGACCCGTTTTACGACATAGTGGCCACAGTAATTCTATAACATGGAAAAGTAAAATTGTCGAAAGCCCTTGAATTTAATCCTAGAACAAATGTTCCAGATAGGTAAACTTAAAATGAAGCGCGGAAAAATTTTGGTTGAAAACCAACAGTTCTCGAAACATTCAAGGTTATATGGTCCTGCTATTGTCTAGTACATTCCAAAAGATGTTTTCCCTCATTTTTAAGATCTCTTCGATAAAGAAGCTGAATTCCTGGCATTCAAAAAGTTGTTTAAATTTGATTAGAATATTAAAACAATTACACTTTTACGTTGAAAAAGACTGCAATATAAGCAATATAAGAAAGTAAATAAAAATAACTCATTATTTATTGATAATGAATTCTAATAAAAATTTTTCGTATTTATCCGAAATGATTAAAAGAGATTTTTAATCAATAATTAATATTTTAAAAAACTGAACAGCTTCTATGATGATACGAAAGGCATTAGCGAAACTGACCAACATTAAGTCGTAATGTCAAACCATGAAGTATTAGCCAAGGTCATGCGTAATCTGAACACAAATAAATGAGGATAAATTAATTCAGGTCAAAATTCTGGTAACTTAGTGGCCCATCTACACTGCCATCAATTAATATTTAGTGGACTATGAAAGTCATTAAAAACCTTTTCAAAAAGTTAGAAATCCACGTAAAAATAGCGAAAAATACAGCATCTAATTGCCATCCCTAAATCGTTCGCCTGATATTTCTTTTGATTAAATAGATACTTTGCTACGTATGAGTACTTATCAGTTATACATTCGAGGTCAGTAAGTTATATTCTGCGATCGCAGAGGGAGTGAGCGATACAATAATGCGAACTTTTGACGCTTTTACTTGTAAATTAAATCTCACGTGCGAGCCGAACACTATTAAACATAATGGCATTTCACCTCCAGCCCAGGATAAACGTATCAAAAATCATAAATTTATGCTTTTTGTACATGTAATGTCATACATGTATATATGCACTCGTGTATTTGTTGAATCTGTTTTCCAGTTTCTGGCAGACTTAAGATTTTCCGGTGACTGATATTTCTTAAAATACTGATATCATTATCCCTTACGAGACGATCGAAAAACGTCAGCACCAGCAAGTGTTCTAAACTTGATTATTTTAGAGAAAGGCAAAAGAAGAGCACAATGCATTCGATATCATTCGATCGAAGAGCTGTTTTGAGCCACAATCGCTTCCACAATCACTTTCGCGTTTTTCTATTCTACGGTCGACAACATACATAAACGTTAGGAAAGATTCGACTTCCAGAATCTTAGAGATTCCACAAAAATCAATAGACACCTCCGAATATGCTTTTTGCGATTTTTGTCCTATCATACCACACAGACTACCCAGAATTTGGCTGCCGCCCATGTGTGGTTGAGACCAGACATGCACGTTGGGTTGGTGGTCGGGGTCTGCACCCTCAAATAGGGAAAATAGGAAATTTTCCTCGAAAACATGACACAAAGTGAAGACCGAAAATGGAGAAAAGTCGAAAATTTTCTCCAAAAGTGCTTTAAATTGACCAGAGACTGTGTAATGATGTAGTTTTAACGCTATTTTAGCGCTTATACCAGTTCTTGATCTCATTTTAGTCCAAGAAAGCTCAATTCTTGACCCCATCCCTAAGCGGCTTACTTTCCCCTAGATTCCATGAGGATAAGGTATAACACATCGCTGAAGGGTCAGCCAGACAGATACTGTCTGGCGATTTCGAGCTAATGGAATAATCTTAGCGTCATTTTTGAGTGCAAAAGCATCATGTCAATAATTTCCGGCGCTCTGCGCCAGAGTAATACTTTAATGTGTTTTTCTTAAAAAACGTCAAAAACTGATCACTATCTATCTTTTTAGTGTCAGAAGCGATATAAGCAGTAAACATGAAGTAAAATGCTTTTCAAATTCAGTATTATCACGAAAAAGTGTTTTATATGCGATTTCGACCATTTTCGTTGTTGGAATAACAATACAACCGTGAGCACTGAAGTTACTGTTTTAGATTACTGAGATATACCCCGCTCCTCGCCGACACTAACTTTGTGCATATGGTCGAACGAGACCTGTCTGGTCCTATATCGGGAAAAATGTTGTAGACAGAAGATAAGCAATATTTGATCCGCATATGCTTCAAATACTACAGCTAGAATTTTTTCTGAAAATTTCATATAATTTTGATTATATCGTTGAAACTGCCTCAGTTCAACGTTCGATCTTTGCACGCTTTTGCATTATTTTGTGATTATGTGAAGAGGGACTCCAGTGTGACCGGGGCTAGATACCTCACACGCGATACGAAGGGGGAAAAGGAAAAGCTAATTACACTAAAAATTAAAGTAGACATGGATATGTGTGTAAAAGCACTAAGTTAAGATTTTAAAACAGGTCTGCTAAACTAATAAGAAAATAAGCTAATTCTTGATTAAACTAAAGTTCAACTTTAGCTATGTTATAAGTAAGACTTGGAAAACCGACTAGATTATTAAATATTATATTTGCTTAATAATCTTTTTATAATATTGCAAATTATTGAATAACTTCTCTGATGATGATTTGACATTTGAATTCAAATATTTAGAAATGAAATCGGCCATATCATTAGCTGCGTGTGACATGAATAAAATAGGTGGATGTATAAAATGAAAAAGAAACAATGGACAATTCAATTACTGTTAATCTTGCAATAGGCTGACCGGGAAAATGATCAACGGTTAGCTAAATAGCTCATGTTATGCTTTGATCAGCGACTTGATCACAAATGAAATCGACGCGACTTACCAAACAAATCAACCTATCGTATCATGAATCGACGCGGATAATCATTTAATAAATTGGTTGGAAAAAATATCAGGGCGCTATCAATGTTTTTCTTAGTAAAAATTTACATAGCAAGGAAATGGGAAAAGGCAAAAAGCGTGCATTAAAAGAAACATAGTTTCTCGCAGTTATGTACGACAGATTAGCACGTACATACATATATACATATTTATGTGACGACAGTATTTATGAGAAATACCTAATCGAAACAATGACTATACAATAAATAGAAATAAGTCAAAGTTTACAAAGCAAAATCGAAGCACACTTACACTAATTCTTGTATTTATTATCTTTCATTTTCCAGTACTTCTGCCAGACATTGTACATTAATGCATCGTAGCGTTCTACCTTAAAAAAGACGACTTAGGTCGCATTTCAAAATTAGTTAGAGCGCACTCGCACCCAATCATATTCGGCATCGTGCAATGACAAAGCAGCTGACCACACCTGGGCGTGGAGGGGTGTGGCGGTATGCACCCCTCAGAAACCAAAATACTCCCTCCAGAAATCAAAATACCCCGCAGAATTCAATTTTCGAAATTTTTTTCGTTTTTTTCGCAATTTTTCGATGCCAATGGATGGTGTTTTTATCGGCCATACAACCATACTTAAAGCGGCCATTTTTTGACCTTCAAAAATGTTGCTACCCCCCAGAATGTTTCTTGCTGCCCACGTATGCAGCTGACTATTCATTCACGTAGCGGGCCATCTGAATTTGTGGGGCAACTTATAACTCAACAACTACTTTTAACTCAAAAATAACGTGTTTTTGAATGTTTCTCTGTTTTATAAGATGTTAGGTAACGATAAAATGATTTCCAAACACTATATCGAAGCTTAACTTTGCTAAAAATTGTTCAACTTGTTTTGCACTCAATTCTATACATTATAATATTATAATGAGAAAACAATACGGAAAAAGTAATTCGACGCGGGTTGGAAAAAATTTCGAGACATTCACTGTGCCTTAATCAAACTTTTGCTGTTTGGAAAACAAAAGACATACTAAACAACAAACTTGGCGCAAAGCGCCCGAAAATTTTGTGCTTATTACTCCGAGGTGCATTAAAATCTATTCTAGCGGTCTTTCAAATGCGCTTCATTATTTTTAATTTTTACCTTTTGGGGATCCCTGCAATGATTACTTGTACTTCCAGAAATTTTTAGTTTAAGTTCTAGCCCGCTGCTCCTTTCACTGCTACTATTTCGGTAAAAAAACTGAATTGACGCGCTGTAAGGTTAAGCCTGTTTAAAATGACATTTATTGCTATGTATCATACATGGGCAGCAAGGAAATTGGTGAGGGGAGTGAAACCACCGAAAAATTGCTAAAAATCGCCAAAAATGTTATATAAAATAGAATTCTGGGTTCTACAGTAATTTATGGGGTGTTTCAACTTCTGCGGAGTGTGTTGTATACTCCACGAGACCCCCTCCCGCCCATGTATGACATAAACCACTTATCCGATATTGCTTGCGTATAAGGAAGGAATTACATTAATTTTGATAATTTACAACATTCATGAGTATGTTCATGTCATCGAGTTACCAAGCCAACAGAAACGAGAGGACAAGCAATAGCTTGAGGAGTAGGGAATCATTATCTTGAATAAGTATTAAACTCTTGATTACAAATTGTTTATCGTAGACTTTGAAATATTTAGATCCACAGTTTGTGATTTTTCGTGCCTCTCCAATTAATCGAATTAGTCGAACACAAGCATCAAGTTTGAGAATGCGTATATATTTTTTCTAATGATTTCTACTTTTCGCCTCTAATTTTTTCGACATGCAAGATCACAAAATTCTGAATTTTACTGATTTCTGGGAATAAAGCAGCATGGCGAGCTTTACTGCAACTCACAAGTAATATTTTACACGACCGAATTGCTGCGCAGCCGTCCAGATACAGCGACTGCTTAAAAATATATGCAAACTACGAGGAATTATCAAGGTCTAAGAATGATTAAATCGAACACCTTTGGAAATTCGAGATTGTAATCGCTTATCTTCTGAATATTTTCAATTTAAAAGTTGTTTTCCTTCGGATTCAGAAACTAGAATGAAGGGCATCGCATCACGGTGATATGAAACCAAAAAGAATTTTCGATGAAAGAAGGAAAAGGGTCAACTTAAGCAATCTTAGGAGCGCCTTAACGCTTTATACAATATAGGTACTTGGGTACCCTTTTGACACCTGGGTTTGCTGATAATTCGTTTCCCAAAACTCTCCTCTCCACAACTCGCCCCCACCTAGTGCCGAACAGAATCGCAATTAAAATATCCAATAATTATTGATTTAGTCGGATACTCACCATAGGTAGGCGGCACCTAAATTCTGGGGGTTGCAATATTTTTCAAACGTCAAAAATATAGCCTTAAAGTGGTAGTATGGCGGAAAAACACCATTTTTAAACGTTTTTCATCAAGCACTATCCATTGACGTCAAAAAATTGCAAAAAAAACAGAAAAATTTCAAAAATTAAAATCTTGGGGGTATTTTGGCTCCTCGGGGGATGTGTACCCCCTCACTGATTTCAATTTTTCGAAATTTTTTTGTGATTTTCTGATGACAATGAAGCTACAATTTTTCGCTTTGTCTTACCTGCCTATGGTTCGTCTCCTATCCAATCCAAGATGTTTGTCGATTGACAAGTCAATTCGACCCATTAGCGTACGCATACACATATAATCGAATGCTTGATAAGCAAGTGTGGGGTCACGTTAGGTCTAGACCCCAGAACAGAAAAATGGGAAATTTTATGAGAAAAATGAGGCAAAATGGATGAAAGCTAAAAATTTTCCTCATCATTTCTTGAAATTAATCAGAAACTGTGGAGTAACGTAGTTTTAACGCTATTTTAGTGATTTAACCAATATCTGAAGTCAATCTTAATTTTTACCCCCTACAGACCCGGCTGCTGACCTCTCCTACAGATCGGCCATGCTAAGCATCTATGGCCGGGACATGATCGCATTCAAATACTTACATACATGCGGATTCTTTAATCTACGAATCTGCGCACGATGGATTATTTTTGAAAATGTTCATATTGACATCAATATTACGAATCCGACTTTGAATGTTTCCTCCTTACACCTACATATATCGTCGTATAAAGTTTTTAGACTAGTACTTCGTAAAATCAGCATTACGAGTTCGACTTAAAATTTTCTTTGCACTTAGTAATTGTGTAAATTCTACACCGAAATTTCACTAAAGTTCCATAAAATTTTTTTATAACAGTTCTTCGGAAGTACGAATCTGATGTTAAGTTTTGCTTACAAATAGTGATTATGTAAACTTTAATCTGAAAAAATTCAGTTCGAGAGGGTTCTGGGAAACTGATCTTTTACTGTTCTTATCAACATCGGAGGGACGAATCTTACTTAAAGTTTTTGATCTGCTCAGATATGGTGAGATTATATTGTTTAAAAAAGATAATGCTGATGTCTAAAACATCTTGTTCCCAACGTTTTTGGACTGCTGCCATAACTTCGATATGTTGCCGTATGTGATTACTGGCTGATTCACTCACACCTTGCTGATGAAAAGTAGGGTAGCAAAGAAAAAGGCGCCGATGAAACAAAAAAGGACGAATACACTTAAACACTTACTTTTGAGAACATAAAAGATAGAGACTATAGTCTGTTTCCACGACAATTCTTGAGTCGATGTTAATCGATTACGGAAGCAATTTGATAAATGTATGAAGTTTTACTATGCAAAAGTATATTACAGTAAGCTACTTAGAAACCACTTTTGTAGCTGTTCGCTAGTCCGCTGAAAATTGATTTTCATGCACAAGGTTTCGTGAAATAGACCATAGTGTAAAGTCACCTTTACATGCAAAAGTCACACGAATCTGCTGAAAAATTAAGACTTTTCTTGAGCAATGCGCAAATCAAAGTATATTCAGCTGCCAGAAAACAGGTGTCCTTAATAACTATATTTTTGCTGGTTTCCAGAAACGTTCTTGAAGAAACTTTGATATATGAATAATAGATTTAGTTGCATGCGAATATCACATTTCACTGATAAGCAATGTGTCAATAGTTTGATAAATCATGGCTTTCACATCACGCGACAGTAAGCCGAGGGTTACGATAATTATTAATCAGATCAATGCTATAATCGCAATCTGTCAGCTTATTGTCGGAGATGGTCTTAAAATTTATGACCGAAGTTGTGTGAAACAGACTATAGGTTAAATAATATGAGTGAATTTCACTCTCGCAAAGTTATATGCGGGTACGTGCACTCGAATACAAGCATCTGTGAGCTGATTTTATGTCATCAAGTTATCGATTATACTTAATGCATTATCGATCGATGGACATTGCGAAGCCCGTCTGCGAACGTCGACTTCGTCGCAGTTCATTGCATACCTCTCATGCATCTTTCTGACATGCACGCAGGAGCTATGCCTCTCGGTTTCACATACATACCCTCTTTTATTTATCATACTCAAAACATGACCGGGATTTCGGGAATCCGAGCTGCGATGGAAAAATCTTATCATTGTCAGCATGTTATAACGTGTAAAACTTTTAGCGTGTAAAAATTCAAAAATGATGTGTCCTAGTCACGTGCACACATGGACGCGGGTGAAAGGAGGTATGAGGAGGTATGCACTCCCCTCTAAAGACCGAATACCCCCTCCCCCAAGAAATCAAAATACCCCCAGAATTCAATTTTTGAAATTTTCTTTGTTTTTTTCGCAATTTTTGATGCCAATGGACAGTAGGTACTTGATGAGGAACGTTGAAAAATGGTGTACTTTTCGCCATACAACCATTTTTAAGACCATTTTTTGACCTTTGAAAAACCTCGCACCCCTCAGAATTTCGGTGCTGCTCAGTGCCCACCTAAGGTCACATGCCTCTTCTGATTGGTCATTAATTTTATTCACTC
Source organism: Mermis nigrescens (assembly GCA_036768485.1). Classification (NCBI taxonomy): domain Eukaryota; kingdom Metazoa; phylum Nematoda; class Enoplea; order Mermithida; family Mermithidae; genus Mermis; species Mermis nigrescens. The sequence continues at coordinate 18,197,479 of JAVLUZ010000157.1, forward strand.
CTCTTTTCTTGTATATAAACATTCTCCCGTGTTTGAGGTCCATTAGCTTGCGCATTTTCAATCCTCAGTGACTTTTCTTGTTTGGTGCGCTAGAGCAATTTTATTATATAAAAAATGTAGTATAGGGTAGCCTATACCGCATATAGCTCAACAGCGAGGAGTTTCCCCTCGTATTGCGGGCATGAGCTTTCCAAAGGTGGGTTTTCTTTTTATCACCCTTTGAAAACATTATTATTTTCTATTCGAAAATTATTCTAAAATCTATTATTGTATAATTATTTGAAGGCTTGCCTGCCTAGAGCTCTGTGTTGTGGGACTCGAAGCCCTATAGTGCTTGCACATCGGAACCAAAACATTTCGAAACCATCTAGATAAATCGAAAATAAGTTGAAATTATCAACTTGAGATTTTTCGGCTTCAGGCCGGACACCAACTAGTCTTTAGCGTTTTCCACAGGGATAGGTTAAGTAATCAGAATGAGATCTTAGGGCATAGCTGCTTTCGACCACCGCCCAGAAGCAGTCAACAAATTAGGACTGAAGGAGGTCAAAGCCGTAAGGTCTCTAAGGGTCATTTGGTTGAGAGTCGACCTGTAGTCGATAAAAACCTGGCCGGCGCTGAGCTTAGCTTAACTACTTAGGTGAGCCCCGTAGGTACGATATTGTTCGTCTGTCCTAGCGTAGGTAGTTAAGTACACATCTGGGCGTGGGGGGTTTGGGGGTATGCACCCCCTTACCCCCGAGAAACCAAAATACCCCCAGAAATCAAAACCCCCAGAATTCAATTTTTGGAATTTTTTTTCGTTTTTTTTCGCAATTTTTTGATGTCAATGGATAGTGCTTGATGAGAAACGTCGAAAAATTGTATTTTTACGCCATACCACAATTTTTAAGGCCATTTTTTGACCTTTGAAAAATCTTGCACCCCCCACCAGAATTTTCTTGCTGCCCACGTATGGTTAAGTACCCCGAGACACGGCTATATTTAAACTTACGCGACGTTCCTTTTCCGAGTATTTTATTGCGCTTAGACGTGTCGTAAGTTATTTCGGCAATTATTTTCGACAGAAGTGGAATAGATTTTATTTCGGAAAGTAAGCACATGAAAGCAGCCACTAAAATAAATGTGAAGGCATTAGATTATAAAAAATTTTTCGTTTATTGGTTAATTTGAGAATATTCTAAATGAGCATTGTAGCATCTTTTTAAATGATTTGAATTTCAAAAAATGCATTCTTAATCCCCTCGTATTATTTACATAAATACACAAGATTTGAAGATTTCTGTGCTTACCGACCGAAGTGACTTTTAATATTGAAAATCGACATCGACTTTACTGCAAAATTTTTTACTAGCCGGAAAAATTCTAAAACCTTTCACTTACCGGTTACCAAAGCTACTTATAGCGAATAAATGCAGTGGCTGATCTAGGATTTTCCTACGAGGCGCGGCGCGCGCACAGAGATGCACGCATAGTATGGCCGACTCGGGAAGGGGTCAGCCGGTCTAGGAGGGACAAAAATTGAGCTTTTTGGGCCAAAATGACCTCAAAAATTGGTATAAGCGCTAAAATAGCGTTAAGACTACGGTATTTTTCAGTTTCTGGTCAATTTAGAGCACTTTTTTAGAAAATTTTCAATGTTTATCCATTTTTGGCCTTAATCTTGCCTTTTTTCTCACAGAATTTTCCATTGTTCAATTCTAGGGTGTAGAGACCCCCAAACTCCCATGGTACCCATAGTTTTATTCCTACTTTTCCAAACAAAAACAGTCAAAAATAGGTCAAAAAATTACCCTTCATGTCCGAAATAGCGTGTTTTCGGCGTTTTACTTTATTTAAAATCGCTTCTGGTGCAACTTTTACTCAAAAGTAATTTTGAAGTTTTCCAGGATTACACACGACAAAATCAATCGTCGAATTTTTGCGAAAATCTGGCACGAAGTGCCGGAAAATTTGTGAAACTTGACTGTAAGAATGTTAGAAACTTGAATTACTGCTCAATCTCCTGTATTTATAGCAACTTCGAAAATTTTCCAGGTATGCTTGGAAATAGAAAAACTATGCTAAAAATGCCGTGTCAGCTCTTGAAATCATTTTGAAATCTATTCTATGAGCAAAAATATGGCTTTGGATTAATGACGTTTAAGAAACATTGCAAATTATAAAACCATTCTTTATCTCGCCAACTATTTTGGGTCGATGGGGGTGACCGCCATAGGTGGGCAGCACCAAAATTCTGAGAGGGGAGGGGGGGGTAAAAAATTTTTCAAAGGTCAAAAAATGGTCTTAAAAGTGATCGTATGGCGAAGAAAACACCATTTTTCGACGTTTCTCAATCGAGCACTATCCAATGGCATCAAAAAATTGCTAAGAAAGCAAAAAAATTTTTCTGGGAGGTATTTTGATTTCTGGGGGGGGTATTTAAACTTCTGGGGTGCATACCCCCCAAACCCCCCCCACGCCCACGTGCGGTGACCGCCCTCTTGCCCCCTTAGATAAGGAGAAGGACTCATTTCTTGTGTAATTATGAATAATTTTTGAGACCATATTTTAAATTAATAACTAATGACATACAACATGAATGTCTGATTTCAGAGAAACAGCGTTAGTAAAGAATAAAATTCTGCTACAGTGCTTCTTGATCGCAATGGACGGAGCACGTCCTTGACCTTCTCTTGGAGAAATAGAAATCATTAAGAAAAGAAAAAAATAAATGATTTTAATGCAGAATCATTGTGCGATTTTGGTGCTGAATTTTATTGGGACAAGGAGGAAGTCAGTGTCCATCGAGACAGATCTACGGATTGTATGCTGTTATTGGTTAATAAAAAAAGCGCCTAAATGATTTTAAAAGAAAATTTCTCAAATAATTGTAGAAATGGAAGAGATAATTTTTTTCACACGATTATAGGGCGCTCTTTGTGAATCACTTTGTTGCCTATCAAATATTAAAGTCGAGCATACATGGGAGTGGGATCCAAACCGCGCACGAATAAATTAAATTTCAAAATTTTTCCTTCTTCGCAATTGTTTTATGTAAATGGGTGATAGGGCCCGACAAGAATCACCGAAAAGCGGCGCTCTTTTCCCTATCGACGAGTTTTTGGCAATTCTTTGTTTGGAAACTTTTGGACCGGCTGACCGTCCAGAATTTAAGGGCATTTTGTTCACGGAGCTGACTCCGTTTGTAATTTTATATGCTTACTCGAGTCAACAGAAAAAAGTAGATTTTTTTGTTGTGATGATATTGAATTATTTCGTATTTTTCGTTGAACCACAATTTGGTTTTGTTTCTGAATATGCCAATGCTTATATTGAGAAATTGCTTAAAAATGCCTCTAGTATATAACCCGCGTTGCCTTTATTCGTATGTGCTTTGTCCAAGTTTTTCTGTGACGAGTCGATCGTTCTCTGCAATTATGTAGCTGCACGTTAGGTATTGGTAGTAGGCACCTTAGGTGGGCGGCACCTAAATTCTGGGAGGGGGTGTGCAAAGATTTTTCAAAAGTCAGGAAATGGTCCTAAAAATGGTGGTATGGCGGAAAAACAAATTTTTTAACGTTTCTGATCGAGCACTATCCATTGGCATCAAAGAATTGCGAAAAAAACGAAAAAATTCAAAAATTGAATTCTGGGTGTGGTAGGTACCCATCGTAGATAGGTACCTAGATCTACATTGGGTAAATTTGAGCTTTAGGTCGAAATAGATCGTCTGGGTGACGTGTGAAAAAGCTAAGTATTCTATGGGCACGATACTGTGCAGAGGTACCTATAGTTAGGTTAGGTTACCTACTTAATATAGGTACCATGCGTAGAAATGTGTAATTTAACAATGGAAAAATCACTTTCAATCGGATTGATTAAAGCTAATGTTTTACTTTTACTTGAGCAGGTTGTCCTTGATTCTAGCGCAGATACATATGTGGCTAATTAATTTCTTATGTGACCTTAACCTGTAGACGTCTTTCGTTGTTTTTACATGTATACATATTTTAGTGTATCGCATCCTTTTTATCTGGTTTACATTCTCCAGATGGCTGCAGTGACAAACAATTTTGTTAAGATCAAAATTCGAAATTGACGTTATTCCAGAATTTTCTCTTTGGCAGAAAAATATTTATGTGCAATTTTTGAATTTTTTTGAGTGTTCGAGTGAAAGGGCGGTCGTGTACAATTAAGAGATAAATATAACTTAAATTTGATTAATGTAATTAAGCTAACCTTTTTGGAGTAAATGTTTTATTCTGAAAAGTAAAAGAATTTTAAGAATGAAAACCAAAACTGAAAAAATTAAAATTTTAGCTTTTTAAATTTTGCTTTCAATTTTAAGACGTTATATTCACTTGGTTTTGAATTAACGATGAATTAGTCCCATGGTCACCTAAACAATTTGTAATTAATTTTGCGAATTTTAACTTTACATAAGCTGTTTCTGCTTATAGTGTTTCACATTAGTTAACTTTCTTATTTTAGAATTACGAAGCCATCATTATAGTCTGCTTCACGAGCCTTTGAAATTCTAGAGCTGCCGCGATTGCTCTCTTTGATGCAGAGGTTTCTGTACTTTCAGCATTGCTGCTTCAGTGAACTTTGCCCAGAAAGGGTTGCATTCAAATTATATATGAAAGGAGAACATTAAAATAATCAAATGATGAAATCATGCAAATCATGCTTGGGAACCTATTCTGAGTGTAAAACCCATTTCTAATCATCCATATGACATGGAAATTTTTAAGATAGATCTTTAATTAAATATCCTTTGTCAGTCACATTAGTAACGGGCAGCGAGTAGCGACCACATGTGGGCGTCGGGAAGGGAAGGGGAGTGGGGTTGGGAGATATGCACCCCCAGAAGGTCAAATACCTCCTAGAATTCAATTTTTTGAATTTTTCTGTTTCTTAGCAATTTTTGGATGCAAATGGATAGTGCTTGATGAGAAATGGGGAGAAAAATGGTGTTTTTTTGCCATACCACCATTTTTTGACCTTAGAAAAATCCTGCACCTCTCACCTCAAAATTTTGATGCTGCCCACCTATGGTAGCGAACAAATTTTGGGTGATGTAAAACGGAGAAAAAATCCAGAAAAAATGTTAAAAATTTAATGCTGGGGAGGAGTCTATCGCTTTTTTTGGGGTATACCGGATTTCCAGGGGTTTCTATAGACCCCTAAACGTCTCCACGTCAGTCCATGTGTGCTTAATATTGATCAGTGTGATCATGGCCGCTCTATGACGGCAGCGTGCGTAGTCTATTCAAAACCTTGTGCATGGAATAAATTTTCAGTATGCACTCAAGTGAGTGGCTACAAAAGTTATTTCCAAGCAGTCCACAGAAATATAATTTTGCAGTAGAAGAGCTCTTACACTTGTCAATTGCTGTACACAGTATCGTAATTGATGTTTCTCTTTGAACCACCTCTGTAATCGATCTATGTCGATTCTCTAAAATTCTGATCTACGCCCAAGGTTTTATAAAATAGAGTATAGATGACAGGGGGCCTTCCTTTATTAACATTCAGCAGTGCATAAAAAGCATCCTTACATTTTTATCTAACAAGATGCTCCTGCCTTATCTTTCGCCAAGACGTACCTATATCTCTTTTCACGGTGAACTTAAATAGAGTTTGTGAAATAACTTTTTGCGCCGCCGTTTTTCAATGTGCTTTAGCAACAGCAAATCTAAAAACATTTTCAAAAATAAATTGATTGAAACGATCAAAATAACCTGAATTAATCTCTCAAAATGAATCAATCACTTCTTCAAACCCCTTGTTTGAATTTTGTTGCACTAGAGGGATGGATAAGAGAAAAGTGTCAAGTTCATGTTTACCTTTTGCAGGCCGTAATTTATACTTCAATTTTTGCATTGCATTGAGGAAGTCTTAACTTTTTAGCAGATTCTTGTGATTTTTGCTTGCTTAGTCAGCTTTTTCATTGTCCCGCCACACATGGGCTGGGGGTCTAGCTGGACCCCCTCCAGAATCAGGTAAACCCCATCCATATTGATAGAACCCCCACAATTGAATTATTGGTGTAATTTTTAGCAATTTAGCCACATGAGTACTCAGAATATGGTTACTGCCCATGCGCGGTCCCCAACTTTTGTGTCCTCAATAATGCGCGTAGTAAATTCGTTCTTTTTGTTCCATTGGAGCATATTTCACAATTCCTATCTACATACGTAAGAATGATAATGACGTCTCTAACTCAAAAAGTTTGTCTTAGCTCAGTTATTCATTTAAAAAATAAAGTCAATTTCGTAAATCGTAAATTGTAATTAATAAATAAGTGTATTATTTGTTAAAAGCCTTATGCAATTGAAGAGCTCGGCTCTCACTCCTGCGCACACATATGATATGGGGCTTCTTTGGTATCTATATATCACCATGAAACCTGATAGGTAACCGATGTGTGAATGCACACATTCAGTCAACTTTTTTTCAATTGAAGCTAACCAACTCAACTAAAATGAGCATAGAAACGCTCAACTTAAAAACTGCAGATTCTTTTTGTCTTTCGCAGAGCTGCAATTACTGCAATAGATAAGGACAATGCATTTGTTAAACAAAGTTGAGCTGAAGTCGAGCGACCTTGTCACATTCAGCAAATGCTTTTAGAATTGACAGTTCTACTGCAGTCTTGATAAGAATTCAACAAATCATGACTTTTATGTTATAAGTCCATATTCCAAGGATTTGATTGATCGGCATGCGCGGATAAAAAGTTGTCACGCGTTGATTTATTCAAAAGAGATAAGTTTTGCCTATAAATTAAACCTACGGTAATGTCAAATTTAGTAGTCCACAATAATTGGACTTCAGCTTGATTAGCTAATTTTTTAATGCGCAAGCACCTTTTACCATAATCTTAAATGAATTTAATATTTTTATCGACTATCATAATCGCCTGTTTGGCGCACGCCGTCGTTTTAGGTAGCAAGCTATGCAATTTCACACAAACCCTTGATATAATTAACGTTGCTTTTTTCTTAAGGAAATCACGTTAAATCGGATCAGTTCAATCTGGACGAACGTAAGTTCTTAAATTCTTTTTCGGACTACCGAATCAACCACTACTTATTTCATAGTTACAATATCGGGAATTATTTATTGAATTATTTTTAAAATACAGTTAACAACTAAGCACGATCACTCGCATTTTGTAGCATTCGAAGCGAATCGTAAATACGAGTATAAGTATGACGGACAAATGCTAACCGGAGTCCCAGGTTCGAGTCGAAAGCACGCGGGCTCCCGACTTTGGGCCAAAGTGACGCTCAGCTTTCCGTCGGATCACAGCCGCACCAACTTTGTCTACATGAAGCTAACCGATGTGCGGGTCGCCAAAATCGATCGATGGATCGACGATCCCCGGAAAATTCAGGGCGCGCACACATCGCTTCCCATTACTCTTAAGCATGCTTTCAAACAAGCGATCGAGAGACCTCTTAGGTTCATATACGAAGATGGCATGGTAATGCACCTCAACTCGCATTTTTGTTTCGAGTAATCGATCACCTATGGGCATAGAGATCACCCACGTGCACAAAAAGATATACTTAAAAAAACGAGGATCCGAAATCAAAATACGCTATTTAGCCTCCTCTTTATATCTAAAGCTTCTTAATGTTTCACTGAATCTTAAAAAAAATTTAAAAAAATTTTGAAACGGGAATCACAAATTATCGTTTTTAGGTTTTTCCAAATTATACGCTATAAGAGAGAGACCCTAATTTTCAACTTTTATTGATAAAAGAGACATAAAAGCTGCGTATTACTCCTCTATTCATTGTCAATTATGTAGATCGAACCAATTTCATCTGAAAAATATTCTATATTTCTCCAGGAAGACCAATTACAAGTTTATATAACGGATTATATTTTGATAATATAGTCATATTTTTTGCATTCGCAAAATTCAACCGAATTCGACAATCATACTATTAACGAAAATTATATAACGCTTCCTGCGCTACTTTTTTAGAACTTGGCACCCTAAAAATGGTCGAATTTATTTAGGAATATGATCTTAAACGTCAGTTTTGGTTTCGTCGATAATTTCACTTTTTTAAATGACGGCGGCATTTGTTATCTAAATATACTCTGCTACACGCGTACATTAATTTGTTTCACAAGTACAGATCAAGGACTTACCGTAACTCAAAAGAAAATAAAATTTTAAAAAGGTTAAAAAATGTGCAAAGCTTCTTTTGATGACCAATCTTATTCGGGTTATCTAAGTTTTTCGAAGTACAAAAACTTAATGTACGAATTTTAAAAGAATTGCGCTTCTATCCGCAAAGAAATTCGCATCTACTCAGCTTTTCTGCGCAAAGCAGAATTGCATCATGATACATAGTTATATTTCGTTAAATTACCATCATATAGGATTGCCACTAAAGTTTATTTGCGAAAGATTCTTCGTCACGTCGATTTAATTTTGTCGCTAAAATTGTAAGTCCTGAAAATAAGTTCCATTTTTAGGACAAATGACAATCGTTTTATTTAGCCGACCGATCGTAAAAGTCAAACGCCATTGCAAATTTTCTTGTTGCCTTTTAGGTGGGCAAGGTCATGCTAAGTCGCCAGGATCATCCGTGGGTAGCGAACATGAAGCGAGCTGTGCTCAACTTGCTGCAAGTCAATTTCCAAATGAATAATCGGTCCAGCGAAATCGATGAGTGGAGGCCAGAATATAGACTTGGCTACAAATCCAGACTAACAGAAAAAGGAAATCGTGACGAACGTCACAAAACAAACTCTTTTAGAGCGATGGAGGTAAGCGGTGCATACGTATTTCTAACCTAATTTCGATTTTTAAATTTTAATTTCTTATTTTTTAAATCATTGGATGATAATAGTGAATAAAAACACGATTAGCTATTTACTTCGATCTGAACTACGGACTAAATTAAGAATGCGCGCTTTATTTCTTCTTTTCAGTTCTCAATATTAGCTAATTTAATAGACACAGTTTCTGTTAAAGCGAAACAATTAAGATTTTGATTAGGTAAACACTTTCTATGCAACTGTGATTAATTATTAATTTGTGATTAATTAATTTGTAATTTTGTAATTCCCTGTAATCTTTCAGCAACGGGTGGACGCACGATATTTTCAATGACTTAATTAAAGCTCAGTATTTAAAAAAGTGAAATTTGCATGATTGATGCTAAAAATAAAGAGATTACAACCGAAATAACAATTGCTCGACTAATAGTTTTCCAGCTATCCTTCTTTCCTTTTTCTTTTTGTCAATGTGTTTCTTTAGAAAACTATTGAAGGGGAGTGCGAAGCTGCTTATTTCATTAGAAAGACAAAAGACGAATTGAGTGACGAGCGCAAGAATGTTGAGTTCGTTACGAAAACCCTTGATTTAGACAAGTGTAAAACCAGGCCCGAAGTGCGCTACAACTACAGATTCCAGAAAACGTGCGAAGCCAATGAAGAACGATACGTACGTAACGTTCTAACGAGCTAACTTTACATTACTTCTGCATTTTAACATGAGCAATGGTGTTATAAAAATATGCTTCCGTTAGCTCGAAAGTACCTTTTTTCCAGTAAAAGCTGGATCAGTTCATTATTAACCTTTTTGGTTTATATGCGACGGGTCTTCAGGGGCTCAGGGAGTTGGATTTTTTCTTGTAGCTAATAGAACTTTAATACGAGCCTTCGTTTTGGTCCAATGGAAAAGCGTTATTTGCAGAAAAAAACTCAAGTTACGTCCTATCTTTGTGCGGTTTCAAGAGCGATGAACAATAGCACTTTTTTAGAAGGCTTCGGTCGAAAAAAACGGACTGGACTAAAATCTATGTGAAGGCAAAATATCGTAGATGCTTGAATCTCACTAAACTCCTGGGCGACTGAACTCGCGAATTACGGACCCATGCTGCGAGCCAGTGGTTAAAGACTTATAAGTAAAAGTGTGTCCATGAATTGGTACGAATATTAGTTATCAGGAGTTATTTAAAACACTAAAAAAGAATACAGAGCTATTCCAACATCTGTTTGAATTCTATGGCTGATTCAGCTGATATAGAACTTGCCGGATTCATATAGACCGATCATGTTGTGCAACGATGGTCTAGACCAGACACGTATATGGTGAGAGGCAATGATTAAAGTCTAGAATCCGTCCAGAAGGAAAAGAGAATTTTGGCAAAACTAAGGTCAAAGCTCAAAACTGGATGAATTTCGAAAATTTTAATGCGGAAGTGTACGACTTTATAAAACAGAAGATTAAGTATTTTTGTGCAATTTTAACACTTTATCAGGTTATAAGCCACTTACTTAGCTTAGTAAAGCTTTGTAGCTGATCTCGCCAGGCCGGCCTGACTCCTCTAGCAGACCGGATGCAGTATATCCATGGTCAAAACCAGAGATGCGCATGGTTGTTTGGGATCTAGAGACCCCAAAATGAAAAAAATGGAAATTTGTAGACACAAATTTTTCTCAAGTGCTTGAAATTAATTGGAAACTGTAGACTAACAATTTAACGTTGTATTCAGATTTATCTTTACCAGTTTTTGACGTCATTTTGAGCCCCGAAAAGGCTCTATCTTTAACCCCCGCAGACTGGCTCATCCCTCCTTCATACCGGTCATACTATGCGTTTATGGACAAGACGACCTTTCGATGCATGTGTGATCAGTACTGTTTTCCAGGATGAAGCTGTCAAGAGTAGCACGGTAATAAAATCAGAACTAGTGACACGTGGCCGTCGGCTCATAGTCAAACTCGCCGAATCAGAAAGTCAATACGCATGGACTCCGTTGAAGGATGACGGCGACTCGGTGGCTACCTATACGACGTGAGCAAGATAATCTTAGCTAAAACCCATAAATTAGCCACGAGAATACGATAAAATTTATACCGGAGGTCTTGAGCAAGGGCTCACGTGAGAACGTGCATTCCCTGAGTTTTTTATTTTTATGGCGCAATTTTTTCAATTTTTAATTTTAAAATTTTTACATTCAGTATTTTCAGTTTTTTTATTTTCTCAGTTTTCGAAATGAATGCCCACCGTAAGTTCAAGAAGGCAAAAACGTCACAATTTTCCGAAAGCGCCAAATCATCGTCATTTTTCGTTATAGGCTTCTAATATAGAGTTAAAAAAGCTTGAATCAAGTAAAATATTATAGCGGTATCTAAATAATTGTTCGTTTAATGAAACTTGAATGCTTGTTGAACATGATGGTAAAAGTGTAAAAATCATTTGTGCTATTTATGACAATTTTGATTTTATTTATCTTTCCTGACGAAGACAAATTTTTTTAGTGCCGAGTTTTCCGCATATCGTGTTTTCTGGTTTTCGAACTAAGTACTTGTTAATAATAAAACAAGAAATTCGACCGCAAAACGGTTATAAAAAATTTTCATCGATAAACTTATGTGTGCAATTAATCTCCGTTGCTGCCACACACCGATTTCGTGAAAATTCTAAACATTACATCTCGGTATTAAACTCCGCTAAGAGGCGCTTGAACGCGTCAGTCTTAGACTTCAGCCGTGGAAGAAGGGCTTCCCTCGTTCTTACCTTAACTAAGGCCCGACTCGGGTCGAGTATACCCGACAACCCGCATCACCTGGATAATAATTTTACCGGTTACTCATGTATTACATTTCTGAAATTAGAAACTACTCCGAAATTTTTTTCTGGATCGGCTAGTGCACTGAGCGTCCTGTGAAAGCAAATCAAGGCGTAGATTTCGTTCAATGGCAAGGGAAATATAGTATTAAATGTAGTCCTAAAAATTTGGGTCTTATGTCGTCGAATTCCCCCTAGCGATTTCCCTGAGAACTAAAGAAACCTAACTCCAGTCATAATTTTAATATAATTTGGTCACTGTAGCTCATACGGAAATCGCTGCGCCGAAAATTCTATATAAGATACGAAAATTTTTGTGCGCCTATGGTTCTGAAGGTTATCAAAATAACGAAAGCTTTGCCTGAAAATTAAAAACTTTCACACATCTCGTCGGATAAAGTTTATATCTGACCCGTTGACCTCGGCTAGGCCTTTCTAGACAATCAATTTCTTAATCTTGACTTTGATATTTTTGTTTTTTGATATAAGGATGATATAAAAAAGTCCTTTGGAGCTAGCATACTCCTACATTATCATGCGAGTGGATGTAGACGAATGAAAACTTACCCAGGAAATTTGGAGTTCACTTGCATCGCGTCATAGCAGCTTTTGCATAATTTTCTTATCTTAAGATATTAATAAATCGTGCAGTCTGAATAGTTATAATTGAATTACTTCTGAAATTTCTTCGATTATAGAATATCGCTTGTCCGATTTTGTGTTCAACAATAGCAGATTCATAAGTCTGAGTAAGGTACAAATAGCTTTGACAATAATGAAAGCTTTCTGATGGAAAAGTCACTATAAAAATTCAACAAAACTACGCACGGCAGGGGAAGTAATCAAATTTTAAATTCCATAGCATGCCATTTCCACATATTTTTGAAAATTAACATTTTTTCCGATATGACTGCGCGCATGAAGTATGTTGCATACCACACGGTATAGTTCGTATATGATAGGTAATATGTTAGCGCGTGCCTATAATATACTTGGGTATCCCCAACATATGTCTAACCCCCTAAAGCAACACTGAGACATATCTAAGAAGTGCGGTTTTTTAGTGACAGATCATTAAAAATCCGGATGTAGACTTTTTAATCTCAGTTTACATTCAATACAGACTTTGTAATGAACGTGTAAAGTTTTGGCGTCACGTTATAACATATACAAACTTGTGGCGGTTTTCATGCCCAGCTTGTACGCAACTCACTATAAATGTCTCACATAATTTAATGGCATAGATTTGTAAAGAATGATATTACCCAGATATAACTTCTTTTGTTTTTTGAATTTCGCTATAGTTCTCGAGGGGAGTGTAAAGAGGTAAATATCTGCGGGTTTAAAGACAGATTTTCATTCTGTTTTTATCTTATTTATGTCTGCCAACATTTCCGCTTATGAGTTCCAGAATTTGTTTTCTGATAGATATGTACTATGAGTCGAGGGCTACTTTCAGTTTACCAGCAAACTTTTTCTACACTCAATACGGCGTTACATCCATTGACATTCTAGTGGATGGTGTAAAAATAGGTTTTGACTCAGATTTCTCCGCCAACTCTTTCGGTTATGATTCATAACAGCTTCAATAGATCAAAAATAAAGTGTATACTAAGAGTTACATGTTGCAGCAAAGTGCGTTTAAAAAACGCAATATTACATTACTTCTTGAAGTGTAAAGTTATAAATTAGAGGTGTAATATGGAGTGAAAAACACCTTCCTCTCGATAAGTCAATATGAATGTGGAACAAAACTTTTTCGCACACAAATGTACTAAAATTCAAATGCTACAAAAGCCCGAACCGAATTTCTTTACACTCAGTAGAAACTAATTTTCAGATTTTTAAAGTTTACAACTTGCTGGTGCACGAAAGACCATGTTTTTTGCTTTTTTGGTTTGCCAACCTAGCCGATTATAAATCAAGACGCGCAAAGTATACTAGAATGAAGTACGCCTCAAAGATCACACATCACACTCATACGTGGGTAGCTCCAAAATTCTGGGGGTGTGCAACATTTTTCGAAGGTAAAAAAATTGCCTTAAAAATGGTGGTATGGCGAAAAAACACCATTTTTCAACGGTTCTCATCGAGCACTATTCATTGGCATCAAAAAATGTGAAAAAACAAAAAAAATTTAAAAATTGTATTCTGGGGGGCATTTTGGTTTCTGGAGGGTATTTTGGTTTCTGGGGGTGCATACCCCCAACCCCCATGCCCAGGTGTGATCGCACTTGGACGCGTTTCTTAAAAACTCAATACTGAGTAAGTGTGAAGGTGTACAGTTTGAACCCTGATGTACAAAACACATTTTGCCGATCTTTTAGTGAGCCAACCTTTCCGGCTCTGAATTGGGTTGTGCGGACTATTCTAGAAATGAAGTACATGGTTGCAGTAACAAAACGAACTTGGTCGGAATTTTCTACACTCAATACTGACTTATTCTGGAATTGTAAAGTATTAGCTCTGTGATGAAAAAAGTTCTGCAATTATTCTGTCTGCTAACTTCTACGGTTATGAATTGATAAGTCCGGACTATTGTAAAAAATAAAGAACGTCTCAAGAGTTACACATCACAGTAAAATGCGTCTTTTAAACTCAATATCGAGCTAGTCCTGGAGGTGTTTATTCATGGGTCTGGGATGAATAATATGTTTCTGCGTCTATTTCGTCCACGATCTTCTTCCGTTGTGAGTAGGAGCATAATGTCAACTCTAAGAATGCTTTACGTTTGAGGGTCACACATGCTACTGGACGGATTACTTTTATAAATGGCGGTGTAAAGTACTCTACACTAAAAGTTTATTTTGCTCCCAGAGTGTTGTGGAGGGTCAATTTCTCTGTAAAACGTTATTCGGAACATCAGGATTACGAGTCAGATTTTAGATCATTTTTTACGCTCAGCGGAGGTGTAGGGTTCACACTGAGAAAAAACTTAGCTACAGAGTATTGCTGAAGATCAAGCTTTTTTGAAAACAGGGATTTCTCCTTATCACCAGGATTAAGAGCTTGCGCAATCAACTGCGCACCCTCGAAGATTGTAGGTTGTATAAGCTAAGTCTTTTTACAAACCTTTCTCCGTAAAATCAGTATTACAAAGCTAACCTTGTTTGTTTGTGAATCAATGGCTGTTTTAAGTCTAAACTGAAAATTAATCTTGATTCGGAAACGTAGTAAACGGTAACTTTAAAAAACTGTTATTCTGCCATCATGATTACGAATTAGGAAAGAAGTCTTGCTTGCAATGTATGTCTTGATCTGAACGAACAATCTTGTTTCCTGTGTTGTTTAGGTGCAATATTTCATTTAACAAATTACCTATGGGTTTAATAATCGATTCATTTAAATCATTCTGATTGAACGTAAGGTACAATAGTCTGTCCCATTCCAAACGGCCCATTTTCGCCTTATGACCTATTACTGTAAGAGAATATTTTATGGTTCAAACTGTTACGGCATTTTTTTGGTATGTAACATCTTGAGCAAGCATTAAAGGTAAATAAGAAGGATTTTAATCAACTATATACGAGACGAGGGCATAACTGAAGAAGCCATTTGTGCACTTAATAACTAATACAGTAATAAAAAATTTAGCGAAAATGGACCGTTTGGAATTGGACGGACTATATCAAAGAAGAATGCTCCAATGTGGAATAGCGGATGATTAAAGACATAAAAGAAGGGAATTGGAATGAGTCACCTGTGCACACCTAGTCATAAGAATCTGCTGAAAATCAGACTTTCTGAGTTACACAAAAATCGAAGTGTATTCTGCGGCCTCTCAAGAAGGTGTCTCTCAAAAGAGTTCTCTCTTGTTTGCTGAAGAACTTAGAAGGAAAGTTTGACTTGTGCCAGAAAGCCGATTTAGTTGGATATCAGTATCGCATCTTTATGACAGTATTTAAGTAATATTCAGTTAAATGGCTCAACAGATAAATTAAGACATTCGCATCACGCTGTTTCTCTCTCTTCGGCATTACCGGTCTATCATTATGCACTATTTTATTTATTTGCGCGCTACTTACGTCGCTCATTCTTGCGCCGTGTGCTAAATTCATTGGCGCTGACCTCTTTGCACTGCAGTGCCTTGCCACACTTCTATACCATTGCAATAGCAGTCGTTAGGACTTGCATTTCCTCAAGGTATGTAAACAAAATGATTCGTAGTTTTCTTTTATTTAGATTGATCAGTTCTTTTTAAGAATAAACCGTTAATTTAATCCTCAAACTGAAGCCACAATTATCTTCTGCAGGGCTGCAGAATGTACTTCGGTCTTTGTGCAGCTTAGAAGAAGTCTGATTTTTAGCAGATTCGTATAATCAGTTGCGTGCATAAGTGACTTTTTTCTAGTGCCCTTCTTTTAAATCTTTAATAATCCGCTATTTCAAGTATATTTGTCATTTTTTGTTCTATCGGAGCATTTTCTTTGCTAGTATTATTTAATGCTTGTGGACATTTTGAAAAACTGCGAAAAAAACGATTTTCAATTAAAAGCTCATTTCTTTGGCTAGTTTGAGAATTCGCGTTTATCAATACTTCACACTGCACCAGCCGCCCATTGTTTCTTTGCTTGTCCTCTCGCAAAGTGGCTCTTTGATTAGATGAAAGGATGCTTAGCGTTTAACGGTTAATGATTGAGTGTTTGATTATTATTGGTTAGCTGGTCATTGATGAATTAGGTAATCCATTAGTTGATTTCCAAATCATTTCTCTGTATTTCAAGTCATTTCTATGTATTTTCATAGGTTCTTTTCATTTTATCTGATTGATTATTTAGTTGGTTTTAGAATCATTTCTCTTCGATTATTATGGCATTTGCCGAATTTCACTGACATTTCTTCTTATTCATTCCGACATATTCCCCATTGATACCGGGTTTAATTAAGATGTATGCTTTGCCATGTATGGTACCGTTTAGGCGATTATGGGTCAGATGGCCAGCCGAGTTCAGCTGACCAGCTCAAAGCCAGCCAAAATTATATGCTTTTGACGCCCAGTGTATTCACATGACCAATGTATTCAGAAGGCCAGCCTGTTCAGATTGTCAGCTTATGCAGAGGGCTAGCGTATTCAGACGACCGGCTTATTTGGATGACCAGCGTCATTGCTAGGCCACTTGCTGAGTTCAGAGAAAATTATTTTCTTGACCGTTTAAGGGTATTCATAAGCACACCTAGCGTGAGGGAAGGAGGCGGCATTCCCAGAACTTGACAAGCTCCTGCAAATTACCGTAGACCCCAGAGTTCTATTGTTCTATTAATTTTTTGCAATTTTTGGCGACTTCATCTATCCAATCCCCAGAATTTCTTAGCTGCCCTTATATGTTCATAATCCTAAGCTACAATTCAAAAAACCCAGCAAGCCTAACCATGATGTGTCTTCGCTCGCTAGTGGCTAATGATGTTTAGGCTTACTGGGTTCTTGTACACCAGCTCAGGCTTACGGATACGCACATAAGTAAGCCTATGTCTAAATCTATAAATGATAGGAAGCATTACTTAGATAGACTGTTCGTGGCTTTTAGACACACCATGAAAACTATGCTTTGCTTTCACCATTATAGAAAACACGCTGTAACAGCTATCATATCGAATTTCTCACCCCATAATAAAGTAATCTATAAATAAAATGCTGCATAACCTTATTCCACAAGCCAATTACAGGCTGGCCAAGTGACTACGCTGGCCATATGAATACGCTGACCACCTGAACAGTCTGACCAGTCAAATACGCTGGTCATCTGATTATTCTGGCCAACGGAACAGCTGGCCATCTTTATGCACTGGCCACCTGAACTAGGCTGACCATCTGAATACGCTGGCCAAGTGTCCCCTACTCGTTTAGACAGCCATATGAATAACATATGGTAATTTTAGACGTGATCATCTTTATTCTTGCGATTTCAACAAATTTGTTTCAGTGAAAAGCTTGAAAACTGTTTGCCATTTTCAATTAGCTGAGTCCTAAATATTGACTCATTATATTTTTTTATTAACTAAAAATGTTTTCGTCTTTCAGTCAGAAATTGAAGTTGGTTGCTTCGAAGTCGAATCACGATTCAGAGTCAGCTCATGATATTCCAGACAGTTATGTTTCCAAAACTGGCCTACAGTACGATCAGTCTTACGACATTGAAAGAGAAAAGGAATTAATGAAAGGCGACGACAAAAGCCGAAAGAACCTTGAAGAGAAGCACAGTCGGAAAAAACCTTTCTTCGATATAGATTACATCGAAACAGCAAAAGCCACGTTGAAGGAGCTAGACTCTAAACTAAAAGGAGAGTATATTGAGTTCGGAGCCGAAAGATTGTTTAAAAAGCTGGTAAATGTTTTCCGCTCTATGACCGAGTCCGAGCAGCGTCACGTCGTCAGGATCTATTTTGACACCGAGGAGCAAAAGGACAAGGGAATTAAAAGAACAAAGGAACAACGTAGAATTAGGGATTCAATTCCGCAGGTTTTAGCCCAAGCCGGTTCAATGACGAGCGTCAAGCTTCTCCTTGAATTAATTGCAGAAAAGAAAATATCAATAAGCAAGGCGACTTTTGCGCTAACATCCTTAATGGACATTCAAGTCGTTTCACAAGAAATCGTGCAGAAGCTAATTGTGAGCATAATTGCTGAATGAACTAAGTTTTATTTAATGATTATTGAACTAGCGAAAATCAGTTTGATGCTGATTCGGAGAAATGCCTGAATTTCTAGTTAGTTTTCAAATTTTATTGCAAAAAAACTTAAAACGTAATCCGAAATTGTTCTGTTTCTTTATACCTTTATTTCATGCAGAATAATAATTATGTTTCGAAATCTTTTTGTCTTTATTGTTTTTGAATACTGGCATTGAAATGCACACGGACAGTTAAGAAATTTAGGGAGCGTCTTGAAAAAATTACGTCAAAGCTCTTTAGGGCTCTAAAAAATCTGGTGTAAAATGTTTTTTATGCCTTTCTGTCGATGTTTCCTCTCTTTATAATAGCAAATTTTTCAAAATATTCAATGCATTAAGAAGACTGAGCATAGCGAAATTGATTAACGGGTGTCCCTAAAATTTCTGCAAGCTTTTCAATCGTATTAAAAACAAGCAAATTGAAATCAAAGAATTCATTATTCCATATCGTTGTGAAGCTTATTATATCAGTTATCTAACCGTATGCCTTTCATGTTTATAAACTCTATGTATGTCACAAAAATGAGTCCAACTGAAGATATGTTGTGGTATCATCCGCGCAAACTGTAAATTGCAAAATATGAGTACCACCAAAAATATGATTGGTTTGTACGTGCTTTACTTTAAATTTACTCCGAATGTGCGATTAACAAATATTAATTCATTGAAGAAAGACAATGATTGTTATACGGATATAATCTGCTAATCTTCAAAAGCTGGAAACTTAAAAGCTTAAGGTGCAGTTAATACATAAAGTGATTAAGATTTATCTAAAGCTGCACTAATGCTAGGTGAATCACATTCCTAGGCAGTCGCAAGTAGATATGCATATGGAGGTATTTGGGTTTAGACTTTCCAGAATAGAATAATTAGAAATTTTCTGAGAAAAATGAGGCGAAACGAAGGTCAAAAAAGGATGAAAATTATATTTTCTTCAAACGTGCATGAAATTGACTAGAAACTGTCGAATAACAGTTTTAATACTATTCTAGCATTTATAATACTTTTGGAGGTCATTTTAGACTAACAAAGCTCCATTTTTTACCGACTCCCAGATTAGTCGCCTTCACAAAGATAGGCCATGCTGCCCGTCAATAGACATAAGCAAGAATTTTTTAGGGAATGACAAAATTTGTTCAACATTTTTTTCAAATTTATCGCTGAGCCATGCATCTGTAATGATTAGCTCAATTGCATTTTGGTGGTCTTAATGAATTTCACTCTGGCGAATCTGTCCCAAGCATCGACTGACATAAAATTTATAATTCAAATTTATGCAGTCGTGTTGTTACAGTCGAAGAGTCGTGAACAAGTTACTTTCTCCTTTTTCTAAGAATTAGACGAAACTTTCCAACAGATGTATCTGAGGTGAGAAATCATTATTTATTCATTTTATATTTAATTATTTATATTATTTATTTATTCCAAGATATTATACAGATACGAACTAATAATCTTGGTAAGCAATAGATTATTTGACTTGATCAGGCTGGTTTCCGTCATATCGATAAGTCGTTGATTATCTTTGTGTTGAAAACGTGAGTTTTCTTGCAAAATTTAGAACTTACCTCGAACTCTTGATACAAGGCTGTAAAACTTTTTCGATTAAGTTTTTTTACTTTCTAGTCTATACTGAAGCTAAATAAGCTAAATAAGAGACATTAAGTCTACTGATGTAAAGAAAACCCCACAACTATATATCACAAAAGTGTTTCAGGAGTAGGTACATTTGCAATGAATGATGCCGTTCAACATTCGTTTTCGGAAATTTTTCTCATTTTACCGTGTTGACGTTTGAATGAGCTTTTATTCGATTCACATTTGCGGTCCTTTCTTAATCAGCTTCACCCTACAGTATGTTCTAGAAAAGTGTGCAGATTTTTTCGGGACACTGGCAATATTCAATGGGAAATTGCTCAAAACACTCAAAGTCAAACGGAAAATTTTGATGTAAAAATATTACTGAAAGTGTTTCAGACAGTTTTTGATCGATTTTAAGTGCTTTTTTTGTAATAAAGTTGTGATTCTTCCAAAAAATTTAATTTGTCTTTCCGTACTTCAGTACCCCAAGTCTTATCACACGCGTGTCGTATAACAAATAGTAGCCAGGTCAAGCAGCCAATATACGGTTTTAATCTTCTTAACTCTCCTAGACTATGCATGACGATTTATGGAATTACACAAACGAGTAAAATATATAATTTTTGCATAGAGTTTCGTCAGACAGCCCGAAATTAGGACACACTCAACTTTAAGACAGGCAGCAATGCTTTCCATTGGTTCGTTAATCAATGGCCTTTGTGTGCCCAATGAGGACCGACTGGCGCTTTATCAAGAGAAAAGAGAAGAGGAGCTGTGCCCACGCCATCTGAGAGAAGAATACGCCCGAGTAATTCATTGCATGAGTAGAAATCGGCCTTTTTCCTCACATTCGTTAGATAATAGAGAGGCGGCCTCTTACGGGTCGTGGTGTGAGCCTCGATGCTGTACGACTGCTTTATCTATATCATCAGGCTACACATTGCGGCCCGTGGGACAAGGCTCTGCGCCCCTTGGCAATTCGCATTGCATCTATTTATGCAAGCCGTTTGCATCATTCGTGCGGCTGAAATTTTTTCATATGTGTGTTTAGCTGATATTCGAAAAGGGAGAACAAGCTACGGACTGGTACGACGACATATTGTATTTAAATACGGTTGCGAATGCAGCATTAGATACGACGGTGGATAGGCTGGAAAAACTAATTAGAAACGTGGGCAAAAAGTACGAAGTGCACGTACGCGAGGAAGCCGTTTCGGCTCTGCGATCGGTGGCAGATATTGAGCCAAAGACAGTAAGCTGATCAGAAATACATTCAGAATCACCACTCGGTAGTATGCACTGCTTAACTGTTTATATTTTGAAAAATAAAAATTAATAAATAAAAGTTCGGATGAAAGAAATTCAATATACGTTATGAAGGATAGAAATTCTCATCTAAACTAACGCGAAATTTATCAACATGTTTCCTCTGCAACGTATTAACCTAAATTTAATGATGAGGAAAACGAGTATACATCGAATAAATTTAAATAAGTTGACGAAATACAGTCTGTTTGACGAAACCTTGCGCATGGATCACAATTCTCGAGTCAATGTAAATGAATTGCAAAAGCGGTTTAGACAACAGCAACAAATACAATATTGGGCATAGCAATGAATAAGCATACGAAGTTTTACCATACAAAATTGTGTTACAGTAAGATGCGTAGAAACTACTTTTGTAGCCGCTCGCTTAGTCGATGAAAATCTATTTCCATGCGCAAGGGTTTGTGAAATGGACTATAAAATCTTACGCTTTTTTATTAAATTCAGATTCATAAAATTTTGATGCCCATTGCCTTGGATAATGACGAAAATACCTCGCTTCGCATCATGGCTATCGATGTCCTGATTCGCGACTCTCGTCTGCCTCAGCATCTTATCCAGCAATTGGCCATTTCATCAAACTCTAAGGATACCAGCAAACATGTTCGCACTTACATGCAATCCGCCATTGAGCGAATCGCTAATTCATCGAACATGTGTCGTACTAAAAGGTTGGTGCAACGTAACACGGTTATCCACATTAAATTTCAAGCTAGGAGTATATCGAAACGTAATGAATGTGTGATTAAACCGGCTGAAATTAAAGAATAGCAATATTTCTTATAATTAGCGAATAAAACATAGTTCGCGGCTTTGGACTCTATCGTTGTCTATCATTGGTCTCTTTACATGCGTATATCTGCTATAAGAAAAATATATTTATTTTATCGAAAAAATGCATGTTTTTGATTAATTTTTTATTTTTATGATTCTTAATTGTTTAGAATTTTATGCTACCTATTTTTGCGCGGGTGATTTAATATATGTGATGCATAATTGCGCTGCTTTTTGTGATTTTTTCGATTGAGTTCAGCATGGCACACAAATAGAAGCTCTTTTAGCTCCTTCAATGCTAAGCATGCTGCGCGACTGATCAAATGGCTGAGTAATTGGCCACGGTTTTCGAGCAAAGTGATCAGTGGCTCACTGGAAAGCGTTCCGCATCGTCTGGCACTTTCTGTGGAGGCAGGATCAGATTTTAACAATCAGTCACACGTACCACATCGCCTTTTCGTTGATCTCAGTACTAAGTTGTTCCGGTTCCATCATAAATCCGCATTAAAAGCAGAGCTAGTGGATCATGGACTCATCGAACAACTGATTGAAGCGCTCAGGAATAAGGTCGAATCAAGATGGTTAAACTTTTTGCACCATTCGATATCCGACAACAAGCAGGCGGGAAATAAAGTTCAACGTATTTTTACTATGGTAAGCAATCATCGATTCCATATTTCATGCTATGATTCTATTAATTAGAAAGTTTTCCATTGCTAGAGACAAAGGTGCTTTGCTTATCTCTTTTATTATTTCCTGATGTATCGCTAATGTATTATCTGTTCCATTTATTCAAGAGCTTTCTGAGTAAATTTTTTGAAGGCTACAGCATGCCTAACTGGGTGATTTACTGTAACTCGACAGAAAAAGTTGAGTTTGGGGGGCTGTCATTCTTTCATTTTAAATGCACTACACCGTCCATATAGATTCAATTCAAGCATCTAAACAGTGCTGGGACTGTTCCAGTGCGCTAAATAAAGATCTAGCAGGTGGAATCGAATCTGTGTTGCTCCGACGACAATCAGACGTTCTGCCACTGCGCTAGGCGGAAGTTCGCGGCGATGTTTAAAATGTTAGTCAGTTGTGTTTAACGGTCCATTCATGACAAGTTGAATGCGCGATTTCCATCCGCACGTTGCACTTTCTGCTGGAAGACGAAAATAAATTATGTCGTAAAAATTTTTTATTGAAAAACTCCCTTCTTAGCTACAGCGATCTCTAAATGACCTGCAGTAAATAGGAAGCCCCAGAAAAGATTTGCTAGAAAAGCTCTCAGATAAATGAAGCAGACTATAGTTTTCCTGTTTTATCCAGTAGAAATAATTGCCTTTGACTAGAACTATAATATCATAAAACAGAAGAATCATCATGCGAAGTTATCCTATGCTTTTTTGAAATTGGCCACCAACATAGGGATTGCCTCTCTTTATAGAAATTCATGGATAGCCACTTTAATATATACTTACGTTTTTTTGAATATAGCGTTTCAATTATTGACTGCGCCTAGGTTTGTAGTATTTGTGGAGTGGACTCGCTGCGAGTAGGTACTTGTTTTAAACTAGTTTCTGAGCTTTGGGACAAGTAGTCCTTTGAAATGCAATAGTTCCATGATTGATGAGAATTTTTGTCGTTAGTACGCAAATTTCTTGAAGGCTTTTACAGGAGCATCACTAAATCCCTTTGAGTTTATTATGTTGAGATTGGGTCTTAATCTGAATTTAAAATGATATTGATTTTAATGATTCACTGGACGATGACCGAAAAAAGCAGGAATTTGGATGTTTCATGGTCATTCGCAATACCCTGACCTGCAGTTTCACTATATTAACCCCAAGTGTCTAATTCGTTTTATTAAATCAAGAGTCTAGGCGACACGTCCTGCTAGCAAAAAATTGAGGTACTGTATGTTCAAATCCTATTCATTTATGACAAATTTGCAGCAGAAAAAATTAAATATTTTATTAGAATATTCCTGGATGCTGTTACAAAATTATTAAAAATTAATGGTATTAAGTATTAAGTCTAAATTTTATTATTGAAATAGAATGCCGTGTGACAAATGGTAAACATTCTTGACTCATAATGTAGCAAATTTCATCGATTTTTTACAAAATGAACAATTTTTATAAAATTAAGATATGGTTGTCAACGTCTACTCTCTAAACTTTACTTTGTTTCAATTTTATTCAAATAAATCGAAATTCATAAAATAAAATCTAATGCATGATTGCAATTTAGATTTCTATTTTTTATTCAGTTTCACTACCTTTTTCTTCATCGACACATCAGGAATTTCGTTTTTATGATATTTCCTGACTTTACAATTTTCTGATATAGAAACTATCATTAAAGTTGCGATATAAGTGCGTTATTTACGCAGTTCGCCTCTTCATTCCGGAACTTACTGAACAATTAGTGCTCAATTGAACCTTTTACACATTTGAAAATTAAATCTTCAAACATATTGTGCGAGTCGTGAAATCTCGCGTCAGCAAACTATTAGCAAAAGTTTCATCTATGCACCATAGGTGGGCAGCACCAAAATTCTGGGATGTGTGTGTGTGTGTGTGTGTGTGTGTGTGTGTGTGTGCGTGTGTGTATGCATGCGCGTGCGTGCGTGCAAGATTTTTCAAAGGTCAAAAATGGTCTTAAGTTGGTGGTAGGCGAAAAAAACACCCTTTTTCAACGTTTCTCATTGAGCACTATACATTGACATCAAAAAGTTGTGAAAAAACAAAAAAACATTTTAAAATGGAATTCTGGGGTGGCGTACTCGAACTTCTGGGGGATGCATACCTGCATACCCTTTTCTCTACGCCCACGTGTGTTGTACACCATATATTTCTATCCATTTCAAACGCTAGTGCAATGCTGTTTCGTTTTTAATTCTGCATCTATATCTAAGCTTGGCATCAAAGATCGTCGAGATCTAAAGCGCCGGCGATTAAGCACTGCTAAGACGTACATGAAGCTAAAGGTTAAAGGTCAGACCATCGCTATATTGCCGCTTGATAAGCCTACCATAAAACACTATATCGAGCGGTTCGAGGCATACAAAGAAGAGCTCAATAATAAGGAGATTTATGTCGATATTAATGAGGCTACAATGTTCACTAAAGTATACAGGAAATTAGCCACTTCTATAGGCATACCTCTTGTGATCAAAACAGACACGCCGGTAGTAGCTAAAATGGAGGGTAAAATAAAAGCTGACTATCAGAAACTCGATCGCTTCGAGCTGCGAGCGGATTTGAATCCCAGGTACGTTTTCATTCGAATTGACTGATGTGTTTATTAGAATTAAATATTAGATTTTTAAAAGGAACTGCAATAGCTCATTCTGGCCAGCGTGTCACCGCCAGAGAGTCTTCTTCCAAAATCGTCAAAGAATTCATCTGGTTCGCCACTTAGTTCCATGGACTGTTTGACTCCCATAATGATATTCATTCATTCCACCATATAGTCATTAGCATAATTAGACATCCATCTAAGCGAGCCGTGTCATTTCCCGAGGCGTCTAAAATAAAGCCGCTAAAAACTCAAGAATTTATAGGAAAATCTAATAGAATGATGTGCTATTTATGACGATTCATCATAGGTAGCGCGTTAGCGCGCACCTATAATATACATGGGTACCCCTAACACCTGTGCACCCCCTACAGCTATGACAGGAAACATCTAGAAGGTGCGGTTTTTTTAAAAGATAGATAATAAAAAAATTCGCTGCCCGTGTTTTTTTGTTTTTCTTGAAACTCAAAACTGGCTGTGTAAAGAAGGTGTAAAGTTTTTGTGTAACGTATTAACATAGGATGAATTTTGGGAGGTTTTCTAGACGGCATGTGGACAACGCAGTATTGACTCCTCAAATAAATTAATGTCACAGGTTTGTAGAGGAAGGGATGTTCCGAATTGTCTTTTTTTTGTTTGTTGAAATTCGCATTAGTTCTCGAATGGGAGTGTAAAATGTGGGAAAATCTGGGGGTGAAAAAGCACATGTTGTTCGAGTTTTCAACCTGCTTATGTCTGATACTAACTCCGATTATGAATTTTTTGAAATGTTTTCTAGCAGGAATATAGAGCGGATTAAGGGCTACATTTTGCATATAAGCAAAGTCTTTTACGCTCTAAGGTGAGTTAGATCCTGGGCTTTAAAGTTTACACTCTAGTTGATGGTGTAAAAAACGGATTTTTAGTAAGATTTCTCCGCCAAATTTTTCCGCTTATGAGTCAGTGTGAATTGAAGACAGCATTAATAAAGTGCCTCTCAGGGGCTACACATCGCAGCAAACCGCATTTAAAAAAACGCAATATTGAGTTATTCATGGGGGTGTAAAATTCGAAATCAGAGGTACAAAATGGGCGCAAAAACACGTTTTTTCCGAATTTTGATTAATAAATCATACCAAATAATTTTTGCAAGAGAATTTTGGCACACAGGAATGTACTACGATTTAAAAGCTACAAATTGTACCAAACCGAATTTCTTTGAACTCAATGGGGAGTTCGGTACGTAATTTTAAAGTTTACAGTGTTCTAAATGATGGAAAATACGTTTTTGTTGCGTTTTTTGTTCGCCACTTTTTCCGTCCAGAAGTCGATATAAGTCCAATAGAATAAAAATAAAGTGCTTTATATCGGGTGCATGTCAAAGCAAATTGTCTATACATTAATATTTAGGGAGTGTAAAGTCAAAAATTTCGTGTTTAAAATGCGTTTCTGTCTTGTTTTTTTCTGCCTGCTTCTCCGGTTATGAGTCAGGGACACGATTATCAAGTCTAGAAATGGACCAGGAACCAAATTTGATATGCCAGTCTGGCGCATATGCTTACACTCTACAGTGTTGTAAAGTGGTTTACACCTATTGTTAGTCTGCTCATAGAACATTATGGAGACTTAATTTTTTTCATAAATATTAATCGTAATATCGGAACAATATCAAAATTACGAATCTGACCAAAATCTTCTTTACACTAGGTGTTTACATGAAGTTTACACTACATATGTATTTATCTTCGTTTTTGAGCATTCCAGAAACCTAATTTTTTTCCTGGAGTCTAGAAATTTTCAAAGAATTAAATGCGAGACGTCACGTAGGCGCCTTTGTTTACATCCAACAGTGACGTAAAGTAGTTTACACTAATTGTTTATTTGTCCTCAGACCATTGTAGACATGCAATTTTTTCATAAATGTTGATAATAATATCCGAGTAATATCAGATTTACAAATCGGAATAAAATCCTCTTTACACTAGGTGGTTGTGTAAAGTTTACACTGCTAATTAATCTTCGTTCTAGAGCTTTGCGAAAACCTGAATTTTTTGCCGAAATCTGAAAATTTACATGGAATCAAATAAGGGACGTCAGCTGGGTGCGTTTGTTTACACTCAACAGTGATGTAAAGTGGTTTATCTTCGTTCTTGAGCTTTGCGAAAACCTAAATTTTTTGCCGAAATCTTAAAATTTACATGGAATTAAATAAGGGACGTCAGCTGGGCACGCTTGTTTACACCCAGCAGTGATGTAAAGTGGTTTACATCTGTGTCTATTTGTCATTAAACCGTTATGGAGACGTAATTTTTTCATGCATGTTGATCTAATATCCGAGTAATATCGAATTTACAAATCCGACTAAAATCTTCTTTGCACTAGTTGCTAGTGTAAAGTTTACACTATATAATAAGCTTCATTCTAGAGCCTCACAGCAACTTATTTTTCCCTAAAGTCGTAAAATATATATGGAAACAAATGTGATACGTCTGCTAGGGGCGCATGAAGAGTAGTGTAAAGTGATTAACACCTAATGTTAATTTGTTCTTAGAACATTATAGAGGTTTCATTTCTTAACAAATGCTGATCGTTATATCAGAGCAATATCGAAATTATTAATCCCACTAAAATTCTTTACACTCTTGTGTAAAGTTTAAAATGTAAATTAAGTTTATATCTTGAAAGTTTTGGAAGCATATTTCTTTACAGGATGTTCTACGTAACATCAGAATTACTAATCAGAATGTTTTTTCTTCTACAACAAGTAGCTTTGTAAAGTTTAAACCATTCAATTATTAGAAGAACCGCACAGTAAATGAAATCTAGTATTGTATTTCCTGATCTTGCTAATTAAAAGTAGGGTACAAGCAAAGAAAAATGCTCCGATGGAACAGAAAAGGGGAATATACTTGGGATTGGGAATTATCGAGGATGTAAAAGGAGGGGACTAGGAAAAATCTCTCTATGTTATATGCCAAAAATCGCAAAATATGTCAAAAACCAGACTTTCTCTCAACAATGCAAAAAATTGAAGTATATTCTGCGGCCTCCCAATAGAAATAAACTATTTACTAAAAAATTGATTGAAAAAACAGCGAATTAGCAATGCAGTAGCTGAGCGAATTGAATGAAATAGTACATATCGATGCATTCAAGACAATCGATGATATTGTTGGTTCAAAGCAGTAAGGAAACACGGAAGCTGTCGTGCAACAGACCTTATGTAGATACTCTTTTACACATGTCTACAACAATTGTTTACTAAACTTTTCCATTTTTCAAAGGCCGCAGAATATACTTCGATTTTTTGCATTATTTAGAGAAAGTCTGGTTTTTAACATATTTTGCGATTTTTGGCATATAACATAGGAGATTTTTCCTAGTCCCCTCCTTTTACATCCTCGATAATTCACAATCCCAAGTATATTCTCCTTTTTTGTTCCATCGGAGCATTTTTCTTTGCTAGTCTAATATATATTTGTGAAAGTGTGTTTGTATGTCCGGGGTTGGCTCCAGCCCCATAGCAGATGGGGGGGGGGGGTTGAAATTTCGGCCCGAGGTCGGCCTACCTATAGGAGGTGTAGTAGCGATTTTAAAATTTTGACAAACGCACCCATTGGCCCTGGGCAGGGACGGAGCGGGGTTTGGCCCCTGTGCTATAAGCCTCCACGATTTCGGGAGATGGCAGATTTTTTGCTATTTTTTTCAAAACTTAGTTTATACTGTTTGTATAGGAAACCCTGGCCAAGGGGAGCATGCCTGGCAACACTATGTACATTGTTACATGTTATAGCATTGGTCGGCACTGTGAAACATCAAAATACGGGTTTAACCAAATAATGCTATAACATAGGCAATTTAATAAGATAGGCATGGTATGAGATACTATGTGCAACAAGATAGGCAATGCTATAACATAGGACGTGATATAAGATACCCTGTGCTACAGGATAGGCAATACTATAAGATAGAACGTTATATAGAGATACCCCGCACTACAAGGTAGGCAATGCTATAAGATAGGAAGTGATATAAGATACACCGAGCTGGAAGATAGGCAATCTTATAAGATAGTATGGGATATAAGATACCCTGTGCTACGAGATAGGCAATGCTATAAGATAGGTGTGATATAGATACCCTGTCTGTGTCATAACATGCAGTGATATAAGATAGGAGATACCATCAGCTATAACATATGAGTGATATGAGATATCACGTGATATATGACACCCTTTGCTACAACAAACAAAAAATTTTTAAAACATCAAAAATATGGTTTTACCAGAAAAATTTTCCAAAACATCCTTAAACATCAAAAATATGGTTTGACGAAAAAAATTTTCCAAAACATCCCAAAACATCAAAAATATGGGTTTGATTGAAAAAATTTCCCAAAACATCCTAAAACATCAAAAATATGATTTGACGAAAAAAATTTCCAAAACATCCCAAAACATATAAATATGGGTTTTATTAAAAAAATTTCCAGAACATCCCAGAACATCAAAAATATGATTTTGGCTAAATAATTTTCAAAACCATTCAATAACGTCAAAAATATGGATTTGATCAAAAAAAAATGGCTGACAAAAGACATTTTAAAAAATCCAAAAATAAAATATGGTTTATACCAACAATTTTTTTAGAAATATCCCAAAAACATCAGAAGTCTTGAAAAATAAAAAATACAAGAGACATATCAATTCCATATAGTTATCAGGCCTAAGTTCAGCCCGGGCAACGCCGGGCAGCTCAACTAGTATTTTATATTTAGAGCTTTCTAAAATAATGCAACTCTGATCATTTTAGACTATAGGTAGGTACATGCTAACAGATGCATACAACTCTCAGACGTATGACGGATCATCAGCGGATCCTTGTAAGAAGGCGTACTTTTATTATTTTGGAGACTGGACTGGTCCCCTCTCAGCGTGCGCCTAATGACGGTTTTTATTGCTGAAATTTAATTTGATCTTTTCTGCAGATTTTCGCACATACTTATGATCAATTTGAGAATATATTTGCTTTTCGGAAACGCGAATCTGCTCCGCCTTTTCTGATTAAGTTTGTTTATTGACCAATTATAAGATAACGTAAGGTGCCTTTTCAGCATCGTTGCTGCGATGATAACGAACGTTGAAGCGACATCCCCATTCGTAGAAACCGGCGTAACGTTGATCCAACGTCTGAAGATTAATGCGCCGATCAACGCTGATCTCAAACTGGATCTTAAGAAGCAACACATCGACAACTTCAGGTTGACCATCAAGGCCCCTGAAAAGAAGATCGATTTATTTACCCTCGAAAGCAAGACTTTGGCGTTCACCAGGGAATGGCCCGAGAACAAGGCCTTGTTGCCTGACGTGGAAGAGGAAACTTTAACTGCCGAAGAATATCATCGAGCAGCCGAGGTACGCCTCCTTCTAACAAATAAAACAACTTTTGAAAGTGTAGCGCAAACATTATTTATTCGTATTGAACATTCTTACTCACTTCATATCGCTATCGACGGATTATGTAACATTATCCCGCTTTCTCTTGCTCTTGACGACAAAGACGAGTTCGTTCTCATAGAAAACATTTTTCGTTGTTTCTAAAACGGTCGAAACCGTCTCGAAAATCGATAACTTTGGAATAAACTACCATTATTCTTTAGACTTAATTTTAAATACGCTCCTTCCTATAATATCAATCGACTTAGGCCGTAAAAGTAAAATTTCGGAATTTTTAACCTTGGTGGTCGCAAAGAGCGATTCATTAATTTCAATAGTCATAATTAATGCTTTTGTATGTAATTACTCTGATCACAGTCGAAAATACTTTTCCATTCCACAAAATGCTTTCAAACGCACATGCAAACCCATACGTGCGTGCCATCAAGCTCGACAAACGTATGTTTAAAAGAAAGTTATCATGTCGACTGACTAGAGCATTTTTGTTTTTAACAAGACTTGTTTGTATCTTCAACATACATGTTCGGGCCCGAAAATTTTTAAAAAAGTGCCTTTTTTGAGCTAAACAAAACGATATACGACATGTGACGGCCAGAAATTTTGGGTGCCAGGGTCCCCGGCTATTTTGAGGAGGAGGTTAATGACTTCCAATTTTTGGCCAAAAATGCCAACAAACACGTAAAAATGACCAAAAAAATTCAACTTGTTTTCCTCTAATCAGAGGGGTTCAAATATTTTCTGACTATGAAGGGAAGGGGGTTTGGGATGTCCGACATTGGATGCGAGGGATCTCCCTACCCAAACGCATCAAAAACAATGTTTGTGACGTTTCCGTCAATGCTCGTTCTTTTTAAAAGACGAAAACACAAAAAAGTCTCAAAAAAATTCACAAAATAGAATAAATCGAACAAAACAGTCCAAAAATGTGTACATGGCGCGAGGCGCCAAAAATTAGAGATTTTTGAGCCAAAAATGAGCTAAAAACACTTAAAAAGGCACACTTTTTACACTATTTACGGAAATCGACAATTTTTCGAGGTCGTAGCCATTTTGCGGGGAGTCAGTTGCCATTTTTGGGGTTAAACCTCCCAGATAACAAATGATCTTCACTACCATACCGAGTAATTTTTCACAAAGTGATTTTATTTCAATTTTAATTAATTTTGATACTCGTATAGTGAATTCGTCTAGTATGAAGCGGTGTCGTTTTTTCGGGTACAAAAAATCTAGTTTCATGGTTCTTTCCAGGATTTCGTGCGAAGTGAAAAACACTCGATGCCCTTCATTATTCTTGACTTTAAACGTGATAAATTACAGAGTTTTTTGATTTCATCATTAAATTACTCAAAGAATATGGAATGTAACAGGGGCATATAACAAACCACGCGAGTTTTTTGATTTGTTTTCAAGTCATATTTTATTTTATACAGTACACTAAATGCGTCGGAAAGGAATATCTGAGCATGCAAATTTGCGTGCAAAACCGCATTCATTACAAGAAATTTGACAGGCCAGATGACTTATTTTCTCTTCCTTTCGCTGGTCATAACAGACTCGTCGTTTACGCTAAACCGGCTTCACCACTCGACAAGCATGCCAATAACGATAAAGACAAACACGTAATATTTTAAAGTTATTCCAATTAAAAATTTTATTATTCATTTAATTTATTACAGTAACAACGTCCAGACGTGCACAGCATGGGAATTCGAGGTAGGGGTGGTTCAATTCAAAGAAATTGGACAGAACATGGTCAAAAATAGCCGAAAATTTGACACTTCTGAGCAAACAGATAGCTCAAAATGCTTGAAGCAGCACCTTTTCTACGAATTTTTTTGAAAGTTTCAGAAACTTTAAGAAAATCGCGAATTCTAGAAGCTGGGGTTAAAAAATTTCAGAGTTGGAGGTTAAAAACTTACCAGGTATGAAACCTCCACCCCTGCGCCTCAAACACCCCCCCAGATCACGTATGGTAACGTCTGTGTAGGAAATTTGACGATCATATGTTTTGAATGGCATCCAATATTTCCAAGTGATTAAAATCGAACTTATATTTTTTTACTTTTTCTTCAATTTCGTCAGGATCACTGCAAAATTATAGTTTACAGTACTGAATTTCATATACTCTGTCCAAAAAGTGCTTAAACTGTTTATAGTTTTTGCAGTCCTAATTATCTCGCTAATCCGGTTTTTGTTTTGCATGCATATCTGGCCGATGTTATCATCTGAGCAAAAATAAAGAGACAATAAAATATAAAAAAAATTTAATATATAGAATCATTGTGCATGAAGGGTCGATAGGAAACACGCGGATGCGGGTTTTTGGGTATATGAGAGCTAGACATGAATGGAGAAAAAATCACGTTTTTCTTGCAAAGTGCTCTAAATCAATCGGAAATTGCCAATTAAACACATTTTTACGTTATCTCAACAATTATGCCTAATTTTTAGTCTTATTTTTTCTTCAACGTTTTTTGGCTGGCCGCCTATGCTGTGCACTTATGACAAAGCAACAGCTTCATTGATAGGGGCGGAAATTTGGGCTGCAAAAATTGTTTGTTTCTGCTAGATATGGCTATTTTCGATCTTTTTTATCACTCTGTATATGAATCGGCAACCGGAAATCGCGAAAAAACGAAAAAATCCAGAAAATTTAATTATGGAAGTCTGTACAGCGTTTTTTATCCTGGCTGGGGTTAAATTCCCTCTCTTTTTGCTCCGTTTGCACGCGTTTAGTCTTCAGGGAACGATTGACTCTTTCATCAAAGTACTTTGAAATGATCTGCCACTTTTTATAATGTAAACATAATTTGCTGACATATTTTAGGTATTTTCCATAATTTATATTCTTTGTTTCCTGCTCAATACCTTTTCTAACTTTATTGCATGGACCAATCTCAGTATCCAAAATGTTACCGACGGAGGTGTGGCTATTGAATTTTCGATAATAATTATGATATGGGCCCAAACTTGCCCGCAATCCATTTGTTCAGCATAAATGGATAGCATTATACCTGGGCGTGGGGCGTTGGGGTATGAACCCCCTTAAAACCAAAATACCCCGCAGAATTCAATTTTTGAATTTTTTGTTGTTGTTTTTCTGCAATTTTTTGACGCCAACGGATAGTGCTCGATGAGAAACGTTGAACAATGGTGTTTTTCGCCATACCACCATTTTTGAGGCCATTTTTTACCTTTGAAAAAATCTTGCACCCCCAGAACTTCGGTGCCGCCCACCTATTGATAGCATGTAAACATTGAATGATTGCAGTCCATGAATTGTATTTAAAATTTTTTCATTTTTTACAATTGTTGGCGTGCACTAGCTACGTATTTACTGCAATCGTTTCCTACAGCGAAATATGAATTTGTCGCCACGGCTTTTGCATCCCTTCTTTTCAGAATCGATTTTTTTTATCTTTTCGATTTTCAAGAGCAAAATGCGGCAGAAATGCTGAAATTTTCTGGATTTTTAGCTCCAGTTGACCGTCATGTTAATCACACATCTTCAAAAAACATTATAATTAAGTTGATAGACTTGAAATGAGTAGAAAACTCACTGCATTTACACTAGTCTTGTAACTTATTGTACTGTGCGCTAATCTCCAAATTTCAGTTGATAATGTAAAAGTAAAAATCTTTCATACCACTTTAGTAATTTTCTCTTTCGCTTAACTTTACTAAGCTTACGGACCCTAAATAATGATAACATAAAAAATTTGTATGGCTTCTCCTTCGTCCTGACTTGAAAACAATCAATGCTTCAATCTTGCTAGCGATCTGTTTTGCAGAATTTTTGTACTTTTCATTCATCAAAGGCGCAGTAATCAGCTATTTAATGTACAAATTAGAATTCAATGTGTTCAGGCTGACGTTAGTGTATAAAGTTTATATACATTTACTAAGAAAGTAGACCATACCCACAGGCCAATGCCTTATTACAGAAGACCGCAAATTTTCGAACTTGGATATTTTGAGATTAATTTGACGAAAAGCTAAAAATACATTTAAAATTATAACATTATTGAGCGTTCCTCTAGGAATTCAAAGCAACAATACGATTGAT
The DNA here is from genome assembly GCA_036768485.1 of Mermis nigrescens. Lineage (NCBI taxonomy): Eukaryota > Metazoa > Nematoda > Enoplea > Mermithida > Mermithidae > Mermis > Mermis nigrescens. Next base: position 18,232,207 of record JAVLUZ010000157.1, read on the forward strand.
GTGCGATAATTTTGAAAAATTAGAAAAATGTTTCACTAAGAGCGTCGTTTGATTCGAATGTAAAAAGTCTAACATTTGAATCAAACTATCAACAAGATTTTATGAAATTTTAAAATTTTATTCTTCCCACTTAAGTTAGGCTTCTGCAGAGAAAATTATGCATGAATCATGAATTCTAGCATCAAAAACCGATTTTGATGGCTTTTACTCATTTTGATAATTTTTAATCTTTTAAACATGTTCTACGCAACAAAAATGCAATTCTTGATTCTGGGTCAGTCCCTTCCGCCCTCGTGTGAGACGTCAGAAAGAATCTCACGCGGAAATACGAGCTCTTGCATAAGTTGTTGTATAAATCAACGTATTATGAGCGTTTTCGAGCATGTATAGTTCGGCTTCGTTTCATTAATAAAAGTACTATATTTACATTAAAACAACTTTAAATGAGTAAGAAACCTTATGCGCGATTATAATATAAAATTACTCGCGCGATTTGTAGTATAGCTGACCATATCTGCCAGAAGGTAACTAATATAATTTAGAATGTATCGCCGCTTCTCGAAACTCAAGACGATAAGTACTTAAATAAGTGAGCAAAATATGCGTACAATCCAAAATCATACGATAATAAGAGGGATAATTTATTCAGATTGTCATCAGAATGAAAGTTAACGTTAATGACAAAGCGCACGAGCTCAATAAAGCTGACTTCTTGCACCCCGATGAAATTTTAAGGAAAAAAATTGATCAAGCGAAACATGAGAGTGCGGCGTCAAATAAAGTCGACAAACTCATGAAATGGGAAAGTGAGTAAGTCTCATACTTTAACGCATTCAACGTTTTTACTTTTCTTAATTGTATTTCTTTACGATTGTACTGTATTTTTTACTTTTTACTCACGAATTTCATTACGCTAAAATTATAATTTAGGTTCAGTCCACAAAGTCTGAAAAGGCATCGGCTGCCGAGAGTGATAAGCGATCGCGAGTGGATGAGCAAGTCTTCTTACGACGTCAAAAATCTTGATCTCACCAGCGTGCAAGTTGACATTGAACATAACGGTCACAAACTCTTATTGGACGTTAAGCATTTCGCTGACAAAATCAAGCGTTTTAGAAAGATTTCGACCATTTTTAAGGCGACTGGCAGTAAAAGTCCGGATTCGAAGAAAGTAAATTAAATTTAATATTATATAATGATCACAATGTTTACTCTTAAAGAACTCGCAATAGTGAATTTAATTTAATTTAACCCGAATTCGAATCTAAGAGCAATTTTTCAGTAAAAAAATTCACCGAAGATACAGAATTTTATTTTTAACGACTTAGTCAACAGAATGCGTAGATTGGTTTTACTGATTTAACATAGAATTGATACGAGTATAATAAGAGTAGCGGTGCAATAATCGAGTTGATCGATTAACGAGAAGCCTTTAATTTTTTGGTGAAATTTATATAGAATAACAAGAGTATGCTCCATCCCAAATGGCTTTCTGATTTCCAGTTTGAAAATTTTAATAGATTGAGTAGTGTTGTGTCTTGCTTTAATGTGGACGTGTAAGCTCGCAGTCGCATTTCGATACAGAACGGGAAACAGAATTTAAATGCAGTGCAAAAGCACTATTTGATGTTGAATTTAGATCTGCTTCGACGCCGAATTGCTTCAGCCGTCACCAGCATACCGAGTCGAAGACGTGGCGGATAAAGCTTATCAAGCGGCGGTCAAGATTAACTTTGGGAAGGAATGCGAATCTTATAACTTCATTACCGCCAGAGTAATCTTTTTAAACTCGCTTTCTGTCACGCGCTGTCTTGCAAAAGCAAAACTTCTATCAAAGAAAATGTGACGCGGTTGTTGCGCAATAATTTTGACTCAATACTGACTAATCGTAAGATAAACACGATTAGTTTATAATAAATGACGTCTCAACCTAAATATGGCTGATCTTCATCAAAGAGTACGCGATTGCAGTGGCGGTTCCAGGATTTTCTGACAAAGGGTGCGGAGCCCAAAATTTCCTAATAGTTTCAAAAATTCTTCGAAAAATTCGTCCATTATGCTTAAATTGGTGGTTTTTGCTGCCTTTCGATAGGTAGAACCATTTCTGATGGTAAAAATATTTAAAATTGTCAAAATATTCGAAAGTTTGAACGTTTTTTCAATGAAGAACTCGCAAGATTAGGGGACTAAATTGGTACAAAGTGCCGCAAAACTACTGGAGGAATCATTTCTAAGGTTAGAATAAGGTTGTTAGAGCTCCAAGAAAGTTAGTGAATGGTATTAATGAGTACTACTCCAGCGCGTAGGGCCAGAAAAATTTGAGAAATCAAGGTAAAAATAACTAAAATCGTCAAAATATGCGCACTTATTCTTTATTGCGCCCAAATATTTTTTGACGACCAAGGAGCGGCCGTCCAACCCTAAACCCACCCTAGCATTATTGGATCGGCCTCATAGGTAGCGAGCATACCTGGGCGTGGGGGTTGGGAGGTATGCACCCTCATCGAGAAACTAAACTACCCGCCCCCCAGAAATCAAAATACCCCCCCCAGATTTCAATTTTTGAAAATTTTTCCGTTTTTACCGCAATTTGTTGATGCCAATGGATAGCGCTCGATGAGAAACGTTGAAAAATTGTGTTTTTTTGCCATACCACCACTTTTAATGCCATTTTTTGACCTTTAAAAAAATCTTGCACCCCCTAGAACTTTGGTGCCGCCCACCTATCGTAGCGAGTGATTTTACGAATAACATGGTTTTGATTCTGTCATGTTTGCATATTAGAATTAATGATTTTCATTATCATAATATCTGACTCTCGCAATATAATATCGACGAAGGTACATTATGTTCACGTGCTTATCATTTTGAAAGAATAGACGTTAGATGAAACATTTTGCGAATGCTATTAATATTTTTCAATAGGTTAATAGAATGCGAGAAAAATTCGAGTTTACAATGTATATCTTTTATCATTTGTTTCGTTTCCCAATAATTCTTTCTTTGCGATACAGATACGCGCTGAGCAAACTAAGGAACAAATAGAAACTTACAGAAAAGATGAAACGTACAAGCGATTCAAAAATTGTGAAGACTCATCGAAATGCGGTCCAATCGAGCAATTTAAATATTTGGAGAAAATAAGCGATCTTTTAAAATATATCGTGGAAATGGAGTTCCAAAATGTAAGTAAGATATTCGAGAATCACTATTTCCGATCTATAATTCGCCGTATGAAGCATAAGGAAGCCCAAAAGAAGGACTGATGTTTTGAAGCTTTTTTGGCAACGCGACGAGACGCGACAAATTAAAATCGATTAGGTAAAGTGAACAATTGTTGTTAATTCATTAAAAATTGTACTCGTACTTCTCGATATATATATCTCGATGATAGTATACTTTTAGGGTCATATTTTATGTGAAAATCCTTTTGAACTATAGAGATAGAGTTGGTAATTTTTTAAAAAGTCTCTAATAGAAACGCGCTCAATGTCTTAGTAAAGAAGCTACCGTCGAGCAATTTTAGTATCTAAAGCACACCTGGGCGCGGGGGTTCAGGGGGTATGCATCCCCGAAAACCAAAATAACCCCCGGAATTCGATTTTTGAAATTTTTTTTGTTTCTTTCGCAATGTTTAGATGCCAATGGATAGTGCTCGACGAGAAACGTTGAAAAATGGTGTTTTTTCGTCATACTACCATTTTTAAGGCCATTGTTTGACCTTTGAAAAATCTTGCACACCCAGAATTTTGGTGCTGCCCACGTATGATCTCAAGTATTCCTTCGCTGAAATGTAATGAAATTATCTTCAAGTTAATCATCATAAAATCTTCAGTTGTTGCCAATCTATACAATACATCCGTATTTGTGTTCAGGTGCCAGATTTTATTAAGAACGCGAGCATTCACGCCATGGATCTCTTGAAAGGTTTTTATTTATTACGGACATCATCCGACGCAACGGCAAAAAACGATCAGCATCGCATAAAGTTGATTTTTAGATTGGATGATTACGACGAGACAATGAATCTTACTATTAAAGTAAGGAAGCGTCGCTTTAACGCAATTAGGCGAATCATACGAATTCGCCTCGCAACGGATCATTCAGTAAAGTGGAGCATTTCTTGACCTTTATTGATGTCTTTTGAATTCTGCGTCATTAGTTATGGGCATAGGTGGGCAGCACCAAAATTCTGGGGGGGTGAAAAAATTTCTGGGGGGTGAAAAAATTTTTAAAGGTTAAAAATGGCCTTAAAAATGGTGGTATGGCGAAAAAAACACAATTTTTCGTCGTTTCTCATCAAGCTCTATCCAATGGCATCAAAAAATTGCTAAAAAAGCAAAAAAAAATTTTTTCTGGGGAGTATTTCAACTTCTGGGGGGGGGTGGGTGCATACTCTCAACCCCCACGCCCATGTGTGGTTATGGGGTGTGAGATTAAAATTTTCCAGGAATTCGAACTCCATTTATCGGTCGAAATGAAATTTCTTTATACGTATTAATCGTAGATTTATCTTTATTCGTACGCCCGCTGTAATGCCGATTTGCTATACAGTACTCCGTACTTCTTTTTCAGACCCCTCGTGAAACGACCAGAATTAAAGATATTGATGTTCCTTTTATGCCTTTGAACACCAAACGCGAATTCATGCCTCCATTCGGTATCGGACCAATTAGCTTATCCGGTAAGTTCACCAATTTTAGGCGTAATGCTTTTATTTGCCGCATACTTTCCTCACTATAACGACATTCATTCGACACAAAAGTCAAAAAGACTCGGACGTACAATTCGTAACAATTGCGCATCGGCCTCCATATCTTTCAGTCGTAAGTTTTTCGAATAATTTTCTCAGACATCTGTCACCTGACAAGCGACGGAGTTATGACATTCGATGGTCATAATCACAATATCGGGATTGGAACTTGCTTCAGCTTGGTTGCCGGAGATTGCACAAGCAATGCCGGTTACGCATTACTGATAAGAAAAGTGAACGAAAGAGACACCAAAAAGGTGATGTCACGCAAACGTAATACGCGCGTCATTGATTCTCTAGCGCCGAGCAAAGAATACCTGTTTTGCGCCAACGCTAAAATTTGGGAATTAGCGCCATGCGCAATGCTTTTTTGGATGAAACAAAAGAGTTTTAGCACTTTTAAAGCGTTTTTTGAAGCAAAATCGATGCTCAGTTTTTGGAAGAATTTATGGGAAAAAACGATTAACTATATAAGAATTTCAAATTACGGTGCTAACATTTTAGCTAACCCGAGCAGGAGTTTGCTAATGATAAAACGAAGGACCAGCGATAGGGAAAAATAATACATTTTAGGTGTGCTAAAATGTTGACACTGTAATTTTGAATTTTTATACAATTTATCCTTCTTTCCCAAATATTCTTTCGAAAAGTGAGCATCGATTTTGCTTTCGAGTTTTTATTTCAGTTAAGCGATTACTCCCTGATAACATATATGCGTATGTATCCGCAAGCACGTGAGATTTTTCATTGCGTAGAAAGACCGATTCATTGATAACAAACAGTTTTAATCAAAATTAATAGCAGCATGGAAGCTTTACACCAGATAATTTATGCTTCAAGAAAGGAATACTTTTGGTGAATATTATCTAAATTTAATAAATCACACCTTAACACGCAGGCAAGTCCATATTCAGGTACCACGAAATGAAATTTTATTCATTTTCCACATGTATTCCTGAAGAAAAGTTAAAAACTCAAAATGCGTTTAACAGGCTGCGAATACAGCTTGTAGCAATATTTCAACTAGGGTGGGGATTTTAGAATTTACCGACGCTTTGCATCAAATTAATTGTTTTCTTGTTGTGTTTATCTTCTGAACAGCCTTATAGCTGAAATGACTCAAAGTTCGTGCACAGATAGATTAATCAATTGATCACAGTCAAGCATGAACAAACTGGACGATGAGAAATCAGTCGTGATGACAGTTTGAACAGTACATTTTTCGTAAGAGTTAAAAAACGTAAAACAATGAATGCTTTTCGAAAACTTGAGCTTACCGAGAAACGCTCAAAAATGCCATTATTTTAGCCTGTATTTTTCGTTGCGCTAATGAGAATCGTCTTGCGCGAATGCTTCCTTCTAGCCGTTAGCAACTGCGCGTGCACTTTTCACTCTTTACCATTGTCTTTCTAATCATCAGAATAACGGTACCTCTTCCTCACAAAGGACGAAACAGGCTTCAAAAATCAACTTTTCAAGTACCAAACATCATTTTTATTCGAAAATTTTCGCACAAAAAAGGCTGAATCCGGTGCTAAGCGCCGAAAAACTTGTTAAATTAAGCCATTGGGATGGTTTGAGAAGATTGAATTTACTGTTCTTCCTTGTATTCGTCCACCCGAAGTAATTAAATATGCAAATCAATCGGACAATTTGGCGCGAAGCAACAAAAATTTTGAGAATTTGCATTACAAAACAGAATAAATGTGGCAAAATAGCTTTCAAGCCGGCTGAACAGTCAGTACGGGTACATGCTAAGAATGATACAGAAATTTTAAGAAATTACGGCATGCGATTGTTAAAAAAAGGATAGAAAACATGGCATTCTTCCTCTCGTCAGCTGTCTTTCGGTGGGTCGATGCGGGGTGGGGAGAAGGGCTATTTTGACCTCTGATCTGCTCTAGATCAATAATGCTATTCTAGCGGTAAGTCAACTGCATAAACTAGTTTAGTCGGCACGCAGACATTAGAGCGCGCGACATTAGAACGCAGCCATAATAGATCATTATTAACGAGCATGCCTTTGAAAAAAGTCCTTTTGTATCTTAAACTCAAGACTATTTGCAACGATTCATACACTTTCCGATTCAGAATTGGATACGCTTTCTATTATTGGAGGTAAAGTAAAAATGTTGACTTTTTACCTACCTAACTCTGGAAAGCATCAATAGTTCTTGAACCGATGGATTTTGTGCAATGCGGTTTGCTACGACAGAAAGTGAGATGAATGCTCTGCAAAACAATGTCTCCAAACGACCCCTTGCCATGCTAATTTAAAGTTGTAGGTGTTACTTATTTAAAAAAAACTTTGACGTAAATTAAAAATCTTTCGTGCAATGGAGTAGACTGATCTATTTTCTAACCTCAGTGCTAAAACTACGGTAGTAAGGATGTAATTTTAGGACATTAGTTTGTGGCTTTTCATGCACTTTCTAATGGACTTTCTAATTTCCGAGATATTCATGCGTAGGTAAATAATTAACTTTGCCCCGTTATAATAGAAAGCGTATCCAATTCTGAATCTGAAAGTATATGAATCGTTGCAAATAGTCTTGAGTGTAAGATACAGTAGAACTTTGTTCAAAGGCATGCTCCTTTTGTCCGTGAAGCTTTAACCGGCGAACTCTTTCATTTATCAGCATAAAAGTTTTGTAAAGTTACGTGAAAAACATCTATTACGGCTGCGCTCTAATGTCGCCCGCTCTAATGTCGCGCGCTCTAATGTCATGTGCTCTAATGTCGGCTCACCAGTTTATTCATTAAAGTTTAAAAAATTGGCATAGGTCAAATTTCTTTCACTGGAAACTCGGCAAAGATAATATTCGTAAAAAGTTGGAAACAAAATATATTTCTTGCTTTTGATTGATGAGTAAAAAATATTTGAGTAACATCCGAGTATAAATGTTTGCTTTTCGTTTCATAGTCTTTAACCTTGAACATTTATTTACTTTTATTTTGTTGACGCATGTTGGAAACGAAACCAATTTCGTTCAGGAGGTGAAGATTGTAGTACGCAATCACACAGTTTTGCTTACGCCGTCCGACGCTTCTGCTAACAAAATAGCCATTAAAATCGACGGGGAATTACGCAAACTTGGAGAGAAACCTAACATTGCTGAACATGGTCACGTGATTGTCAAGTAAGCTAACATAGAACATTGTATGTTTTCAGCATGTTTTGATTATATAAGCAGAATGCAAAATAACACTAACTGCATTTTATGCAGTTAGTAAAGTTAAAAATGGTCTTAAAATGGTTGTTTGGCGAACAAAACACCATTTTTAAACGTTTCTCATCGAGCACTATCTACTGGCATAAAAAATCGCAAAAAAACAAAACATTTTAATAATTGAATTCTGGGGGATGGATGTTTCGGTTTTTGGGGGTACGGGGTATCCGGACTTATGGGAGGAGGGTGCAAATTGCATACCTCCCGATCTCACCCCTTCCCACGCCCACCTTTGTATATATTGGAACAAATTTCCAAAGTTTCATTTAGCTATCGAAGCTATTGGATATTGACTTATATTTTTGTAAACACTACTTTTGTAAGTCACAACACAACGGAAAAAATTTGTAACTAAAAATGATAATAAAAATGTATAGTAATAACAATAATAATAACAATCATAATAATAATAATAATGATAATATTAATAACAATAATATTAATAATTATAATATTAATAATAATAATAATAATAATAATATATAATATTATAATAATAATAATAATAATAATAATAATAACAATAATAATAATAATGATATTAATAATTATAAAAACAATAATAATTATGTTAATAATAATAATTAAATAATGACAATAATGATAATGACAAAAACAAAAAGTAAAATAATAAATTTACTAATAATAATAAAAGAATGATAATAAAATAAAGTAATTATAATAAAATAATTAGTTATAACTAAAAACTTATAATTAACAATATTATTTAATACTAAAAATAATAAAATAAGAATAATAAAATGTATTAATAAAAATAAGTAACATTAATAATTAATAATAAAATAGTAATGATAATAATAAATTATAATAAAATATAATTATAATAATAGTAATAAATGAAAAAAGTAATAAAAAATAATGCTAATACTAAAATAATAATGCTAATAAACTGATAAAAAATAATTTAATTAAATTATAATAACAATTGAAAATGTTAATAATAAGTAGGTAACAATAATAATAAAATACGTAAATAAATAATAACGAAATAATAATTATTAGAAGTAATAATAATCATAGAACGATAATAAAATAACAATAATAATGAAATAATGCCAACAAGTAAACACTAACTAATCAGCAAATTTGCTCGGAACTTTTGTCTATAAATAGCTATAAAAGCATCTTTACTCTAATGCTTAATATTATTAGATACAGAATTACAATTTTATTGTACATTTCAATTTAGCTTTGTGGGATTTCACCGTGTTAATTTTAACCGTGTTTTTATTCAACAAAAAAATACGGTTTACCAAAATTTGCTGCATTGAACTAATCCTAATAAAGCCAAATGATACATATAAATCGCATTACTTCAAATTTAACAGTACAAACGTTACGTTACGAGGAAGACTTTATGTACTCGTACTATTGTTTAAGCTACTTAACTTTTTCCGTCGTAACTTGCCAAAAAGTGATAGTTTCAAAAGTGTGAATTAAAAGAGCAATATCGTGAGTATATCAATGAACTTAACAATTTTGTTGTCTTATACTGTGTCTTTTTTTCGATATATTGAGCAAAGCATTAGTTATTATCAAAACATGTTGTACCCTTTTCTGGGACTACCTGTATTTGTTTTCCAGAAAATTTATTTTGTTTCTTCCGTAGCTTTTGTCGTGAAAATTTTTCATCAATATGGATTGCTATTAAATTATACAAATAACGTATAATGAAGCTTACCGATGCTTTGTTTCGGGTTTCTTACATGATTATTTATTTTATATGTAATTTGAGCATCTTTTCTCAAGTGATTTGGTGTGTCTTACGTTTTTGCGATTGTACAGGATTCGGAAACAAGGTCCATACATCAAAGTCGAACTGGTTGAGCAACAAGTGGCCATCTACTTTGATACGCACGATTTAAATATTAAGGTAAATTAATTCGTGCGTCTATTCATCTGAAATATTTAGGGCGGATACATGGTTCATAAGGGTGGCGATCGAAATTCAATTTTCCTTGGAGCTATCGAATTTTACTTAAAAAAGGCGCCAACTATGCAAGTTCAAAAGAGATTACAAAATTATAAATCGTCGGCATTATTGTCTATACTCTATGCAACACACGTGACAAAGTATTGAAAAGTTTGGCTTCCATTGATTTCATCATACCGAGCACGGTTGTTATCCTACCTTGAAACCTGCATCCTAAAATTTGGCCGCTCAATAAATGTTCGCATCCATAATTGTGGCTTTAGGATCTTTTCACACTCACCATTTTTTTAACTGCTGATATTTTGCATATTCATCTATTCGACAGTTTGTGAGCTTAGATGTTGCATAGCATGGCCGATCGGGGTGGGGATTAACCGGTATGAGGGGTTAAAAACTGATCTTTTTGGGCAAAAATGACCTCAAAAACCGGTATAAATGCACAAATACCGTTAAAAATATGTTATTTCACAGTCTTTGGACTATTTCAAGCATTGAAGAAGTTTTTAAATTTTCCTCCATTTATGGTCTTCACTTTGCTTCATTTTTCCCAAGACAATTTCCCATTTATCTACTTTCAAAGAGGTCTAGACCCCGTAAGCCCCCTAATGTGCATTTCAAGCTATTAATCCCTCCCACGCCCTTGTGCGCTTTCAACAGGTCCCTGTAAATATAGAGCGCGACATTATTTTTCACTTTGGCCTGCAAATAAGGACGTCGTGTACATAAGTCTGATTCTTTCAACTCTGCTCATGGATTCGCACACAAACCGAATATAATACATCTAATGAAACACTCGATTCCTTCCAACTCCACATGGGCGACCTGGTCGCTACCACACGTGAGCGTGGAGGGGGAGAATTCGTGGGTATGAACCCCCTAAGTTCGAATACCCCCAGAAACGAAAATGCCTCCCCAGAATTCAATTTTAGAAAAATTTTTCCTGTTGTTTTCGCAATTTTTTGATGCCAATGGATTACAATTTACAATTTTTAAACGTTTCTCATTGAGCACTATCCATTGGCTATCAACAAATTGCGAAAATAAACGAAAAAAATTTTCAAAAATCGAATTTAAGTGGGGGTATTTTGATTTCTGAAGGGGGTGCATATCCACCAAACCCCCATGCCCAGGTATGGTCGCTACCCACTCCGTCGAGCAATGGAGAAATCGGTTCCTACAGTAATAAGGACAAATGGTTTGTCGTGGAATTTAATTTACTTTTTTAATTTTTAATAATTGTCCAGACTATATTCGCATTGAAAACATATCACATGGGGATTTACTAAGTTTCGTACTGCAAAATCCGATATTGATCAAACTAAGTGGAATTAATGACTTCAAAAGGTCATTATTTTTAGTGAAAGTTGCAAATTGAAAAATAATGCTTTTTCATGAATAATCTTCTTCATTCGGAACACGAAGTTTTTTCAGGCTTCAAGATTAAACATGAACGATCAATGCGGCCTTTGCGGCAACTACAATTCAGAAAGCTCACAGGATTTATTGCTGCCGAACCTCAAGCGAGCTAAGGATGAAAAAGCGTTCTGGAAAAGTTACACAATCAAACGGGACGACTGTCATTTTCCTACGGATAAGTTGGCCACTGACAAAAAATCTAATGGATTTAACGACGATTTCACTCAAGAAAGCAACGAAATGTGGGCGTACAAAGGAAAATTTCACAGAAAGGGCACACATATTTGTAAGAATAATGTAAAAATATTCGACTTATTCTACTTCTGTCGTCAGCGATTGGGCTCCGCTAAAACGACGGATTTAACATTTGGAAATAGTATGAAGTCAAATATTCATTTTAAGGAATCACAATGACACTTTCGCGTTCTAGAAAAAGCTTCTAAACAATGTTCTACGCAGGAAAGGAAAATTGCACGTGGCTACAATAGTGAGTCATCTATCATTCGTGTACAAAAGGTTTTCAGGAAATAAATAAATAAATAATTGATTAATCATATAAATAATACTATATAAATTATTGAATAAATAAATTAATAGATGGATAAAAATATTTATAAATTGATATATAAATTAAAAGTAATAAATCAATAGATAAGTAAATAAATAAATAAATAAGCATCTTGACATCTTATACTGATTCGCTGTTAAGGGCTGTATCTGCGTTCCCATTGAAATTCGTTGAAACGGAAAGCTAGTGCACGGAAATTGAAATTTAGTGGCTTTTAAGAGAAAAAGCTTAAAGTAATGGCGCTCGTCAAAAATCTTACGTTCACGCGTAACTTCATTAACATAGGTCCGATTTTAAGGATTATGATTTATGCCCTGATTTTCCGCATATTCCTATCCTCCGACCGTCCCGACTGTTCGATTATTCATTTTTCTGACTTCACGATTAAAATTTGACAGATAACGCTAACTATATGTCAATTGTAATCTGACAGTTAACTTCAAGTAGTAGGCAATTGATATGGAGCTTTAAAATGCAAGAATTATCTACTACGTTGCCGTTTTATCCAAACTGTAAGTATTCACTTATTTAATAAATGTGCGAGTGACAGTTTGTAACTACAAAATTGCTCTAATATGTTTTATTCTCAGTTTGCATCGTATTGCTATAGACAGGGTTGAATTTGCCTGGGGGCGGGGGACAGCCGCCCCCATCGCTCCAACATAGTTGGTGAGATAAAGAATAGATCAACCATCTTAATTTCTCATTTTTCTCTGGTATTACCTATTTATAATACCTTTATTAAATTTCTTGGCGGCCTGAAGCTAGGAGCCATATTTTTATAGTTGTATTCCATTGAAAATTTTCTGCGCTAAGCATCAAATGTTTCAATAGGTTTTGCTCTTAACCTGCAAATACAGGAATTAACGAAGTAGTTCAGATCTCTAAATGTCACCAATTTTTGCACAAAATTGCTTAAAATCGCAAAATATTTTTAAAAAATTTTGCAGCGGTAATTATTTTGTATAAAAAAGACAATACTTTAAAACGGCGAAAAACGGTACTCTGCACGTGAATAGCGGATTTTTAATCCTATTCTTGATTGTTTTAAAAACGTACTCAGTCAGTTTTTTAATCCTTTGTTACTATTATGAAAATCAGAAGCTGTAACGCTTTAATTAAATTACATTTTATAGCGCAAAACAACAACAAAATGTCGAATTAGTGTAAGTTTAAAGTCATTAGTTTACTTGTTTCCCACCCACGCGCGTCAACCATTACTATGGTCAGAGAATTGGGACAGGTAGAGGAACTATACGGTCAGATAATCACGAATTGAATGTGTTTGAAAATAGCATTTTATACGATAGACCGAAGAATCGGAAGTCAGAGAATGGGGAGAATCGCAATAGTCGGAGAGTCGGGACGGTCGGAATAGTGCGCTACCCTCCCGCATTGGCTCAACGTAGTTGACAAGATAAAGAATGGATCAAATTATTGATCATAATTTCTCAAAGTTTACCGGTGCTTAACACCGGAAAATGCCTATCTGTGGCATTTGTTTGCTTTCTTGGCGGCTCGGGTATTAGTCATATTGTTGCGCAAAGAATATATTTTTTGTCAACAAACGTTGTCACGACTCATAAAACAATTTATAGAGCTTTAAAAAAGCCACAAGGATTTCAGCATAGTTTTAGTCCATTTTAAATACAAATTGAAAATATTTTCGACACTTCTTCTGGGTGAATTTCACATTTTAAATCATATTTTCGCACAAAATTGCTTGAAATTCTAAAATTTTCAGAAAACATGTTACACTGAATTAATTTTAAATAAAATTAGAAAACGTAAAGCGGTGTAAAAACGTTATTTTTTAAGCAAAGCTCTAATTATCGGACTATTTTGAATGTAGGAAAACCTGGGGTACGGTCCACCTCCCGCCCGTACGAAAATTCTAGATCTTCACTTGGTGGGAAAAACGGAGGAGCGATTCTAATGGACGCGTTCCATTTAGACGCCTTGCGTAAAAACGTAGCTGATACTTTCGAATGTTATTCTGAAAACCATACGTGGGCAGCAAGAAAATTCTGGGGGGTGCAAGATTTTTTGAAGGTCAAAAAAATGGCCTTAAAAATGGTGGTGTGGCGATAAAAACACCATTTTTCGACGTTTCTCATCAAGCACTATCCATTGGCATCAAAAAATTGCGAAAAAAAACGAAAAAAAAATTTTCAAAAATTGAATTTCGGGGGGGGTATTCTGATTTCTGGGGGGGTATTTTGGTTTCTGGGAGGGTTCATACCCCCCAAACCCCCCACGCCCAGGTGTGCTGAAAAGTGATATTTACCCTCATTTCCTGCATTTCTTATCATACATTGGTGCAACTGATCTTAAGAACGTCCAAATTTTCCGGAATTTCACGCCTAATTCAATTCATAGATACTACAAATACAAATCAGGGCCGGTTTCAAGACAAGTTCCGTCTCAATCTCAAGTCTGAACTGAAGTCGTTAATTTCGAACTAGTCAGAACTGTAGTCGGTTTCATTAGAAATCTAAGTCCAAAGTCCTTAAATCACAAATTGAGTTCATGCGCAGTGCGAGCAGTCAGACATGCCGAAACACAGATTATCAACCCTTGGATTAATTATTTAAATGCAAATATCATAGGATTTATGGTTACAGTAAGTGGTCATCACTACACACGGAAGTGGGGAGTTTGGGGGTATGCACCTTCTCAGAAGACCGAATATCCCTCCTTAAAAAAAAAACAAAATACCTCCCCCAGAATTCAATTTTTTCAAATTTTCTGTTTCTTCGCGATTTTTCGATGCCAATGGTAGTGTTAGATGAGGAACGTTGAAAAAATGGTGTTTTTCCTCCATACCACCATTGGTTGGCGGCACCTAAATTCTCGGCGGTGCAAGATTTTACGAAGGTCTAAAAATGGCCTTGAATTGGTGATATGGCTAAAAAACACCATTTTTCAACGTTTCTCATCGAGCACTAACCATTGGCATCAAAAAATTGCGAAAGAAAAACAAAAAAATTCAAAAATTGAAGTCTGAGAGAGGGGGATATTTTGGTTTTTGAGGGGTATATTGGATTCTGGGGGTGCATACCCCCAAACACCAAACGCCTGACTGTGCATACCGCCACACACACACACACACACACACACACACACACACACACACACACACACACACACACACACACACACACACACACACACACACACACACACACACACACACACACACACACACACACACTCAGACACACACACACTCACACACACACACACACTCACACACACACACACACACACACACACACACACACACACACACACACACACACACACACACACACACACACACACACACACACATACATACACACACACACACACACACACACACACACACACACACACACACACACACACACACACACACACACACACACACACACACACACACACACACACACACACACACACACACACACACACCCTTCCTCACAGAATATTGGGCATAGCATGGGAATTCTGGGGAAGGGATGAAGGGTGGGTGAAATCAAAAAGTTTTATCAAAGTGTCTATTTTAGGCTCAAAGACTGTGAGTATGCGTAAAAACATCCTTTTTTGGCGTTTATGTCGACGCTTTATCCTTCTAAAACATAAAAATATCAGATTTTGAAAAAAATATCAGAAAAATTTAGATAAATTCAACAAAATATAGACAAAAACTGAGTATACCGCGCAAAGTGCTGAAAATTTGGCACTTTTGAGCAGAACGATAATTAAAAACATTTTAAACCAGTATCTTTTCGAATACTTTCCTCTAAAATCGCGAATTTTGGGAGTAGGGTAGAAAATTTTCTGCGATCAAAGCCCCTAGAAGATCATGCATGATCATCACTTCACTTTTATGGTGTCTTAAGCCAAACGAGATTATGAAGAAATGCGATTTTACGACTGTTTAAGGATTATTGCAGCTTGGAAAAATTCAGATTTAGAGGCTCGCAGTCACACATGCGTTGCAGCCAAATTCTGCGGGTCTGGGTAATGTTAAACAGGCTTAAATCCCAAAAATCCTGTCAAAAATTGAATTCTTATTCTGTAATTTATTTTCAGAGAAAAACAAATTTCCGTTTTGTAGCGTTAAGTCTATTCTACAACTTGCTGGTCGTCAATTTCAGGCTGCATAAACAAGAAACTACTGGTTGGATTCATTTATTTGCTTCAAGTTTGCATCGAAAATCTTGAATTCTCTTCTGATAAACGGTACTCCTTCAAAATTTCAGAATTCCTAGTCTTTGAGGAAACGCTGTTCATATCTGTTGTCGGAACATTCTATTACATTTGAAAAAATGAACTTTATGAGTGTCGAATTTGGAGAATTAGTTCAGTTCACTACTTTAGATTCAATGGTTTTTTTGTAAAACTCGCAGGATAGTTTTTCTATTTTTCGCCGGAGGCAGAATTTTAACGTTTACTGTTGATTCTGCTCAATTAATCCGAACTTGGTGGCTAATTTTTCATTTTTATTACCCATATTAGAATAAAGATATTAATATCTATTCGGGAAATAAATATAAAGCATTTAAATTAAAATCTGCTTTTATGCTAAAATGTATTAATAACTGACCTTATTTTTAAAAGACAATCAAATATTTCCGAGAATTTTTATTCCATATTCGTTGCAATGAAAAGTCCTACTTAATGTACATGGGGTACAATATAAGAAAACAATGAAACAATATTCATTAAAACGAAAATAATAGCAAATAAATACTACCAAATAACTGAATTAAGACAGCTCGTAGCTTTCTTAACCTTTGCCTACTGATATCAGAACTTAAGCTTTTAAAGTACCTACTTACTTAACTTTATTGAAAACAGCTTATTCTTAAGTTCGGACTAAGTCCATCCTTTTAAGTCTGAACTTATTGAAACCGCTAAGTTCAGACTTATTAAGTTGTAAGTTCGAAATTAAGTCTTTCAGACTTAAGTCGCTTCATTGAAACCGGCCCCAGGTAAGTACATATACCTAAATACCGATGCGTAATGAATGTTGAATGCGTTTTTGGTATGCTAATGTAAAAATTTAAAAAAAACATTTCAAAATTTTTAGTCTACTGAGTTCAATGATTTAAAAGATCATGACTTCACACCACATACGTGCGATTTTTCTGTAAGATCAGCTGCCCTTATATAGGAACGGTGATCTCAGAAAATTTTTAAATTTAAATTTCTCCAGACGTAGAGCCAATTTTGATGACAAAAATGATCGATGGCGATGGCGAGCTCTTTTTCTCAAAAATGCCCGTTTACGTGTGTCCGAAGAAGACACGGATTGAACGGCTAGGCGAAAGAATACCTGTTTCCTACGTCAAGATCAGCAGAGCTGATGAGCGCAGCCACAACTTAGAACTCAGAGTCCGAAAACAAGGTCAACTTTTGGACCAAAGGCATTTAGAGTCGTTACCGGATGCCTTTGTTCGCACAGAATTCGCGCCTGAAAAGTGCAGACGCTCTTAATCGTTTAATTTTGATGGTACTTATCTTAAATGAAAAATAAAGCAGCAGAAATAGAGAAGCGTAAGCGCAATGGTAGCTGCAATCGCTCCTCGTTTGCATCCCTACGTATATAATTTAGGTAAGAGGATCACCTCACCACCAAATATGCACGTATAGGAGGGTGTTTGGGAGGTCAAGAACCCTATTTTGGAAAAGGATATGAAATTTTCTGGGCGAAAATAAGACAAAATAAAGGCAAAATGCATCACTGAAAATTTTAATCAAAAGTGCTGGACTTTTGACCAGAAACTGTGGAATAATGCGCTATTCTAGCATTTATAGTTTCTGTGGTCTTTTTTGAGGTGTAACATTGTCTTGATAAAAACGAGTTTTAGTGAACCCCGTAACACACTAATGTAGGTACCTATGTACATTTGTAGGTACCTACATACAAATGTACATTTCAAGAAGCGTGAAAAAGTAGTTGGCGAAATAAATAAGACAGAAAAAGTTTATAAGAAATTCTTTTTCTACTAGATAAATGGAGACGAAGACAGAATGTCACGCAAGTGAGTATGCGACATCGCCCACTTTAAAGTGTGCTATTAGGGCAGCTTTTTAAAATTTTTAGTGTTGTATGCCGAGTGTAACAAAAGGCAGAATCTATTTCGTATTTGTGCATTTACTGCTGTTGAAAAAAGCTAAACTTAATACAACACGTGAAAATGCTTAGAAATATGGAAAATTTATAATACAGAATCAACCATTCAATTGTTTCGAATACCACATACTTCGAGCAAAATTATAAAAATTTAATCATGAATGAAAATCGAAATAAATATGCTAAACGATGGTCAAAAATTATTAAAAAAGAAATACATTTCTCTTGTCAACTATGCTAGACCAATGGGATCAGCCGACCTCAGCCTCCTACCGTTCTTGGCTTTTCATCTATTCTGCTCACCCTTTCATCATAAGTAGAGGAGCTCGAAATTTCAGTGAGGTGTTCACTTATTTGGGGGGGGGGGCTAGTGAGTAATTACAAAAAAGAGTTATGTACATATGTATATGTATATCTCAAGTTTCGGCGGATGGACGGCCCAATCGAAATGAGGATCCCAGATTTTCTTGTTGGTATGCGCACGTTAATTGAATCAATAAAGCATACATTTTTGAGGTCATTAGAATAGGTGGGCGACACCAAAGTTCTGGGTGGGAACCATACGTGGGCAGCAAGAAAATTCTGGGGGGAGGGGTGCAAGATTTTTTAAAGGTCAAAAAATGGCCTTAAAAATGGTGGTAAGGCGATAAAAACACCATTTTTTGACGTTTCTCATCAAGCACTATCCATTGGCATCAAACAATTGCGAAAGAAACGAAAAAAATTTTTAAAAATTGAATTGGGGGGGTATTTTGATTCATGGGGGGATTTCGGTTTCTGGGGGTGCATACCCCTCAAACCCCCCACGCCCAGGTTTGGTGGGGACATGGTTTCAAGATTTTTTTAAGAGGTTAAAAAATGGCCTTAAAACTGGTGGTGTGGCGAAAAACACCATTTTTCAACATTTTTCATCGAGCAATATTTATTGGCATCAAAAAGTACGAAAAAAACAAAAAAATTTCGAAAATTGAATTATGGGGGAGAATGTATTTAGGTTTCTGGGGGGTGCATACCCTCAGACCCCCACGCCCAGGTATGGTCATAATGATATGTAGACTGAGTCATACATAAACAGCATGGGAACTCTGGGAGGGGTGTAATTGCCATTTTTTGACCCAAAACTGATGGGTGCCGGGTACCATAGATGGGCAGCACCAAAATTCTAAGGAAGGGGTGCAAGATTTTTTATATGTAAAAAAATGGTCTTAAAACAATAATATAGCAAAAAACACCATTTTTCAACGTTTCCTATCGAGCAATATCGAATAGCATCACAAAATTGCAAAAAAACAAACGATTTTAATAATTGCATTCTGTGACGAATATGACTGTTAGGTTTGTCTAAACACAGTGTAACACAACAAACTTATTTTACTTCCAGAGCGTCGTAAAAAGTAAAAATTTATTCAAAATACGTTCCGTCTGGTCATTCAGAGCGTTGCAGAAGCTTGACTTTTTCAAAATCTTCCATGTAAGTTCAGGATTACGAATCTGAGTAAATGTTTTATACACCCAGTAGTTGCGTAAAGTTAATGCTGGAAACATATGATTTGTTGATTTGTTTATTGTAAGGTTGACTTGTTTAAAAAAGTTAATGCTGATGTTCATTTGTTTTCCGCGTTCTTGGACTGCTGTCATTATTGTGGCATGCTACCGTTGTGTTTACTGAATGATTTACTCAAATCATGCTAATTAAAAGTAAGGTATTAGCATAGAAAAGTGCTCGAATAAAAAAAGAGAGAAATATACTTGGGATCACGGATTATTAAGGATGTAAAATGAGAGGACTAGGAAAAAGCTACCTAAGCGTATGCCTGGAGTCTCCAGATCTGTTTTTAATCTGACTTTCTCTAAGCAACATAAAAAATCGAAATATCTTCTGCGGCCTCTGAAAAATACAACCTTCTTCGGATAATTTTCCATACTTCAAGTAAGAGTGCCAAGTTGCAACGCTGACTTGCTTCGAATCGTGATTGATAGAAAACTAAGTGCAATTGTATTAAAGGTGTTTTATTTTGTTATTATGGGCATTATACTCGTAGCAAGCAAACCTGTTGTCTATTGGCTAGTGCAACAAATCGTTGCGAGCATGGTAGCGTACCTAATATCTGTTTCACGTAAACTTACGCGTTTCCTACTGCTTTAAGCCAACAATTTCTTTAATTCTGTTGAATTAATCGATGTTTGCTATTTCATTCAATAAGCTTACAAAGTCGCTCCTAGTTTACTCCATCTACTTTCCCAAAGCTGAATAGTTAACTTGCTACTTTTTCAATCGTTTATTTTGGTTCAATAGTTTATTTCGATCTGCAGGCCGCAGAATATACTTCGATTTTTTGCGTCGCTTAGAGAAAGTCTGAGTTTTAACAGATTTTGCTACTTTAGGCATATACATAGGTAGCTTTTTCCTAGTCCCCCACTTTTATATCCTTAATAATCCGTAATTCCAAGTATATGTGTGTTTTTTTATTCATCGGAGCATTTTTCTTTGCTAGTATGTAAGTACTTCAGACACCGTATTTATAATTGATAAGTCAACCCTTTTGCAGGCAATGAAGTGCCCCATTAGGTAATTTGTTAGTTTATTAAAATGATCTATAGGTACCAGTATAATGCTCTTTTTATTTATTGTTGAGGCAGCGAGAGCTAATGCAGCGACAAATCATTCTAACGCACATCGTAATGAATAGCGTCATAAGATACATAGTCAGCAAAAATATAATTATTATCATAATAAGGATATCAATGCTAAAAAACTTAAGAAAATTGAATTCTATGCATTTCGGTTCTAAAATGGATGTTTGCCTAAGTTTCGCCACAAGTTCTATCCACTTCACGACTGAATTGCTCTCATCATCTGATTTGTACTTCAATATGTTGGCTAGCCGCTTCGCATTTCTAGAATAGCTGAAATGAACTTTTTAGACAGGAGTATGCAGAGCAAAATGAAGCACTTAGAATAAAATAATGAACAAATAAGGAATACGTGAAATTGATTGATTTCAAGGGATTCAATAATATGCGGGTTCAGCCAATCTATTTGCTCAGAGACTCGTCGTACATAATAGGTAGCGCGATAGCGCGTACCTACCAATAATTTACTTGGGTACCCAAAAATATGTCTCCCACCCTTTACTTAAATAACGGCAAACATCTGAGAAATCCGTTTTTTAAATGAAAGATGATAAAGAATACAAAATACCATTTTTTATTTATTTTCACTCAATACTGAGTTAGAAATGAACGCTTAAAGTGTTAACCGAAAATTCAGATAATCTCCGGGAGGGCCAATTTTTTTAAGAAAGATTGACCTTGCTCTATATGTCAATCAGACTTAAAATTCCTTTACACTGAATGAATTTTGATTTTCCTGCGCATTCAATTATCTAACTCAATCTTGCATTCTGTTCAGTCACTCCTGTTTTAATAGGTGGACATTTGGAAAATGTTATCAAATTTTTTTCAAACGCAATATTTCCTTATATTTTCTTCTATTGTCTTATCCGTTTAGCATGTAAAATAAGCTAATTGTGCTTAGAATGCGTCTGGTCCTAATCGCTCACACATTCAATTTTAATTCTTTTCTTCACACTTAGCATTAAGTTAAGGAGCTTCACAGTTTGCACTGATATTCCACTTTCCGTGCAGAGCATTGTGGAAGGTAAATTATGTTAAAAATATTCTTCGTAATGTCAGAATAATAAATCTGACCTATACAGGTCTTATATATGCAAGCGGTTTTTATTGAGTTTCCCTTAGGTAAAACATGAAATATATGCACATGTTTGTTAATGCCAAGATCTAACTTTTTATTGAATATATTTAAGTCAAATTTGTTTTGATTCGTAGGGTTTGGTTTCTGACTCTCCTTCGAAAAGCAATGTTTTTCCTTGCAAACACGTACTATTTTGGAAGTTATCAGGAATAAGTAATATTTTTCAAAATAGTATAATTAAGTTTAATTTCGCTGTGAGACCCAATTTATGTGTACTTTGCAGATAGATAGGTACCTAATCGCATGTCGTCGAATTAAAAAGTTGCAATACAATTAGTACTGAACGTTGTATGGAAGCAAGGAGACCATTTCAGATTTTTTTAATTTATTTTCAATCTAATAATTATTATTTCTACAAATTAAAAAGGCGTTATGGGGCGTGTATCGTCAAAATATTGACTTTTTGCAATAATGACGCAATATTTAAAAACATTCTTACTGACAGTCCTTTGCACTGCTATCTTCAATAGTTTTGTCAAATCGCGCTGATAAAAAGTAGAAAACTAGCAAAGAAAAATGCTTCGATGGTCCAAAAAGTCAATATATACTTGGAATTATTAATTGCTAAAGACGTAATAGAAGGAGACTAGAAAAAATTCTCTATTCTTGCAAAAGTCAAAAGAATGTGCTAAAGTAAACAGTCAGACTTTTCTAAGTGATGCGGAAACCGAATTGTAATCTGCGACCCATGCGTATTTCTGTAGATCTTCTGAGGAGAAGCAATCCAATTATTTCCATTGTCATGGCCAACATTTGATTATTTTAGTTCTGGCTTTTTGGTTTTTTTATAAAAAAATGTTTTAAGGTTTTTTCATGCCTTCGCTGAATATTGAGTTTTTCCACGGAGGTGTTCAGTTTACACTGATATTCTCTTTTGCGTCAGAGCATTGTGGAGGAGATAAGATTCTGAAATAGATTATCGATTGATAATACCACCCACATGAAGTTTTTTCAATGCTCTTTT
Source organism: Mermis nigrescens (assembly GCA_036768485.1). Classification (NCBI taxonomy): domain Eukaryota; kingdom Metazoa; phylum Nematoda; class Enoplea; order Mermithida; family Mermithidae; genus Mermis; species Mermis nigrescens. The sequence goes on from JAVLUZ010000157.1 coordinate 18,254,994, forward strand.
GTGAAACGGTAAAAAATGTTTTGTGACTTTACCTTGATTTTTTATAGACCGCAGAATTACAAGCTGTAAATTTGTCCTTACAGGCCCTTTTAAAATTCGCGTCCTTGTCAACGCATTTTATCCATATATGAACATGGGGTATGCACCCCCCACAAGGTCAAATACCCACAGAATTCAATTTTTGAGAGATTTTTTCGCAATGTTTTGATGCCAATGGATAGTGCTCGATGAGAAACGTTAATAAATGGTGTTTTTTTCGCGATACCACGATTTCTAAGACATTTTTTTGATCTTTGAAAAACCTTGCACCCCTTCCCCAGAATTCCGGTGCTGCTCACCTATGATTTCATCTCCATTAAGCTCAAAATTTCAATTTTGTCCATGAATGTCAGGCCAGGTACGTTGTGCACTTGTGATGCCAGCATATGTACGTAAATGTTTTTGACAGGAGGGATTAAGATCTTACACGGGCAGCAGCCGAATTCTGGGGGTCTTGGTGGTGTAAAACCGATGAAAAACCCCAAAAAAACCAGTCGAAAATCCAAATCTGGAGTCTATCTTTTTGGGGGTCTACTGTATTCTCGGGTGGTCTTATTTCCACGCCCACATGCGATTCGGACCCTCAGAATAGTTGCAAATTTCCATAAAAATGTAGGAAATGTGCTGTTTTAGCGTTTTTAGCAAGATTTCGGTTCAAAACTGTCAAATTTTCGGTGCTTCACGCCATATACTCATTTTTTGACTATAATTTCTAATTTACAGCGCTCAGTATAAAAAGTTACTGGGAAGTCTTCAACAGCTTAGGTACTGATTCTTCTGTGCTCTCCTTCTCGCCCTCTATCTTTACAATAATTGCAAGGTAGCGCTTGTAATCAGAACACTATTACAATCAAATTTTTTCGAATTTCCTATGTCTTTATGTTCTATGAAGAACGTGAATTGAAAAGAAATGTTTTTTGACGTGCACCCGTGGTTTTAGTATAAAAAAGACGCTTTTTTAAAAATGGGCGGACCCTCCCGGAATTCCCATGCTGTACATGTACTGGAGAGTTAAACAGAGAGCTTCGAAGAACCAAAATAACATCAGAATAAATGCTAGAATACGGTAAAACTATGCTAATCCGTACTTTCCAGTCAATTTCGAGCACATTTGCAGAAAGAATGCGACTTCACCTTTCATCAAGCAGAACCTTCTTGACGACCAATAAAACGTTGACTCTGTTTATCAAATGACTCTCCAACAGCACAGCAACACCCCATTTTGCTGCCCGTTTGTAGTTACCAAACTGATCGGCGAAAAGCGGTATTGTCACGGTTGGTACGCCTCTTATGCACGATTCTAGCAAGCTGTTGAAACCGCCGTGTGTGATAAATGCTTTCATTTTTGCATGCGCTTAAAAATTCATCTCATTTACATTGAAAAAGTCCAAACAATGAATGCATATCTCAATGATATAATAGGAAGTTATCAAAATGACAAAATAAAAAAGGCAAGGACGGAAAAAATAATAAAATTCAAGTAAAAAATATATAAAACAAAACAAATAAATAAAAGAAGAAAAAGATTGAAAAAAGAAGACAGAGATAAAAGCGAAGCATGCTATTAGTATGAACGGACTAAAAAAGGCAAGAAATGGCATAAATGTACCTAAAAAGAATTTTATTGTGAAAAATTACAGGGTTTTAGAGGCGCAAAAGTCTAAATGAAACGAGATGAATTAAGCAAGAGTAAATACAGTAGAAATACACGTAAACACGGAAATAGAAAAAATCATATATTAAACAGGCTAGGTAATCAGAGAGAAAGTAGGTTGCTACACTTTTGTGTCTTTGTTCCTCTGACTACACCGCAATCTAGCCGCGCCAGTCTAAGCGGCTAGATTGTCTCTCAAACGGAAAGAACAACAACGAAAGGGAAATGCAAACAAATAAAACATGGTATAACTGAATACAAAAGTTAGATGAGAATAAAGGAGATTAAAGAAAAAAGAAAAGGGAGGAAAGGAAATGGTATAATCGTGACAATGAAAAAATTAAAATAAAATAAAGTTATTTTAAAAAAGAAAATAATAAATATAATCAGAAAATTATTATTCTGTAAAAATAGGACGAAAATTAGAAAGAGAAAAGAAATAAGAGTAATTCAAAACAGAATTAATAAATAATGCATGGTGCTCACCAAGCAAATCATTCTGCGGCACCCAACGGCTGATGATGACATTTTGGGGCAGTTTGTGCCTCGATAAATCGCCTTCAAATTTCCAGATGAAGACATAATTAGGTAGTTCGGCAAAAGTGTACAAAAATGCATCCTGTATTAAATATTAAGGACTCTTATTCAAAATCTCAGCTAATTCAATAAAAATTTAATGAAATTTCAATTTGCCTTAGTAATAGTTTCGCCTTTAAAATAATGAACCTAATAGTAATTGCTTGGATGAACGTCAGCATAAAAAATAAAGTATTTGTGATGCTTAAGCTAGGCTCATCTACCTTCGATTTGCTTATGCTACGCAAAAAGCATGAAACTGATGTTATGAAATGTTAAATATCTGAATAACGAAATGATAATATTTTAATCAATTCTATTATGCCTATGTGCTGCTAAACGCTTAAGAAATTTCAGATTCGGCAATGATGCTCCGAATTTTCAGGAAAGAGCTTTTGAATTTTTGTACGAAAAATCATTTGTTGATCATATTCAGCTTTATTTTGAGTGCCTGCGTTTCCTTTTATGTCAAATTTGCAAAGGTTAATTTTAGCTAATGCCATAAGCAGTTTTATGTCCGTTGCCAAAACAGCATCTTTAATCTTTATTAGGTATACGTGCACTACTCAAATCTGATTTATTTTACTAAAAGAGGAATGCAAATTAATTTAATTTTTATTTAATGTTCACTCACTCTTAAGAATCTAATTTCAAGTTACTCGGCTTGTAAAGACTGGCTGAATTAAGAAGCTTTTTCTGCATTTTAAGCGAGAGAAGTAATTAATTTTTACTTGAATATATAATTATTTTGTTTTTCTTGTTGTTTTGTACTTGTTTTCGAGTCTTGCAGAATTCAAGGAAAAATTTAGAAATCTCTGTTAATTTCCTTATTAAGTGCTTGGCAAGTGTAACAGATCAATTTAACATAAAATTTTTTCATTATAAATTACTATCCAGTCGTCTGGCATAAATCTTGTGTCAGCTATCGACCCCATGGAGAATAAGACTATTCCATTTCTAGCAGAATTCATCACATTCGACCAAAATTCGTCTAGCTTATTCGTAGCATGCAGACCAATCATTCCAACGTGCATAATCTTATTCAGCTTGGGCTTTGCAAAGTCTAAGAAATCTTCGCTGTTTACCAAGACGAGCGCGGATTTACTGGCCATTTGAATTAAATTTGGAAAAGTATGACCTAAGAATATTATGTCAAAATACGTTACAAAAAATATTGCATACAGTCAGTATCATCATCCAACAGACAAAAATTTAAATTGTGATGCGCAGTAACAATTAAGCTATGAAATGAACACTTGTTTGAAATTATCATAATTTTTAAGCGTGAGTATCTGTTTTAATAAAGCGGCAAGAAAAGATAAAGAGAAGACCGAATCAATGTTAGTTTCATTGGTTTTGCCCTTGCCGTTTCTGGACCATGGATATAGGATATGTATCCTCATGTTAATACCAGAAGCACCACATCATTAAAAGGGCGCTATGACAACTCGACGCAAGACAACTGGCCTCAAGACAACTGGACGCGGACTTCTCGACACTAAGACAAATCGACGCAAGACAACTAGACACAAAGACAAGTCGACGCAAAGCCAGCTCACCTCAAGACAACTCGCCTCCAGACAACTCGCTTCAAGATAACTCGACGCAGACAACTCGATGCAGACAACTCTACTCAAGACAACTCGACGCAGACAACTCGACGCAGACAACTCGACATTGACAACTCGACACAGACAACTCGATGCAACACTATTCTTAGCTATAGTCTTTCTGGGTTCAGAAGGCTAATATAGCTCTTTTGGGCTAAAAAACAAACTATGCAGTCTGTTAGGACTACAAAACATAGCTTTATAGTTTTTGTACTAAAAGTAGCTATTTAGCTCTTCCGTGATAAAGTAAAATGGCTAAATATGTTTTTAAAACTCAGGGAACACAACTAAAAAACATTTCTCACTTCTCAGCTCAAAAAAGACTAAATAGAGTTTTCTGAATCTAAAAAGGCTATATAGCTTATTTTTATGAGCCTAAAAAAGGCTAGATAGCAATGTTTTTTCGGCCAAAATGGCTGTATAGCTATCAGTTTTTCAAAGCTCAGGGTAGGTAATACCCCTTCCTCACCCTCCACTATGCCCATGTATGAATACTATGCAGTGTAAACAGGCACGCAGCTGTGGGGGAGACAGGGGGGACTAGTCTCCCCGAAATTTTGAAAATACGAATATTGATATGAATATTTTTCAGTACTTGTTTTCCAATTCTGACTGCCCTTGTCACTTTTGTGAATTAAATATATAAGGATTCATTGACAATTTTGATTTTCAAGATCATTTTAACTTTATTTTAAGCATTTTGTGGATGAACAAAACAGGTATGTACTATTCGGCGTAAAGCGCTGAAAATTTTGTTAGCATATTTGCTACTTTTGTATCCAAAAATCGTGCAAAAAATGTCTGGTAGCTCAAAATCGTCTATCAGTGAATCGAGTCTTGGACCCAGGTTTGGGGCATCGAGACTTTTTTTGACAGTTCTCTTTTTTTACTTTTTTGAATCTCATGTGTTATTTAACAATAAACTTACTCTACGACATAGGATATGCAGTGACAATTATATCTGGGCATTGGGGTGGGGGTTAGGAAAGTTTGAACCTCCGAGAATACCTTATACCCAACGTCATAATGAAAATACCCTGCAATATATCCAAAATGAACGTTTTGAAAATTCTTTGCTTTTTACGATTTTTTGATACCAGTGGGTAGCGCTCGACAAGAAACGTTAAAAAATAGTTTCTTGCTATTGCATCATTTTGAAAAGACAATTTTACCTTTAAAGTATTTTGCACCCGCAGAATTTTGATGCTGTCCGTGCGCCTGTCATGACAATTATAGTCTGTTTCATTTATTCGAGAGCTTTTTAGTCAATTCTCTTAATGGCTACAGTAAGCGAAACAAGTCGAATTACTGTAATTCGGCAGATCAGCTCAGTGAGGGCGAGTGGCTGGAATTCTTCCATTTTTAATGCACTAATCCGCCTATATAAATTTAATCTAGGCCTTTAATCAGTACTGGGACATACTACAGTAAGTGCGCTAAATAAAAAGCTATCGGGTGGAATCGAACCCAGTTGTTTCGACACGACAAGCAGACGTTTTACCACTGAGCTATGAGGGAGATCGCGGCGTTTCTTAACACTATAGTATATTGTGTTTAAAGTGTCAACTGAGGATAAGCTGAATGCGCGATTTTTATCTGTAAGTTGATTAATTTGCTGGAAGACGAGAATAAGTTATGTGGCAAAAATGTTATTGAAAAACCCATCTCTGCTACGTAACTACATAAAGTGAGATCTAGCGAACTATGTACAGTAAATAAGAAAGAAGGGGTTACTGTAGCCTCCAAAACATTTACTGAAAAAGCTCTTGGATAAATGAAACAGACTATAGATTTATTAGCAGAGCATTCATTGGGTTGCGTCAGTCAGTTGGTGCCGAGTGTTGTTCTAGGGGATTGGTAAAATCCCTGAAACGGAAACGATGGGTATAATCCGGAAACAAAAACGATGGGTTTTCGAGTCATGAACCCCTTCTTAAGCGGGAGATATTTTAAACGGCCTTAGGTACGTCCATCTTGATGGAGTCTGCTCGGGAAACCCTGGTTTAGACAATTTGGACCACCCCACAGGATGGAGAATCTCCCAACGAAACTCGTGGTTAGCTTAACATTGTAAATAATGAATACCCCGTTTTAGAGCCCCTGAGCCCTCCTAAAGCAGGAGATGCTTTGCCAGAAACGAGGTTAGACATCTCTATCTTGATGGGACTCCGCCCCTCTTGGAAAACCCAGGTTCCGGCGGTCTGGACCATAGATGCACAGCATGGCCGATCTGGGGGGTCAGTCGGTCTGGGGGTCAAAAATGGAGCTTGTTTGGGCCAAATGAGCTCGTAAAAACGTGCATAAACGCTAAATAGCGTTAAAACTACGTTATTACAGCAGTTTCTAGTCAATTTGAAGCACTTTTAAAGGAAATTTTCAATTTTCATCCGTTTTTGGCCTTCATTTTGCTTCATTTTCCCGACAAAATTTTCAATTTTCCCCATTCTGGGGGGTCCGAACCCCCACGTGCATGTCTGATCTGACCACCCCCAGGGTAAAGAACCCCGACGGAACTTCTGGTATAGTGAATAATGAGGTATATGTACCTCGTTTTCAGGCTGCTGAATCCTGCGGCAGACATTTCGCTGGAAACTTGCTTGGGTATTTTAACCTTGGATAGGGCTGCTCGGAAACCCTGGTCCCAGCACTTTGGACCACCCCAGGGCAGAGAAACCCCCGACAGAACCAGTGTTAGCTTCATTTTGTTTAACCCGTTTCTGACCCCCGATCCCAGCTTAGTGGGTTCTATTTTGCAAAAATAGGGGTTAGGGATATTCTCGACATCTTTCCTTTTCCGCTTTTTACTGATCGTTTCCGTTTCAACCTCTGTTTCCGGATTTCACTTTTTCCCGTTGTTTGTAACTTTTTGAGCACTTTAGGTCTATTGTATACATATATCCAATGCTCAGTGGAAGATTGACGGTAGGGCAGTCGGTCCTGAAAGGGCATTAGCCTAAGATCGTTGGAAAAATGTTGCGTTTTTTACCAATAAGTGTCTAAAAATGGTTAAAAATGCGTCTAAATGGGATTTTTTATTAGAAAACATGAAATTGCTTGATGCGCAGGATTGTCTGCGGCGAGTTATCTGAGGCGAGTAGGTCTATCTGCGCTCGAGTTGATCTCGAGGCAAGTTGTCTGCGTTGAGTTGTCTGCGTCGAGTTATACGAATGCGAGTTGTCTTGGAAGCCAGTTGTCCGCGTCGAGTTATCTTGAGGTGAGTTGTCCTACGGCGAGTTGTCTGCGTTGAGTTGTCTTCCTTTGAGTCGAGTTGTCTTGGGTCGAGTTATCCTTGCGTCGAGTAGTCTTCGAGTCGAGAAGTCTGAGTCCAGTTGTCTCGAGTCGAGAAGTCTCGAGTCCACTTGTCCGGTCACCGCTAATCGAAAATGCAGAGTGATTAAAAACCAATCGGTCGTCCGAACTTGAACCTTCCCAGCCATAAAAGCTACATAATTAGCGGTGTGCTTCGATAAAAGCCTATTATCACTGATTTAAAACTTTAAAGTGACAATTATAATTACCGCGTTGTCCAGAAGACATACAATTCAATAAGTCTTTTTATTAAGATGCATCTGTCAGAAACATTAATTGCCTTTGTTGTCCCGTGACTTTACAATTTTTTATAGCAGTTGAGCGCAACTTTTTTATGCATGTTTTGGCAACTTGCAAATTAAAAGCATTGATTTCGGAAGTGGCGATTCGTAATAAAAATGCAGTTATTCTGACTAGATTAATCGGGTAAAAATGTAAAGTAAGAAACAAATAATTTTGATTTTATAAAACAAACCATGCCCGATTCTGTTATTCTGATAAAAGGTTATAATGCTGAACGCAGGTACATATTTAAGCATATTAAAAATATGCACCAAATCTGCAGAGTGCTATAAAACACGACTTTCGCTTAATTTGATGTAAATGATCAGCTACTTCATCATCATAATTGAAACAACCCGCATTCATCAAGTATTTGAAAAGTTCTTGCGACCAATAAGCGATTCGTTTACCCATCCTGCTTATTACCATATGATCTCAGTTAGTTTTATCTGGCTGTTTCACTTAACTCCTAGGAACAGGGAAGTGCAGATATTATCGTACCAGATCTATATTATCTTTATACGAAATAAGACTATTTGAGAATTTAATACTCATTGACAAGAATCAAGAGTGATGACGCATCGCGTTTCTTACCATATTGTTTTGAACAACCGAATCTGGGGCTTAGCAATTATACGAATGAACCAAATGTGGGACATGATCCAGCCTATCGACGCCTTTAATCTATCGAAGAGACTCATTCGATCATTGGTGGCTGCAATTAGATGTGGCATCAGAAGGCGAATTTCCTCCCACTACAGTCGTCATGAAATCTGGCATGAGGCCGCTGCTGTACCAGATATATTTGGAAATATTTAACCTATGTATAAAGCCGAATGGACACACTACCAAATGCATGTGCTATGGCTAGGTCGAATTTCTTCTGTAACTTATCAAACAATAGTTGGTCATTGATCATCTTGTCACACGATCTGATGATCATGCGATTGAACCGACCCCAAAAGCCAAAATTTATGCCTGAATAATATACGACAGAAGAACAAATTACCTGGCTGACTAAAATTTAAAATTCAAGACTATATATCAAGGCGTTCACTAATTTCAATTCAGTGACGGATTTAGGCTTTTAACGAAGGTTTTTTGGTTAGGTAATCAAGTGTCAAGAAATGCTGTTATTGATATTTACGTAATAACTACCTTGCCTTATTTTCGACATACTACAGAAAAAATTTCGGAAAAATAAGGTAGGTTGAAGGATGACTAAGTGATGGTTAAAATTAAAGTTCGATAGCTCCGAATGACAGAACGTGAGTTAAGCGTAAGCTTAGGTTGTGGAGAAATCTGGCAGAAATCTCGGAATGAACTTTTTTGTATAACAATAAAGCGGATTAACATATTAATTTAGGGTCAAAGTTGGTGCATTATCTTGGGTTAAATTTCTAAAGGCGAGAAAGCGGGTTGCTAAACGGTGCATTAAAAATAATTGAATTAACCTGAGATTTTTAAGCCTGCTCCAGTCAGACTTAAATTTCCGGGTTGCCTATCTTATTGCCTTACTATCCATATAGGTACTCATATGTTTCTGACTTTGCTTTGCTGAGACATTAATCAGTGCTGTTTCAAATGTGGAGCAAACAGAGAAATTAATGCTCGTGCTATTAGTCGAAATTATTAAAACGCTTGAATTATTTCGAGCATATTATGCAATAGGTGTTTAAATCGTTTAGATATGAGGGGCATATAATTTAATTTTTTCTATATTTTATTTCTTCAGTAATTATATTATTATTCTGACTGATATAAATTCTCTTATTTCCATCGCATTTTTATGCCAACAATCTTTGATGAATCATCTACAGCATTTCTTTACTGCACATATATTTGACATGGCACTGGTTCGCAGCATGTACCATGTAATTTGCAGTTCAAGCATTTTATTTATAGTAAAAAAAATACTCCGATGGAACAAAAATTATGAATATAGGAATTGTGGATTATTAAGGATGTAAAAGGGGGACTAGGGAGAATCTACCTAAAGTCGCAAAATCTGCTAAAAATCACACTTTCTCTAAGCAACGCAAAAAATCGAAGTATATTCTGCGGTTAACACATTAGAATAAATATTTAACCATAGCAATGATTGAAAAAGCAGCACATTAGCTATGCAGCAGCTATGGAAGTGATATCGAGTGACTGTCTTTCTAAGCCAATTGAATGAAATAGCAAACATCGATGCATCCAAGACAATTGCAAGAATTGTTGGTTCAAAACAGTAGGAAACGCGTGAGTTGACTTGAAACAGACTAAATGTAGGTACACTAGCATGCCCGTAACGATTGTGTGCACTAATCAATCGGCCCCTGCTTTGCTTGCTATAATGCTCATAGCAAAATAAAACAACTTTAAATACAATACCACTTAGTTTTCTTTCAATCAGGATACGAAGCTAGTCAGTGTTGCTACTTGCCAGCAATTTAAAAAAAGGAAACATTATAGATTTCGTTTATTATCTGAAATTTTGAAAATTATTTAAAAAAGACACTTTTTAGAGGCCGCAGAATATACTTCGATTTTTTGCGTTGCTTAGAGAAAGTGTGATTTTTAGCAGATTTTGCGACTTTAGGTAGATTCTCCCTAGTCCCCTCCTTTTACATCCTTAATAATCCACAATTCCAAGTATATTCATCTTTTTTGTTCCATCGGAGCATTTTTCTTTGCTAGTACCCTACTTTTAATTAGCATGATTTCAGTGCATCAGTCAGCAAACACATACAGTAACATACCACAATAATGACAGCAGTCCAAGAACGCGGAAAACATTATTGTTCTTAACATAAATTAATTGCCTCTAAATTTAAAAAATATTGTTTTAAAAAAGAGACTCCCTAGATTTTATAACCGTCTACCTTTTGAAATCAATCAGACTGCATAGAATTTAAAACTGAGTTAGATATGCTCTTGATTGTCGGAAGTATAAAGTTTACTATTTTTTATTAGCTATAGTAAATATATGTTACATTCTAAACAGTCCTGTAAGTTATAGAGGTCGTTCCACATTTAAATTAACTTGGAAACGACATATAACGTACCTACGGGACTTACTTAAGTACCTGGCTACACTTAGCGCTGGTCAGGTTGCTAGGGCGAAACGCCGGACTCAACCACACGACCCTCAATAACTACGGTCTCAAACTCCTCGGACCTAAATTCGTCCGTACCTACGGAGCTATTGGCAGCTATGCCCTAAAAACCTAACGCAGTAGTAATTAAGTAGCCCCGGAATTTTGCCCTAGGTCAGTTGACCTATTTTGGACCAAAATAATAATTAACGCAAAAAGCTTTGTTAACTTGCTTTCGCCAGAGAATACCTATGGCGAAAAACTATTTCTTTTCTGGTTCCTACGAGCACAATGAACAATGAAAACAACAAAAAAGAGCTCTCAACCAGCCAGTCATCTTACATAAAAATTATGAAATAATTTTTATGATTTTTAAATTGAAATTTGGGTGTTTGAATTTGCGATAAAGAAAATAATCAAAAGATAGTCACTTGGATTATTTAAGCCGAGTAATAAAATAAGGGCCGTCCACCAATTCCGAACTAAACGCGATTGATCACTATGAAAAAGTATTGAAAAATGAGCTTGCTAAGCGAGAGTTGTAAACCAAGAGAAACTTAAAGTTTAAACCTACCATTAAATTATGAAGAGAATTGTAAAAGATTTTAAACTTTAAGAAAATTGAAAAGGTGGGATGTTGGTAAATTAAAAAACAAAGTTTTCGGCAAAAATTCAAGAACTTCACGCAAATATCAAGTGTAAGGAACACTAACGCTTAGATTTGGTAGTAAAATAAATTTGTAGTATAAACTACATATTAACAACAAATGAATAGTGCAAACTTTACACAACTACTAGGTGTAGAGAATACTAACAGTCAGATTCCCAATTCTGATTTTACGTAGAAAAAAACTAGAATTTTACTTTATTTTTATCCTATTCGACCTCGCCCGACTTCTGAACAGAGAAAGTGGCGAACAAAAAATGTACAAACACGTATATTCCACTGTCCACCACATTGTAAACTTTAAAAATCTGAACCTAACGCCCATTGATAGTAAATAAATTCGGTTCGGGCCAGTTTGTTGCCCTTTGATTGTAGTAGGTTTGTATGTGCCAAACTTATGTTCCGCAAAATATTTGATATGATTTATCAATCAAAATACGAAAAAACCTGTTTTTTTTCGCCCACTTTACACCTCAGATTTCGAACTTTACACCCCATAAACTCAATATTACGTTTTTTTGAACGCAGCTTGCTTCGACGTGTAGCCATTAGAAGTTACTTTATTTCTATTTTATTTAATTAACCCCTACGTTTGACAGTGAAATCTTGGAAAAAATCTGTTTTTTTACTCATCCACTAGAGTGTAAAGTTTAAAACCCTGGTACTAACTGCGTATTGATTGTAGAAAAGTTTGCTGGTAAGCACAAGATAGCCCTTGATCCGTTCCTAAAACTCATAACCGGAGTTGTTGGCAGACATAAACATGTCGAAAACTCGGCCAAAATGTGTCCTTTCGCCCCCAGATTATCGCACTCTTTACACTCCCATTCGACAACTGAGGCGAAATTCAAAACACAAAAAAGTGTTAAAAAGAAACAGGCGACTAGATTGCGGATCTAGAGCTTGGTAAAACTAGGGTTAAATGCAACTAGAAATAGCCGTCATGTAGTCAAGCTCGGTACCAGACGTGCAAATGAGGACTTTGGGGGTGGGGGGTTAGACTAGACTCCATAAAGAATAAAAGGCAAAACTTTGGGGAAAATAAGGCCAAAATAAGAAAAATCAAAACTTTCGAGCAAATCACTGATTAGAAGCTTCCCATCGGAGTAATGTTTGCATAACTCACCTATGTAGATATTCGTATAGTTTTTACGCTTAAGTTTTACTTATAATCACAGTAATCTATTGGCTTAATGTCGGTAAAAATTCTTAAAATTTATGCACAAAGTTATAGTGAAACAGACTATAATTGTAGAAACTCCAACAATAGCACATACACATTTCTAAACCATTTAAGACTCATCGATTTAAGATGTCATTCACACGCTACTTCCCCGCAGATTTTACATATTTTCCTTTGAGTTATACGTCACCAGAAACGTAATTTGCTACGACCCGGATTCCAGCGAACACTTCTCGGCATATTGGCAATATTTCAGCTTCTTCTAAAACAAAAGTCACCACCAACAAAATAAGGCCGAGTTTCAACGGTGAATATCGTCGATATATTAGTATTATCGGCTACCCAGTCGGTCGAGGTTCCAGATAACATGCCTAAAAATAAACACTCTGTTTTCCATAAGGCTGGGCATGAATTTTAAGACTTGCTGTCGGGTAAAAATGTCTGTAGAGGTTTCCACAAAATTATATGAAAAATGCAGGAAACACTTCTATTAGTAAGTTACACATAAATTTACACGTTTTTTAATGATCACTTTTTTAGCTGTTAAACCAACAATTTTCATATTGCCACAAATTGATCAATATTTATCAAAAGCCGTTGGTTTAAGTCGGCCAAAAATCATAAAAGGAAACCGCAAGATCATGTGAAATATACTAATTATGATGGGAACTGTATGCACAGCGTTAAAATCCCGGGACAGCCCAAAGAATTGTATAAAGTACTTTTTTAGGCTGAAAAAACCATGATTAAAAAATTATTATTATTATTATTATTATTATTATTATTATTATTATTATTATTATTATTATTATTATTATTATTAAAAATTATGGATTAAAAACGAAAAGCGTCAAAAACACTATTTTTGACGTTTCTGACGATGCTCGTTCTTTCTATAAAATCAAAACACAAAAAACTTCCTAAACTTTTAAAAAATTGTGTAAATTGAGCGGAAATTATAAAATGAGTACATACGGCGTGAAGCTCCGACAATTGTACATCTGTGAGCCAGCTAAAAACATTTAAAAAAGATCGCACTTTTATGCGATTTTTAGAGAGATTAGCACTTCTGGTGGATCAAGGGGGTTACGATCAGTAGCCACTCTGGGCTCTAAACCCCACAGAACACGTATGTTTGGACCTGCTTGTTCTTAGGGAGCACAAAAATAAACAGGTAAAAAATTTGTAGTTTTTACCTACTTCAGCTTCTTTAGTCATTTTAGGTAGCGCGCTAGCTGCAGTACCTATAATATACTCTGGGTACCCCTAACTACCTGTGCAACCCCCTACAGCTATAACGGGACACTTCTGGAAGTTGCGGTTTTTTTAAAAGGAAGATAATTAAAAAATTCGCTGCCTGTGTTTTTTGTTTTTCTTGAAACTCAAAACTGACTGTGTAAAGAAGGTGTAAAGTTTTTGTGTAACGGTATAACATAGGACAAATTTCGGTACCTTTTTACAGCGGCATGTGGACAACTGAGTATTGATGACTCGAAGAATTGAACAGCATAGGATAATAGAGCGATAAATTCTACAGATGGCACTTTTTTGTTTTTTGAAATTCGCATTAGTCATCGAATGGCAGTGTAAAGAGTGCGAAAATCTGGGGGTGAAAAAGCACTTTTTGGTCGAGTTTTCAACCTACTTATGTCCGATACTAACTCCGGTTATGAGTTTTTTAAAATGTTTTCTGACAGAAATGTAGAGCGGATCAAGGGCTACATTCTGCATATAAGCAAAGTCTTCTATGCTCTATGGTAAGTTAGATCCTGGGGTTTAAAGTTTACACTCTAGTGGATTGTGTAAAAAAACGGATTTTAACCAAGATTTCTCTGCCAAATTTTCCGGCTTATGAGTCAGGTGAATTGAATACAGCAGTAATGAAGTGCCTTTTAGGGGCTGCACATCGCAGCAAATCGCATTTAAAAAAACGCAATATTGAGTTATTTATGGGGGGTGTAAAGTTCGAAATCAGAGGTAAAAAATGGGTAAACAAACACGTTTTTTCCGAATTTTGATTAATAAATCATACCAAATGATTTTTGCAAGAGAATTTTGGCAGACAGGAATGTACTACGATTTAAAAGCTACAAATTGTATTAAACCGAATTTCTTTAAACTCAATTGGGAGTTCGGTACGGAATTTTAAAGTTTACAGTGTTCTAAATGATGGAAAATACGTTTTTGTTGCGTTTTTTGTTCGCCACTTTTCCGTCCAGAAGTCGGGATAAGTCCAATAGAATAAAAATAAAGTGCTTTATATCGGGTGCATGTCAAAGCAAATTGTCTATACATTAATATTTAGCGAGTGTAAAGTCAAAAATTTGGTGTTTAAAATGCGTTTCTGTCTTGATTTTTCTGCCTGCTTCTCCGGTTATGAGTCAGGGACACGATTATCAAGTCTAGAAATGGACCAGGAACCAAATTTGATATGCCAGTCTGGCGCATATGTTTACACTCTACAGTGTTGTAAAGTGGTTTACACCAATTGTTAGTTTGCCCATAGAACATTATGGAGACTTAATTTTTTTCATAAATATTAATCGTAATATCGGAACAATATCAAAATTACGAATCTGACCAAAATTTTCTTTACACTAGGTGTTTACATGAAGTTTACACTACATATGTGTTTATCTTCGTTTTTGAGCAATCCAGAAACCTAATTTTTTCCTGGAGTTTAAAAATTTTCAAAGGATCAAATGTGAGACGTCACGTAGGCGCGTTTGTTTACATCCAGCAGTGATGTAAAGTAGTTTACACTCATTGTTTATTTGTCCTCAGACCATTGTAGAGACATAGTTTTTTCATGAATGTTGATCATAATATCCGAGTAATTTTTTACGCTGCATGTTAGCCTTTGTTCTAGAGCATTGCAAAAACCGAAATTTTTTCCTGAGATCTAAGAATTTACAGGGAATGAAATATATACGTCAGTTGGGCGCGCTTGCTTACACTCAGCAGTATTGCAAAGTGGTTTAAACCTAATGTTTATTTGTCTTTAAAACATTATGGAGACTCATTTTTCCATAAAAGTTGAAAGTAATATCGGAGCAATATTAAAATTACGAATCCGACTAAAATATTCTTTACGCTATGTGTTTGTGTAAAGTTTACATTACGTGTTAACCTTAATTCGATAGACTTGCAGAGACTTTGTAACTGAAGTCAAGAAATTTTCGAGGATTCATATGTGAGACATCAATTAAGTGAGTTTGTTTACCCTCAAAAGTAATCTAAAGTGATTTAAAAATTATGTTCAAGTGTCCTTAGATCATTGAAGAGATGTAATTTTGTCTTAAATGGGTTGCATTAAAGTTAAATCCTTCTTAGCCGTGTTTATAATATGTTTCACAAAATCTTACACATGGGAGAGCAATCGTTTAATTGATGTAAATTGCCTGCAAAAGTGGTGTAAAATGAACCAGCAATCACACTACTGTGCACAGAAGTCGACAAAGATATGCAGCTTTATTGTAATCATGTAACATTAAAAAGCTGTAAATCGGAAATACACCATTTGGAATGGAAAAGACTGCAGTTAATGAATACATATGTTAAACTTATTATCATAGGTAGCGCGATAGCGCTACCTATAATATACTTGGCCATCCTTTTTCTCATATGTTTATCACAGCGAGTGCGAAATTTTTGTCCCCCTCACAGCAACAACGGCACACACCTAGGAGGTGCGGTTTTTTTTAATCGATGGATAATTAAAAATTCGATGCCCGTGTCTTTTTCTTTTTGTTTACACTCAATACTGAGTTAGCAATGAGCGTGTAAAGTGTAAAGCAAAAAATCAAATAATTTGCGGAGGGCCAACGTTTTTTTAAAAATGTTGCCCCCCAGCTGTAGATTACGAATCTGACCTTAAAATTACGTTACACTCAATGGTTGTTGCACAAAAGTGTAAAGTATATGTGTTTTTTACTCTTTGCGTGTCCTTCAGCTTATCTAACTCAATTTTGGTTTCTGTGCAGTCCAATTGGTTCTATAATGTAGAGGGTTGCAAAAATCTCAAATCGATTTTTTTTCTTATAACGCAATATTTCTTGATCTGTGATCGTTTTAGTGTAAAGGCTTCGAGACGAAATACGATATCTCTTCAACTACTCCGCTAAGTAGGCGGAACATGCTAATTATACTTAAAAGGTGCCCTGACCTTAGCGTTACAGATCCCAGTTTATTTTGTTTTATACACCCAATATTGCGGTATTCGCACAAGTGTAAGGTTTACACCGAGAAGCATTTTTGCGCCCAGAGCGTCGTGGATGATGAATTTTTTTAAATGTTCTCCGTAAGGTCAGAATAACGAATCTGACCTTTAAACTTTTCTACAGCCAGTGTTTGTTGAGGTATAAAGAGGTGAACTTTGAATTATACCTGCATCTATTTTCTAATGCCGATAGATAAGTCCGTATTGCATATTTTTGATCAGATTTTTCGTATTTCAGAGGGTTTTGACTCGTCTTTAATAAATAACTAGCAAATGGGGCGCTTCGCTGCCCCATCTGCTAGAGTGTTTGTAAACAAATAATATCTTAACCAGTAATTAGTATAAAAAATTGAATGACTCTGCAATGGATCGGCGAGCGGTTTTTATATTTTTTATATCTAGCTGAGCTGCCCGGCGTTGCCCTGGCTGAACTTAGGCCTGATAGCTGTATGGGATTGAGATGTCTCTTGTATTTTTTTATTTTTCGGGACTTTTGATGTTTTTGGGATATTTCTAAAAAAATTGTTGGTAAAAACATATTGTATTTTTTAAATTTTTTAAAACTGTCTTTTGTCAACCATTTCTTTGATTAAATCCATATTTCTGACGTTATAGAATGGTTCTGAGAATTCTTTATCCTAAATCATATTTTTGATGTTCTGGGATGTTCTGGAAATTATACCATTAGATGGTTTGGGATGTTTAAAAATTTTGTTTGATCATAACCATATTTTTAACGTTTTGGAATATTAAAAAACTTTTTGGTCCAAAACCATACTTTTGATGTTTTTGGAGGTTTAAAAATTTTTTTTGGTCAAAACCATATTTTTGATGTTTTGGGGTGTTTAAAAATTTTTTTTGGTCAAAACCATTTTTTTGATGTTTTGGGATGTTTAAAGATTTTTTTGGTGCAAACCATATTTTTGATGTTTTGGGACACCAATCTTACAGCACAGGATATGTTATAGCACTGGGTATGGTATATCACGTCCTATCTTGTAGCATGGGGTATGTTATATCACGTCCTATCCTGTAACACTGGGTATGTTATATCACGTCCTATCTTATAGCATGGGGCATGTTATATCACGTCCTATTGTATAGCATGGGGTATGTTACATCACGTCCTATTGTATAGCATTGAGTATGTTGTATCACGTCCTATCTTATAGCGTCGGGTTCAACTTTGTACAATGTTCAACTTTGCCCTCATTGTAAACAAATGCAAAAAGTTGCATATTAAATTAGCCGCTAGAAGCAAAAACATTTGGATTTGTATTTTCGAAAGCCGCATGTTTGCTGCTTTCTTTCGAAAGCCGCATGTTTGCTGCTTTCGATTGCTTCGCATTAAATTTCACGCGCGCTGGTTTACAAGGTCAAAAATTTTGACTTGGTGCAAGCTCTTTTTCAGTGATTAATCATGTTTATAAGTACCCGTACGTGATTTCCTTTCAGCCCGTCTCATACATGTTTTATGATGCCAGATCGTATATTTAAAGTAGCGAATATGGAATCAGCGGTCCCAGAAACCCCAGGGGCCAAATTTTGGAAGCAACAGTCAATCTGTGCTTCTGCAAAAAGACAAAAACCTAAATTTTACGCTATGCATAGGGTACCTTTGGGCTCCCGTATCTCAGAAACCAATCCGTGAATTTTCTTCAAATTCTACAGTAAGGTCAGTCATAAGATATCCAATAATTGGTGAAAACTTTAAAAAAATTTATCCGCTGCGATTTGAGATATTTGATAAAATACACTTGTAAATCACGTTTTTCTTACGGCATCACATCAGTTTACACTGTAGTGTAAAGTGGTTCACACCAGTCGATAGCGCATAAAAAGTTGATCTAGGGTGGCTTTAAAATTTTACCCTGCGGCAATTGCATAAGCGGCTAGAGCTACCAAAACCTTTTACATAAATCCGTAGTTTCCGGGTTTCAGGAGTCCGATCGAGCCATTTTAATCAAAAAATTGTAATTAGCGCCCGAGAATACCCATTGAGTGAAAATATAAGTATCACAAAATTATCCAGTAAAAACTTTTTTTGCCTCACAGACACACACACACACTTACACACAACTCGAAATTAATATTATAGATTATTTTTATCATCATAAATGCACTATTCTTAAACTTCAGTAGAATGATGAATATCTTTCAAAATGGGATAATCAAGCTGAAATCTGCTGATATGTCGAGTTGGCGCAGTGGTTGACAACTCCGTTCTCGGATGCGGTATTAAACAAAGAATGATGGGTTCGAATCTTCGGAATGCTGACTTTTTCATTTTTTTAATTCTTTTGGCAAAACCATGTAGGTACTTCATTTGACTCATATATCTATTTAGGTTCTGCAGTTGATTTACTGTAAGACCAGATATCCTTATGTTGCAAGCTTCTCAGTATCCTTTTTTATTGAAAAACATGTACTATAAAGCAATAGAAAACATATCGACCTATATTTTTTAGCAAAGTTTGATTTCTGGATTTTATAACATGTACGAGTATTCAGCAAGTCACTTCTTTCTCTTAACAAGCATCAAAACCCTGCTCTGTGCGCCTGTACAAAGTATAGTCGCAACAGTTGTTGATTTTTTATCAAATTTCTTCATGTTTCACAGGCTTGAACTTAGATTAACGTGGGTGCTAGTAGTAGTACTCCCGCTTAGATCGGTATCACTCTCGCTTACTTAGGTGATATAAGGGCATTAGTTTCGGCCGCACGCCATAGGGTTTAAACAATCGTTTTCTTGTCTTTTCTTGTATTACAATAAAACTTGAATGCGTCTAAATACATTTCAAGTCAAACCTGCATTTTGGATTACATGCTAACTTATGTACATACTTTATCTTTTTTGTAAGATAAATTCCTATCAAAAAGATAAAGATAAAGATAAAGATAAAGATAAAGATAGCCTGTGATTTTTCCAAAAGATAAAGATTAAAAATCGTCAAGGAAAAGATAAAGATAAAGATATCTTTTACAACACTACCGAGCTCTCTCACACCACAAATGTTTGTACCTTATGTGAGAAAATCGAGCGCTTCAGAAAGAAATTTTAGAATTTCCGCTGAAAAATGAGAGAAAACAGTATTTAGTGCTGTACATAATGGCAGAAAATTCATAAAGAATTAAGGCGTCAAACGCGAAGCCCCGAAAGCAGGCGTAAGTTATGGCCGATGATGATCAAGAATCGGTTGACGGTGCCAACCATCTCGGGCTGACAGGGGATAACCAACCCCCGCTCCATTTAAATCCGCGCCTGATTTCAACTGAAGCCTGGATTCAATAAATTGGGATCAGCCTGAAGATAATGAAACCGGACACAGGCTTATGTATAAGTAGTAGAAGAAATAATCCTAAGAATTGTTGTACGCAGCGAAATAATCTGCAAGAATTATCGGTACAATCAAATTAGCGCATAATCAGGTGGAATTTATGCGGCGCGCTGAAACTTCGGCAATGACGGGAATAAAATTTGAGATAAGCAAGTGGTGAGCTTGTGAAAAAGTCTTATAAGGTCAACACTGCATCCGATAGCATGCCATCCAATTGAGAATACAAGGAACCGCCTTCGTCGGGCAACCTGCTAAAGTAAAAGATCACAAACTTCTTATCTCACGATGATTTCTGGTAATGGAGTTGCATGCGCTGAAAAAGTTGAAATTACCACGCTCCATCCAATAGAAAAGTTTTTTAATTACGCCATGTAATTCATCTCACATATAGGTAGAGGTCATACCTGGGCTTGGGTGGCGTGTGCACCCCCAAAAACCAAAATACGCCCCCCCAGATACCACACCCCCAGAATTCAATTTTTGAAACTTTTATCGCGATTTTTTGATGTCAATGAATAGTGCTCGATGAGAAACGCCGTACCACCATTTTTAAGGCAATTTTTTATCTTTGAAAAATTTTGCACCCTCTTAAAGAATGGTGCCGCCCACCTATGGTAGCAGTGGCAAATACAGGATTTTCCGATAGGAAGGCGGAACCCCAAATTTTCCCAATAGTATCAAAAATTGTCAAAAAAGCCGTTCATTATGCTAAAAGTATCTTTTCGTCTCTCGGTAGACAGAATCATACGTGATATAAAAAAGCTAAAACATTTTGAAAGATTTCTGCGAAACGCGCAAAATTAGTGCAGGAATCGGAACAAAGCGCCCACTAAAAAGTCCTTGTTCTGTACATAAAGTACTTGACGTAAAAATAAAATTTTTAGAACGCCAAAACATTCATTAAATGTCATTAATGAACACCTCCCGGCGGAAAATTTTGAAGAATCGTAAAAAATGGCTGAAATCATAAAAACTACGCCGCCAGCCCCACCCCCGCTTCCCTTCCTCTAAAACCGCACCTGGTATGTATATAGGTATCTTTCGAAATGCAGACAATGGTGATTGGTAATTATTAATATTTTTAATAAATTATATACCTTTTCACTAAAGTAAAATTTATGACTTCAAAAAAATTATAAATGACTGCAATAAAATTCGAGTGTGTGATTTTTAAAACATCAAAGATTTGTTATGCCCTAAAGTATTATTGTGATTATCTTTTAATGCATCTTTGTAGCCAGCGCAAATTTTTTCAGAATTAGAATTTCATAAAATGACTAGATTATACTACAACAATTTATCCGTAGAATGCTGGCTTCAATTGAATTTTCAGTACACGGAACTGAAACGTCATATGAAAATCATAAACTTTATACTAACTGTTGAGCATCCTATTCAAATGCAACAAGTTCTCTTACATGATTAAATGAACTAAACGGATCCACATGTGTTACGAATACCGTGTTGCGGTACGTATTTTCTAGATTATCTATTGAACAACTGGGCGGCAGAGTCACGAGAACAGCGAATCCCTATTTTATAAAATTCACCGATGAAAACAAAAGACATGTTAATTATAGTCTGTTCTGTTTCACATAATCTTCGCGCATAAATTCTAAAATTTTCATCGACAGTAGGCCGAGGGTTACGATAATTATATATCAGATCAATGCTATAATCGCAATCTGTCAGCTTATTGTCGGAGATAGTTTTAAAATTTATGACCGGAGTTGTGCGAAACATACTATAATTACATTAACCTATTTAGGCATTTGGGCGTAGAAGAATGTTACATTTGA
This sequence comes from Mermis nigrescens, assembly GCA_036768485.1. NCBI lineage: Eukaryota > Metazoa > Nematoda > Enoplea > Mermithida > Mermithidae > Mermis > Mermis nigrescens. The sequence continues at coordinate 18,276,750 of JAVLUZ010000157.1, forward strand.
GCGCACTAAATTAAACGAAAGAATTTATAACAGCGCGTGATAACAAAGATTAGTTTTAAATCTGGATTTCACTTCACATGGCAATAAAAGTTAGAGGCCCATTTTTCAAAAACTATAGTCTGTTTCACACAACTTCGGTCATAAAAACTATCTGTGGCAATAAGCTGACAGATTGCGATTATAGCTGATCTGATATATGAATATCGTAACCCTCGACCTACTGTCGACGAAAATTCTTAGAATATATGCACGAAGTTATGTGAAACAGATTATAGTAGTGAGCCGTTGGTATTATTTCTAACTAGCTGAGCTACCCGGCGTTGCCCGGGCTGAACTTAGGCCTGATAGCTATATATTGGGATGTCTCTTGTATTTTTTATTTATCAGGACTTTTGAAGTTTTTTTGGGATATTTCTGAAAAATTGTTGGTTAAAACCATATTTTATTTTTTGGATATATTTCAAATGTTTTTTATCAACCATTTTTTGATCATATCCATATTTTTGACGTTACAGAATGGTTTTGAAAATTCATTAGTTAAAATCATATTTTTGATGTTTTGGAATGTTCTAAAGATTTTTTCGGTCAAACCCATATTTTTGATGTCTTGGGATGTTTTAGAAAATTTTTTCAGTCAAACTATATTTTTGATGTTTCAAAATTTTTTTGTTTGTTGTAGCAAAGGGTGTCATATATCACGCGATATCTTATATCGCTCATATGTTATAGCAGAGGGTATCTCCTATCTTATATCACTGCATGTTATGGCACAAACAGGGTATCTTATATCACATCATTGTACCGTATTGTCTTCAGGCACGTAGCTGGCCGTCCTATTTTAGGGGGTCTAAGCTGGTGAAAAGGACAAAAATAGTACAAAATAACGTTTAAAAAGTCCTATTTTTTCAATTTTTCTGAATTTTGGGGGGTCCGGACCCCTCCCCCATTCCCCCAGAGCTACGCGCCTGATTGCATTGCCCATCATGTAGCATTATGTAGGCTATATTACGTCTGATCCTATGTTGTGACGCACGCAGCGGCAAAAGTACCGTAACCCGAAAATAGTGTAAACTGAATTTATTCCGATTTTCGAAGGACGCCTCCCGCTTCATCCCTGTACATTTTTTTGATAAAATTCATATTTTTGACGTTACAGAATGGTTTTGAAAATTCTATAGCTAAAATCATATTTTTGATGTTTTGGGATGTTCAGGAAAGATTTTTGGCCAAACCCATATTTTTGATGTTTTGGGATGTTTTGAAAAATTTTTTTCTGTCAAACCATATTTTTGATGTTTTAAAAATTTTTGTTCATTGTAGCAAGAGTGTCATATATCACGTGATATCTCATATCACTCATATGTTATTGCAGAGGGTATCTCCTATCTTATATCACTGTATGTTATGACACAGACTGGGTATCTTATATCACATCATTGTACCGTATAGCATTGCCCATCTTGTAACATTATGTAGGCTATATTACGTCCGATCCTATGTTATAACGCACGCAGCGGCGAAAGTGCCGTAAGCCGAAAATAGTGTAAACTTAATTTATTCCGATTTTCATAATTTGGCAAAAAATCGGCCATGTCCAGAAATTGGCCATGCTTAAGCATAGGGACGCATCCCGCTTTACCCTGTACAGGATGTAAGGGTGGGGTTGGTGGAATTTAAATGTCACTACCACACCCCCAGCCGGTAGGCCGAGCTCGGGCCAAACCGTCAGCCCACCCAGTGTTATGGGGCCGGAGCCAACCCCGGACATACAAACACACTTTCACAAATATATTTACAAGATCAGTAGATTTCTGTAACATATTTTTCCTCAAATTTTTTCTGCTGCCAGAAAATGTATTTTATTTTGTGAAATGAATTCAGAATGTATCTACAGTCTATTCGACATGGAACAGTTTTGAGAAAATGAGCTTGCTAAGGTTAGCAAGCTCATTTCTAATTTTTCAAAACTATCTATAGTCTGTTTCACGTAAGTATGGGCATAAATTTTAAGTCTGTTTCATTCCAAACGGCTTATTTTGGCTTTACGGCTTATTACTATAGAAGATATTTTCGATTTAGGTTGTTGTGGCAGTTTGTTACATACACACGTGGGCGTAGAGGGGTTACGGGGTATGCAACCCCCAGAAAGTTTAATACCCTCCAGAAACCAAAATAATCCCTCCCAGAATTCGATTTTTGATTTTTTTTGTTTTTCCCGTAATTTTTTTGTTACTGGATAGGTATCGTAGATGAACGCTCATTGTTTTTTCGCCTTATTACCATTTTTAAGACCATTTTTTGACCTTTGAAAAATCTTGCACCTCAAACATCAAGAATAAGAGTTTCAAGCAACCAGCCGCTACAAGAGCTTATTGAAGAAGCCATTTGTGCCGCAAAAAACCAATACAGTAATAAGACTTTAGCGAAAATGAGCCATTTGGAATGGAACAGGCTATAGAACTACAAATTATGAGTGATTGCACTTCAAAACATACGCCTGATTTTACAATAGCGCAAAAATTACATAGACTATTGATTCTAGCTTTTATTGCCATGTGTAGTGACAAAAAATCAATTAACGTTTATTTTTTGCCGTAATTTTGCATTAAATGTTCAATAAAATTTTTCCTTCTTTTTCTAGGTCTATTCGTATAAACCCCTACGTACCTGGTCAAGAAAAAATAGTAAAGCCTAAGTTATGCAGAATCGCCATTTTCATAATACTCATTTAAGTTTACGAATTGTGAATAAAGTCTGTAACATACTCAGCGTCCTTGTTTTCCAAGTTTGCACTTGTACTAACACTGGTTATATGCGATACAGCTGGTGCACCAACTGTACCCAAAGAAGAAGGAATCTGTTTTTCTGTTTCTCTTGGAGGGTAAATCTTCTTCAGAGTTAGTCATTTCTTGTTGACCGATAAAATCGTCTTTCTTTGAACACTCCTCTAGTCCTTCATCACTTTCTATAAAATAAATTTACTGTTATTATTTACATCTGAGTGCCTCAATGAATTCTGTGAAGCCCATTAGTAACTGTATAACATCTTATGTATGTACCCACAAGAGTAAAGTTTTTCGCAATTACTCGATAATTTGGCAAAAGCAAAGAGTCAAAATTAAAACAATGCAATTTTTGGAACGACTTTTATCATTATAATTCGACCATTCTTAAAAAGCAGTCAATTTGTGAAAGATCATATTTATCAAGGCTTGAAAAATGAAGAAAAATGAGATATATTTCAGTCTCTTTTCTGCTTATTTCTCTAATCTGATTGCGGCACTATTTTAATGATTTTTTACGACAAAATAACGACCCCTCAGTTAAAAAATGTTGACTGGATGATTAGGATTTGTTGAACGCCGTACTAAAAAATGTAGGCCTGATTAAAAGTGCTTTGATTTATACCGTTTATGTCTGCTTTATAGCTTTGCTTGAGATGTCTAAACACAAAAAGCATGGAAAATCTGCATAATTTGAAATGGTACATATTACGGTTCTTGCTGCAAGTGATGCTCGTATTCATTTCATCTAATCGAAATTAATACGTAATAGCTTTTTTAAGAAAATAAATAAAAGCTTTTTTAAGCAATTTAAATCCAAATTAAGTTTCGCTTGTCGTGAACGCTACCGTAACTTTCATAGTATTAGGCAGCCTAGTCAGAAAATAAATGAAATGGAACCTTACCGGGACTACAAGATCTGTATGAATCGCCAGTGAATAGCAGAATACAAGCCATGAAACCACCAACTGCAATTAAACTGCACATACAAATAATCGCTGGCAAACTTATAGTATCGGGGGACCGGCCGCAGAGTCCGTTTTTGGGGCGATTTCGGTACAGCAGGAAGCCATGATTGGTCAGACAAATAAGTGGTCTACTGCGTATTCTCACACGCAATGTGAACAAACGCTGGGCATTAATAATTTACGGCCGTTTAAACAATAGCTACTGTTAATATGGGTAAATAAGAATATGTAATGTAGCTGCGAGAAAAATCTAATTTGTGTTGCGCTATCGGTCGACTTAGCGTCAGAATGAATTTATTTGAGCTTAATGTGATTTGTAAAGACAATTTAAGCGTTATTCAGTACTTTCAAAGCCAAAAATCCTTCGCAGTAGTGTTGATTGCATTCCACTGGCTTATTTGAACATTTTGCGTCACATCTCCGAGCGTAATCCCTGTTAATCTGTTTGTTTACTTTATTGAAGCGTTGTAATATGCTACTTTCTTACGACAATACAATAAATGCAGGTACAATGTAGACAGTAGAGCACTTATTTGTCTGACCAATCATGGCTTAACGAAGCTCCGCCCCAAAAACGGACTACGCGGCCGGTCCCCGATACTATAAAATTGCCTAATCGCTGCTAGCAGAGCGGTTTTGTGTGAAGCTGGAACGATAAGACGAAAATATTAACTAAGTCAAGACAGATTATGTCCAAATGACTCGGAACGAAGTATAGTATTATTTTTATTATTAATATTACCTACTATTATTATTCATAACCATGCTTATGTATTAAAATATTCGGGGAACAGATAGAGCAAAAGCTGATTGACTGTTTTGAATTCGGAACCAAAGCCAATTATCTCCTTTTTGCTCAGATAGTATTAGCTTCGCGAATAATATTTTTTACTCTACGTCGATCACAATAACACTAAGGGCCGAATTCTGAACGGCGGGTAAATTGAAACCTCGGGTTAAATCGTGGGTAAAATCTCGAGTAACATTTCGGGATTCCGAACGGCGGGTAAATAAACCCGGGTTGAAAAATGAGATTTCTTACTCGAGATTTTTACCTTGCTCTGGAGCAGGGTAAAATCTCGGGTAAGTCATACTTTAGCACTAGCATCCTAGAAGAGCAGTCGTTATTATTTTTCAAGTAATAGATTTGTTCGAAATAATTGAATTAGAAGACATGCTTTTAATGATTTTAATGAAAAAATCAACAGCAAGTGATTCGCCATCTACAAAATCGAATGAACCCGTTTGAATTTTACGACGAAAGAGCATTTAAATTACGGTATCGATACAAAAAACAACGGTTCGTGAATTAATCAATATTATAAGCGAAACGATTAATACTGGGACAACTTAACGTAGTATTTCCGTCGAAGATCAAGTACGTAACTTTAATTTGTGTAAAAAATACTCATGTTTTTTACGCCTACAATTGGTGATAAAACTTGTTCGTAAGGATACGAAGGAGAAATATATCTGAGGTCCATAAGCAGGACATCCATAGGTGGGCAGCACCGGAATTCTGGGGAGGGGTGAAAAAAATTGGGGGGGGGGGGTGAAAATTTTCAAAGGTCAAAAAATTGTCATGAAAGTGGTCGCATGGCGAAAAAACACAATTTTTAGACGTTTCTCATCGAGCACTATCCTATGGCATCAAAAAATCGCTAAAAAAGCAAAAAAAAATTTCAAAAATCGAATTCTGGGGGGGTTATTTTGATATCCGGTGGTATTCCAACTTCTGGGATGTGCATACCCCCCAAACCCCCACGCCCACGTGTAAGGACATCCCGCCGTAGTAGCAAGTTGTTGTGGGTCATTGGTTATCTTGATCAGACGCTCGAGTTTTCTGCCCACGCGCAAGTAGATTTACAACAATAAAAAGCGTTCATTTGTTGGGATTTACAACCACAAAACTCTGGGTTTTTTGATTACCCGAGAATTAACCCCGGGTTGACTTACTCGGCATTTACCCGAGTTTCTCGAATTCCGAGAAATTTATCTCGGGTAACTCCGCCCGGGCTTTTTAAAAACCCCGGGTAAAGTTTACTCGCCGTTTAGAATTTGACCCTAAAGGTAATGACTATCGCGTAGAAATTCTTAATTTGCATACGCTTTCAATTTTCTTTTTAAAAAAAAAAAAAAAAAAAAAAAAAAAAAAAAAAAAAAAAAAAAAAAAAAAAAAAAAAAAAAAAAAAAATCCAAGCGCTGTCCCTGGTTTTGTCAACTTCATGTTCCTTTCGGTACAAAACGATGCCACGAAAAAATTTCAACGAATCCTAGCTGGGAAGTCTGGAGAATTTATTCTGCGGCCATAATTAACTGTAAAAATTTTACATCATGTTTGAAATAACTTTTTCAGCAATAAACTGGAATTATCTGAATAGAAGGCATTGCAGGAAGTCGGGTTGGGCCCCCAAGATAAAAATATTATTGTTCTGCGACTACTTTGGTATGACGTTGGCATTTAGTACACAAACTTAAGTTGCGCCTTTACACATTTCAAAAAATTAATCGAAATGTTCTTTTTTTATTTTTCAAAAGCAACCGCATTCTAAACTTATCTGCTCAAGTGCTTACAGCTTAATGCTCTGTCAGTGTCAGGCGATTCCTTAGCATAGGTTTCAACGTTTTGTTTGTGCCCTTTGGTTTTTAGCAACCAATTCTTCTACTGACGCTGATCGATTGAACGTCTGAATGCCAAATTCCTGTTATCCTCCGGTAATTCTTCGTATGATTCATCATCAGCTAAGTAATCAAATCTGCTCGGCTAAGCAACAATGTAAAGATATTAGAAGTATGCAAAATAGTGCACGGCATGAATAAACAGTCATTGCCGACGACCGTTCAGAGAGATGAAGTGAATTTCTTGCTTGCAAGTAGCTTGTAAACAACGACGCCGACATTGTAAAAATTTAAATTGAAAAATAAATTTACAAACTTGCAAAAGAATTTTAAGCAATAAGTGCAAAATGACCGAACAACGACGAGCACAGAAAGTACATATATCACAGGTAGCGCTTAAGCGCGTACCTATAATATACTTGGATACCCAAACATGTGTCCCCACTCACAGCTATAACGTGACACATCTGAGAGGTGCGGTTTTTTAAAAAGATAAATAATAAAAAATTTGATGTAGCTTTTTTTTGTTTTTGTTTACACTCGATACCGAGTTTGGTAATGAGCGTGTAAAGTTTATATGTAACGTTCTAACATATAGGAACTTTTGACGGTTTTTTTAGCCAGAGCGTACACAACTCGGCGTGAAAGCCTCATACGATTTAATGGTATAGAATTGAAGAAAATAAAATTATCCAAAAAATTTTTATTTTTGCTTTTTTAAATTTCGCATTAGCCTTTTGAGTTGGAGCGTAAAGAGTATAAAAATCGGAGCGTGTAAAGACAGGTTTTTGGGTTGCGTGGCGTAAAAAAACAGATTTTGTCTAAGTATTTCTCCGCTATCTTCTCCGGTTATACGCCAGGATAAATTGAATAAAATAAAAATAAAGTACGTTTTAGGGACTACTACGTCACAGCAATTTGCATTTAAAAAAACCAATATTGAGTTACTTATGGAGGTGTAAAGTTCGCAATCAGGGTGTAACATAGGGCAAAAAACACGTTTTTTCTCTGTTTAATTGGTTAATATCTCGAAATATTTTATGGAACAGGGAAGATTTCCACACACGAACAAGTAAACTACAATTTGAAGCGCTACAAATCTTGGCCGCAAAAAGCACGAATTTCTTTGCACATGAGGAGTAAGGTTGCAGTTTTTTAAAGTTTGCAATGTTGTGCCTGGTGAAAAAATACATTTTGTTCCACTTTTTTGCGTCTGCCACTTCCTCCATTAGAAGTCGGAACAAGTCGAATAGAATAAAAGTAAATCATCTTCTGAGGGGTGCACGTCATAGGAAATAGCGTTTATTTACATCAAATTTTGCTTTTTTAGGGAGGTGTTAAGTTAAAAATTGAGGGTGTTAAATGTGTTTCTGTCTTGTTTTTTTCTACTTCAAGTTCTCCGGTACAAATTTACTAAGAATCAAACGTGATACGCTACTTAGGCGCATTTGTTTAAGCTTAATAGTGATGTGGAAGCGATTTAAATCTGATATTGATTTGTCTTTAGACCATTGTGGAGACTTAATTTTTCATAAATGTTGATCGCAATGTAAGAGTAATATCAGAATTGGCAGTTCATGGACTGCTGTCATTATTGTGGCATTTTGCCGTATGTGTTTACTGACTAATTAACTCAAATTGTAGCTATTTTTTATAATCAAAAGTAGGATGCTAGCAAAAAATACTCCGATGGAACAAGAAAGACGAACGTACTCGGATTACGGATTATTAAAGATGTAGAAGGAAGGGACTTTGAAAAAGCTCCTATGTATATACCTAAAGTCGCAAAAACCTTCAAGAATCAGACTTTCTCAAGCTAGGCAAAAAATTCAGAGTATATTCTGCAGGCTTCTGACAATGTGACCTTCTTCGAATAATTTTCAATAAGCTTCACAAGAGAGTGAATAAATGTTATCTCAACTGTATACTTTTTGTAAATTGCTTGCAAGTTGCAATGCTGACTTGCTTCATAGGTTGTGACTTGACAGAAAACTCAACTGGAAATGTATTTAAGGTGTTTTATATTGTTATAATGTGCATTATAGCAAGCAACCTGGCGTCAATTGGGTAGTGCACACAATCGTTGCGGGCATACAAGTGTACCTTTATGTAGCCTGTTTCACGTAAGCTTACGCCTTTCCTAATGCTTTTAACCTCGCGTTCCCGCGTGTTTTTCGATGTCTAAGGTTCCCGTACTAGGACGCTCGTCCTTAGCCAGATTAGAATGCAATTAGTCTCACTCAACATAGCAAGTATTAGTTTCACTCTTTTGGGCGCTTTTTAAGCTCTTGCCGAATATGTTTGACTTTTGTACGAAGTTATAACTGAAAAACTGCTACTATACATTAAGCATAGGCAGAGGGGGACATGCATAAAATAAATACAAATAGTATACTTTATTCGACTCAAAATATTATTCTCAGTAAAGTAAAGCTTTCGTAGTGTCGCAACAATTAGGATCATGTCCTTAGCTGGATTAAAAAGTAGGAACCCACCAATCTTGTAACTAATCGATTAACCAAAACTTTCTTTGTAATTTAAGTTTTTACAAGGTAACCATGAATATACGCCAATTTCTAGATGTATAATTTTATTTACTAGCTTTAACATTCCAAATGATGCAACTAGGGCTAAAACATGAGGCTAGACAAAGTTTTGTAGTTCATGCAAAATATATGTACAACGAAAAATCACGAAAAAGTGATCGGATAGGGACGCCTTCCTAGTCTCGGCGGGAATGCGAGGCTGTTAAACCAACGGTTTCTTTCATTGACTTTATTGCGTTTCATTCGAATTGGCTTACAAAGTCGCTCCTGTACTCTATATCAAAACTCCTGGAGACTTCTTTACAGTATGGTGCTTCGAAAGTAATAACATTTCAACCAATCGGCAAAGAGCATTTTCTCAGTACCCGCTTCTCGCATCAACTGATTCGCCAATTGTTCAATGAGCTTTCATGTAACACTTAAACTTCGCCGCCGCTTCCCAAAGTGGTCTATCGGTATACCATACGTGCAGGTAGCAAAAATTCTGGAGGGTACAGGATCACACGGGCGTGGGTAGGTTTGTGGGTTTAGCTACTCTCAGCAGTTGAATAACCTCAGAAATCAAAATACCCCCAGAATTCAATGTTTGGAATTTTTCGCTTTTTTAGCAATTTTTTGATGCCACTGGATGGTGCTCGATGAGAAACGTTGAAAAATGGTGTTTTTCCCGCCATGCGGTCCGCTTTTAGGACCATTTTTTGACCTTGAAAAATTTTCGCCCTCCACAAATTTTTTACCACCCCGGAATGTCGGTAGCTGCCCACCTATGGTCAGGATGGATAAATTGGCAATAGCGTTGCCACTAAAAGAACAGAATTCTGGGGGTCTACAGTTATCCGGGTGGGTTTCAACTTCTGGGGTAGCATATGGTACCCCCAAACTCCAACCCTCTACGCCTCCTGTGTGATTATCACTCACTTCGGCAGCGATATATACGAGTTCGACTCCGCTCGTGTATAGGTATTTTCTTTCTTGCGCGAGTTTGCCGGTTACACTTATCACTGCGTCCTGGCGAGCAAAATCGACCAAGACGGCTAAAGCACATGGTTTAAGAGCCAAATAAAGTGCAATAGGCGATAGCCAAATCCGGATGCGCAAGTCCTTAAGCCGATTGGCTGAATTTTTATCGCTTTCGAATCATGTTACTGTGAGAAAAGTCCCAAGAGTTTTGAAACAGACTCGTAGCAAACTCCACCTTTGTATTTTCCCGCAGCTACCGCAAAGCCATAGTCTGTTTCGGCCAGCCTGGCGGTTCTTGCCTGAATTTTCGCGCAAGAATCAGGCTACAAAAGTGGCTCAAAGCGTTGATGCAGTAACGCAGTTTATCAGTGGTATATGTCTCCATATGACTCGATATGCCTGTAGAATATCATATTTACCGTATCAGTTTTCGTCAGTCACTTTGAATTTTTTCAAAACCTCAAAAGTTCGATGAAACAGAGTATAACTTGCTGCTTTTTCGATCGGTTTTTAGTTCAATAGTTTATTCCAATCTGCAGTGCCGCAGAATATGCTTCGATTTTCAGCGTTGCTCAGAGAAAGTCCGATTTTTAACGAGGCTTTGCGACTTTAGGCTAACAAAATACATAGGTAGCTTTTTCATTACCTTCCTCTTTACATCCTTAATAATCCCTAATCCCAAGTATATTCGTCTTTTTCGCTCCATCGGAGCATTTTTCTTTGCATAGTGAAACAATAGTCAACAGCAAAATAGCACTTCCGGCTGTTTCGGATACACCGTTCATTACGAAGAATAAATCTGATACTATACGCATTGGCTATGCAACCATTGAAACTGATTTGATCAGTAGACCCATAAGAGAAAAATCCTTCGCTTATGTTATTTTTATTTACCTAACAGCCTATGTTTTTTGCAGGTCAAGCCGGGCTTAAGCTTGATCGGTATGCGTGACTTAAACCTTTATATTGAAACCTGATTAAAGTCGCG